>JARWLC010000014.1:75301821-75746821 GCA_033318265.1 Phyllotis vaccarum | reverse complement strand
TTCCAGGCCAGTCTGGTTTAATATGAAAAAAAAAAAAAATAACAGATAACTGAGAGAAGAATTAATTATTAAAAGGTTTCAACTGGGGAACAACTAATACAGACAAACTCAATCGCAGAGTCGCTGGAAGACTGTAGACTGATCCACTCCACTCTGTCTGATCTGGTCTTCCTCACCACCCAAGAGCTCGAGAGAGAAGGAGCTGTATACCCTGATCTTAAAATGCCCCTCTGGCCACACTCCACATACTGTTGCCCTGCGGCAGCAGATCTGTGATGGCATAGAGGGTATGTCTTAAGATCAAGGTATAGTAGTGCCTGCTCTCCACTACACTGGTCTATAGAGTGAGTTCTGGGATACCCAGGGATAAACAGAGGTATTGCAAAACCAATAATTAATAATAACAATACAATACAAAAAGTAAAAGAATTTTTTTTTAACAAAGGCAGTCAGGTCAGACAGAACTCTGCCCCAGGAAACATGGAATAGTGGGGAACAAACCTGCACACAGGTGTGAGAATCCAGGAAGCACCACACATTTTTATTATTTTTTAGGACAAGCTGAGGGTGCCGGGAGATAAGATTGATGGGTGGAAGTCAGACAACTAAAGGTGTCTATGCAATGCAGGGCCTTGCCCCAGTGTTGGCTGCATCTGTAATTATGAAGCAGTTGCATCAGGACCATCTGCCCTGTGCTGTTTGAGAGGAGGCACTGAACTCACTTTTTTTTTTTTTTTTTGAGACATGTCTCTCTGCATAGCTCTCAGCTCTGGCTGTCCTGGAAGTTACCATGTAGGCCAGGCTGCCTCCCAAGTGTCTGTATGCGCATCTTCAGAAGCAGTACTGATCCCTGTGGTACTGTTTTCTTTGGTTGAGGTGCCCTCTTGTGACCACTTAAAATGTCAACTGACTTTTCTCAAAACTAAAGCCAGGGGGCAGGCGAGATGTATAGCAGTGCTTGTTGTTGCCAAGTCAACCAACCAAGTTTGTTCCCTGGGACCCATTTTGTGGAAGAGACAACTCATCTGTCCTCTGAGTTCTACATGCCCAGTGTGCATAACCTGTCTGTCCATCCTTAACATACACACACACTCACACACAAACTAAAATGTCCCACTGTGCATCCTTAACACACACACACACAAGCACTCACACACACAAACACACACACACACTCACACAAACTAAAATGTCCCACTGTGCATACCCGCACACATCCACACCCACACAACTAAATGTTCTAAGATTTTTGGGTTTTGTTTTTTGAATCAAAACCTAAGTCTGGGTGTGGTGGTATACACTTTAATTCTAACACTCTGGAAGGAGAAGCAGATGGATCTCTGGGTCTGAGGCCAGCCTAGTCTACATAGTTTCAGTCTAGCCAGGGCTATATAGAAAAACCCTGTATCACAAAAAATTATTTTTTTGCTGGGTATGGTGGCTCATGCCTTTAATTCCAGTGCTTGAGAGGCAGAGACAGTCAGATCCCTGAGTTCTAGGCCAGTCTGGTCCACAGAGTGAGTTCCAGGCAGTCAGGACTACACAGAGAAACCCTGAAGATAGACAGACAGACAGACAGACAGACAGACAGAGAGAGAGAGAGAGAGAGAGAGAGAGAGAGAGAGAGAGATACGTAGGTAGATAGATAGATAGACAGACAGACAATAGTTAGATAGGTAGACAGATAGATAAAAATGTAATGTTTAATATAACTTAAAACTAAAGAAGTCGGGATCTACTTCCGGTGTACACACATGTAACCCCAGCACTGGGAAAGCTAAGACTAGAGAGCTGAGAGTTCAAGGTCAGTCTGAGCCACATAGAGTCTGATGCAAAAACAAAAGCAAAGTCCCTGCAGCCACTCTATGTAGGCTGCTCCCGCTTCCTGTGTCCTCATGCTTGTGTCTTAGGTAGGGAGCTGGGGCATCACATGAGGGACAATGGCTTTCCTTACACATTCCACCAGAGCTGGGATATTTTGGAGTTCTCTCTTTTATTCTACAGCTTAAGTTCTTTCTGTTTTCCACACAATTTATAGAAAGTCAGGGATACAAGGTGGCACACACACACACTTGGCTTACACTGGACAGTCCAGGAAAAGCCTGAAGACCAGAAAAACAGAGAATCCGATCTACCTTGTCAGCCCCAGTCCTTAACTGCACCCTGGAGAACAGAACGTTGGGACAAGCACATTTCTGAGCTGGCAGGACAGTCCCAACTTCCTCGACCATGCTCAAAGAGGTTTTGTGGCATGGGAAGGTGAATGCCTCCCTTCATCCCTGTAGGAAGGGGCTGACTCCAGCAGCTCTGTGGACACTGGTTAGTCTCCGTCTGCCAGTGAATTCTGGGCAGTATCCATCTCAGCAGGTGCCAGGATTATTGTAAGTAGAAAGGACTGGAAGTTTTAAAAATGAGTTTAATTTTTCTCTATTAATAAGAAAATATAAATCACTATTTGTCGTGAGTGTGGGACAATAGAATAACCTGGTTATTTGCCACTGTCTTTGGCACTCCCTTGATGTGACAATTGTAGGGTTGGATGTAAACCTTCCACTCCTCAGTAAAACTACCAAGGGGACAGTACAAGGGCTACCAGCCTCTCACCCTGCAATCCAATTTTAATCTCAACTAGCTGGAATGTAATTAAAAGCAAATCAATTTACTTCTAGACACATGTGTGCAAGAGTTCACATGCATGCACACAAATGTTCATATGTGAGCATACAAATGTGTGTGTGCCTTTGTGTCTATGTGAGTGCATGTGTTCACATATGTACTGTGTATACATGCATGTGTGCATAAAGGTGTCCATGTGTGAACATGTGTGTGTTCTTACATGTTTGTGTGAGAATATATGCAAACTGTACACTCATGCATGAATTTCTGTATGTGAGCATGCATATGTGCGTACAGTATCTGTGTGTACACATATATGTGATCAAGCTGGTGTGCATCTTCAGAAGCAGTAGCTGATCTTTGTGGTACTGTTTTCTTTTGTTGAGGTGCCCTCTTGTGTCCACTTAAGATGTTGCATCCTGAAACCCTGGGCAGGGTTTTGTTTTTGTTTTGTTTTGTTTTGTTTTGTTTTTTCCCCATTCTGAGAAGCACTTAGATTTTTGGTTTAGAAATAAAAATAATCACCAAGTATGGTGATACATTGTATATTTAAATTTTAAAAACCTGAAATATTAGGGGACAGAATCACCCACAGCTAAGCCATGAGGTCAGGGAGTAGTGATCCACACATGCCTACATGCCTTTAGTCCCAGCACTTGGGAGGCAGAGGCAGGAGAATCTCTGTGAGTTCGAGGCCAGCCTGGTCTATAAAGCAAGTTTCAGGACAGCCAGGACTGTTACACAGAAAACCGTCTCAAAAAAACAAAACAAAACAAACAGACAGAAAAAGGCTGGAGAGGTGGCTCTGTCCTCTGATATTCCAGACTATTTTTGTTAAATACACAATATATCACGACAACTAAGCTACACAGACATATGGGACTTTCTCACAAACTATTTTTTCTTTGTGGCTGGATACCAGGTTTGGAGGTGAAGAGCACTTACTACTCTATCAGAGTTCACATCTCAGAGTTCATGTTAGTAAGCACTCCATCCATCACTTGCAACTCCAGATCTGATCTCCTCTTCTGATCATGTGGCCATCTACACAAACACGCACATGCATGCATGTAAGCGAGAGCTTGAGTGAGCATGTACACGCACACACACATACATAATTTTAAAAAATGAATAAAGCAAGTTTGACGCCAGACTGAGCAACACAAAACCCTACCTCAAGAAGGATCCATACAGGGCTAGTGCCAGTGAGGTGGCTCAACAGTTAAAGATGCTTGTCACACAGCCTGACAACCTGCGTGATCCCCAGAACTCACACGAAGGCAGAAGAATAGAACCTACTGGACAAGGTTGTTCCTCTGACCTTCACATGTACACTATGGCATGAGTTTGCCCCATGAACACATTTCACACAATATTAAATAATTAATGTTTTTATGTAGTGATGCTTAGGACACAGAAGACACACTCTCAGCCCTGTTTCCAGTGAACAGCAGCATGTAGGCTTAGGCTGCAGTGACAAATGACCCCAAACTTGGAGGTTACACCTATTCTCTCAAAGTCTTAACTCTCCTGGCTGGTCTCCAGAGGTTTCAAGTGGCCTGGTTCCTGCCACACACTCACATGCTGCTGCTGTCTTCACATAGCTGTTTGTCTCAACCCCCTCCACACCCCTTTCTCCTATACCTACTAACCTAGTACTGACCCCAGTGTCCACCCTAAAGCAAATAAAGACTTGTCTAGACTTTTAACTGTCTGCAAATACTGGGCTCTCCATAGGATCACATCAGTGGCCCAGAGTGTGTAGTTTCTCAAGAGCCATTTTGAATCTGCAGAAGCCAGAACACCTCAGGGAGGAGCAGAGACCAAGAGCATGGTCACCATAAGGAACAGGGCTCAGAAACACATAACACTCTCTGCTTGACAGGCTACAGGGCTCCATAACACAACAATGGCATTAGGTCCAGTCCTGACTGTGCTTATCCAATGTGGTCCTTACCTAAATAGTCTTGTTCCCCTGGCTCCATCCCTACCTCCCAAATCTGTGGGACCTGACTGGAAGGTGGGAAGCAGATGGCAGCATCAACAGGATGCTGAAGCAGGCTGCCCACCCTCATACCAGCTCCCAGCTCCAGGAAACCTAAAGGACAGAGAAGGAAACTTCTCCAGGTAGGCCCATGCTCCAGAGCCAGCCATGCCTTCCTAAGTCAAGAGGCTGATGGAAAGGACCCAGGCTGTATGGCCTGGTGATCCAGCCTGCTGCAGACCTCATACAGTATGTTATGGAAGGAAGCCACAGATTCTAGCCAACCCCAAAGGGGTCATCCTAGGATCCCCAGGCCCCAATAGGGCACCTACAGGTAGGTGCTGGGAACATAGCTGTGACTGTACTCTATGTAAAGACCCTAAAAGCAACATAGACTGTCCAGGCTGGGAGAACTAGCTAAGCTGTGTCCCAGGCTACCTGCTGCCAACCCAATATAAATGATGCCTTTGGATTTCACAAAACCACAAACAGTACAGTACAGGGCTAGAATGTATTGGGGATGAAACTAACTCCCTATGCCTATCTGTGGACCCCAGGGACCTGACATCTTGGAGTGTATGTGCTCTCTAACAGTTGCCTCCAGTGTCCCCAGCTAGAAGCCTAAGAGCCTCCCTAAGACAATGGCTACAAAACCCCAGCCTTTATACTCAGTAATAGTCAGGGTAGAAGCTAAAGGGCTCTACAACACACACCCACATACATGCTAAAGGCCTCTGCACGGACTGAAAGGCCCTCCCTAGACCTGCCCATCCTGTAGTACTCATGGACAAGCTGGCTTCCTAGAGCCAGCCCCAGACCAGTCGAAAAGCCAGGATGGAATTTTGACCCGTCGGTTCAAACCTACACAGCTGAGCACCGAGCTCATCAAAGTGACTGTCCCAGTATCAGGAAGTCATTGCCCCATATCGCCAGTGCCACCTCATGTTACTCACTGCACAAAGGCTAAGCCATCAGAGGAACTCATTTTTTCAGGCCCTAAAAACCAAATTCTACTTGTCTACTACAAATACACATTGTGGGAAAAGCAAAGACCCTGACAAAAGATGAGGGATGAAGATAGACAGGCTGGTTGCTCCGAGGCCCAGAAGCATAGCTGTCCACTGGAGGTCCCTCACCAGTCAAAGCTGCAACAGGCAGGTGAAGCCTCAGTATGGCTCCAGACTAGCAGAATGTGTAGTGAGCATGGTACTAAGCCAGCTGACAGGAAGAGAAGGTAGTTCAGGCTTACTCTCTCTTATGGGCTGGACTGGCACACACCTTTAATCCTAACACTAGGAAAGTTGAGCCAGGAGGTGAAATACTTGGGCAGGGAAAGAAGGAAAGAGTCCAGCTTCACCTTCCCCATGAAGACTCTTTCAATCTGAGGATTTGTGGAGACAGGATCTACTCTTTTTGGCCCAAGGAGTTGGCTAGATGAGGAGTGGCTGTAGCTTGTTTCTCTGATATTTCAGCTTTTCCCCAATACCTGGCTCCAGGTTTTTATTAGTAATACCAAATAGAATTCATGCCATAGAAGATTGCCCTTAACATTTCTTTATATTTTATGTGTGAGATTTGCCTGTATGCATGCCTGGCAAAGTGTCAGTGGAGGCTAGACAATGGCACTGGATCCCTTGGCACTGGATTTACAGACAGCTGTGAGCAGCTTTGTGAGTGCTGGGAATGGAACCCAAGTCCTCTGAAGAAGAGTCAGTGCCTTAACCACCTCTGAAATCCTATTGTATATACAAAAGAAATTATTTTAGCCAAGCAGTGGCAGTGCTGGCACAGGCAGGCCTTCAACATCGGGAAGCAGAGGCAGGCACATCACCTAGTTGAAGACCAGCTTTGTAAGTTTCAGGACGGCCAGGGCTACACAGGGAAACACTGCCCCTGGGATTAAAGGCATGTGCCACCATGCCCAGAAAAATATAATAAATAAATAAAAACTAAGTTTTTTTTTTGTTTTTTTTTTTTTTAAGGGAAAAAGCAGCACAAGGTAACATTTGTAAACAAGCAATGAAGGATGTCCACCTTTGATGGTCCCCAGCACTCTAGGAAAACCATATCATCAGACTGTGGGCTGTTTTCTTATGGTTTGCAGGTGTAGTCTGTACTGGAGTACCAATCTCAACCCCCAGCTGTGTGAGAAACTGAGGAAGGGGCAGACAGAGTCTTATTTGGTTCTTCTAGAAAATGGAGATGGACAGGGGCTAGCCCACACAGAGATCCTATCCACCACAATGTCACAGCAGAGCCAGGACCTTGCTTCAGCCTGTTAGAAAGTAGTACTCCATTCCAGACCCAGAGGTTTCCCTGGGGTGTGCTTCCCTCACAACTGGAGCTAGTTTCCTCTTACACCTACTCCTGCCCTTTCCCACACACCTCAGTTCACTAGAAACTTCCCAACCTTCAGCTTCCCCATAACTGACCCTCAGCCATGTCCAACCAGAGCCCAGAGGCAGGACCACCTCCCTCAGCCTTTCATCCGTTCTCTATGGGTGGTTAGGGGGCTGAGTGGAGGGCTTGGCTCTCCTGAGTGCCCAGCTGACAGCCCACTGATTGTTAACTAGGAATTACCCACCACTGATTGGCAGCCCTGGGTTTAGGAGATAGCATAGTGATGGAGAAGCACTCTTCATTGAGATGCACAGCTGGCTCCAGGGTAAAGACAGCACGAAAGACTGTCAGGCACTCCTGAGGAAGGCAATGTCACCCACCAGCCTAGAGAAAGCTCCAGGGGCACTTTCCAAGGTAGCACAGGGAGGTCAGTGTCACAGCCCAAGGCCCTCCTCTCAATCTGGGGCCTCTGGGGCCACATGGAGTGTGCTACATACTTGACATAGCGTACAGTGCCCAAGCCTGGGCTGGCTCTTAGACAGAGTGGCACTATCCTGGGCTAATCAGTTGGCAGGGACACCTCAGGCAGCGGGTAGTCCCAGACCCAGGATCACCTCTGGATGGAATGGCCATGAGAACATTCACACAGGACATTCTCAGCATCATTTCTAGGGCAATTACCAGTGGTAATTGCTGCTCCAGGTCTAGATCCAAGGAGACCAAATGACTCCAACAGCCAGGTAGAAGGAACAACAGTGAAGACTCTTTAAGGGGTGTAGGCAGGGACTGAATACGGAAACCAATGGGATTAAACTAGGTTCCCTCCTAAATGATCTGCTAAGTTAAAACCTTGTTCAATTCATACATACACACACACACACACATTTCCCCCTTTTGGGGGGCAGTGTGGTGGGGCTGGACAGGCAGGGTATGTCTTTACCGAGGAGCAGTTACTGGCCTGGAAATATCTATATAGACCAAGTCTTGAACTCACAGATTTCAGCCTGCCTCTGCCTCCCAGTGCTGGAATTAAAAGCCTGCATTATGTGAGACTATAACTGTGACTTTTAATGCCACTTTGCTGAAATAGTGGGTGATAACTACAGAGCCTTTTTAACATACAGTATCACCTCTGGGCTTCTCTATCTGCCCTACAGCTGTGAGACACTGTGGTCCAGACCTTTCCAGAGTACAGCATCACTTCCTGGGCTTCTCTGCTCTACAGCTTTGAGGCACTGTAGTCTAAATGATTACACTCACTGACGCAGAGAATGGGCTCTGAAGCCCATCACCAAAGATGGAAGGGTCCAGGCAGTACCAGGCAGACCCTGGGAATGGTTTTGGTCTCTTCAGGTCCCCCTTTCCCAGCCCTACAGGGCACATCTCTACCACCAGAGTTCTACCTTCTACCCAACACATGAAAAGATTACAAGGATGACTGGAGACAAGCCCACACACAGTGTGAGATGCACAGAAGTTTCCCAAGTAGCCATGCTGTTGTGTATTCACTGCCCCTCTGGAAGGATCCAGCACTGACACACCAAGAGGCAGTGATCAGCCGAACTGACTAGCACACTGCAAACTACTGAATGCCTAGGACCAGCAGCCGGGGCTTTTCTGTAAGTCTCCTCACCTAGGCATAGCCTGGCACACTACAGGCCTTACACAGATGTTGTCTCCTTCAGTTAGGGAAGAGCTGCCTGTGGACTTGTGTTCATCTGGAAAGCCAGGCTACCTGAAGACATGCAAAGACTTGATGCACACATGAACACTCTGTGCCTAGTGGCTACACACCTGTGACTTGCTTTGAGGGAGTAGCTATAGCAGAAGTAGTACTGACTGTCCCTAAGACCTGTGACCATGATATCAACGGCTACAATGCTAGCTGAGTGGCCAAGGTGCCTCATCTGAAGTGGTCTCTCATACATGCATCTTAGCACCTTCCTCTTCAGTACTGGTGACTTGGGCAGCATATTGTTACAGTCAGGGGGCCAGGATGAGAAGGAACCTCTCCTCCAGGCTTCCAGCATGCTCAATCATAAGGTCAGGCTCACTGGGTTACAGTGTATGGGACACTTTTGCCCCCAAAATGTCACTTTATCTTCCATAATCAAAAAATGTAGGAGCTGATGAGATGGCTCAGTGGGTAAAAGTGTCTGCCACCAAGTCTGACCACCTATACTGGGTCCCCAGAGCACACATAAAAGGAAAGGACCAATTCCCACACGCACTACAGCACACATACACACAAGCACAGACACAAAATACGTAAGTATATAAAGTATATAAAGCTGTACTTAAAAACCATACAACGACCTGCTCTTATTCATAGTAATAGTTCAACTTACAGGCAAGGAATGACCACAAGAGAGCTGGACTCAGTCACATTTACATTTTATTCACGTTGGTAGCACTAAAGTACATTACGTCTTGTGGGTCACATTTCCACAACACACATTAATGCCAACCCACACTCCATGGTAACTGACCTCAGCACCTCCCACCAAACCAAGCAAACACAGCAAACATTTCATAGTCATCTCCTCAAACCTCAGGTGACCCTGTCCCAGACTCCTAACTATGGCAGTGCACATAACTCACAAAGCTTCCCCTTTCTACAATGGATCCAACTGCTGGCATCTCAAGACCCCCCAACAGTTTTTATGATGCCCTCCCCTCCTAAGGAGATAAAGTTCAAATAACAGAGCCTTGTGCCCAAAGGAAGGAACACATCACCAAGAGGCATGTGCAGCCCAGAAGTAAGTCGGCATCAGAACTACTTGGTGCTCAGTACAAACAGCAGGCAAGGTGGCAGCATGGCATGGCTTTGATGGATTACAGCTGGATGCTGGGAAGGGGTCAGTACTTGCAATCTGAAGACCTGAGGTCAAGCTTCTTGCTTGACGGCTGGTTATTCTGCACGTACCTGTGTGTGCCACACGTTAAACAGCCAGTGGCACTGACCTAGAAAGCTAGAAATGGTACTGACTAATAAAGGACAAATATTTCTTCAAGAAGAAAAGATGAGATTTCCCAAAAACTAAGCTATATTTGGTGTCAATTTTTGACTACCTGGAGAAGATTAAGAGTTGAACAATAAATACAAGGAAAGACACTACATCTGAAGTGGCTCATGATGGCCTATGATGCTACCAGAGGACTGAATCAAAAGCACCCTAACACCCATGGCTCAAGGCGCAGCTTTCATTACCTGTAAGTTCTGCTGTACTAAAACCGCACACAGTGCCGCCGCCAGGACAGTCTGTCATGAACACATTCCCAACTCCCTACTGGACTGCTACATCTACAAATACCTCAGTGCTTGGAGCAAGGCTTGGGCTGCTGAAAAGAATGAGGCAGATCCTTACAACTCAGGAGGAAAATACTACAGATTTAGTGTTGGGGAAAAGCAGAGTTACAAGGCTGAGGCTGTGTCATAAGCTTATACTATACGGGCCACCGGGATTGTCACCTTCATCTCCAATACCCATGATCCTACCAATGCGTGGGCACACGTCCATAATCCTGCTAAGCGAAGTGGCCCTGGGCGGCACCAAAAAGATGCCGCTGCCGTGCGTGTGCACACCACACACGAGAGCGCCAAGTCCAGCCTAGTGGTTCCCTTTGGTCGACTTCTTCTTCTTCGAGTCCTCTTTCTGCTTCTTCTTCCTCTTGCCACCTTCCTTGAGCCCTAAGGAAACACGGCTTGTGAAACACTGAACACCAACAACTGCTTCCCCACGAGGCGGGTTTGCACTAGACATTTCCCCATGTACAAAGAGAGCAGCAGAGCAGTCATTCCTGGTGTCCACATCAAACAATGAAAACACCAACTACTGTTTGGAATAGCATGCTTAAGACTGTCCACATTACTCACAGAACATCACCACCACACAGGAAGTGTGCTACTCACAGCAAGCATCCTGCATCTGCCCAGCAACCCAGCCACGGAACCAGTTCTGTGGAACAGGCTCCATCTCAGTCCTCAGAGGTCCTGCCAAGAATGCACAATCCTGTCACCTACACAGTGGGGTCATTCGGAGACCCTCCATAGCTCCCTTCTGCAATGGACAGCCCACTTTCCCTGGCAGACCTTTTCTTTTTTTTCCTTGAAAACAAAACTACTCTCAAATTTCCTGTCAAAGCTGACAAGTGCAACTTTGCCAAGCAAAGCCACGGTAGATGGATGGAGGATCAGCCTTCAGTCCTGCAGATCTCAGACCATGGACACAATTTAGTAGGTGGGATGGGGGCGCCACAAGAGATCTCATAACCCCAGCACTTAGATCATGCCCACATATACCTCAAAATTCCCATGGTGAGATCCACCAAAATCTTAACATATAAATTAGGCTTGTGGGTTTTTTGGGGGGGAGAGAGGGAGGGGACAACAAGAGGCAGACCAACAACAGAGTTAGATGTAGGCTCTAGCTCTGTGAACTGGAAGCTGTGTTCTGTGAAAAGGCCTATACTTCACAGCACTACTGCACAAGACCAAGTTCAGCAGGAGGAGGAAGGAAAGGTTTATCCTTCATCCATGATTTTCCTCATTCTGAGTGCTTGCCATTTTTTCATGGCCATGTATTCTTCACAGAACCATGCTGTGTGGAATACATAAATTGAAAAATGCCACTAATCCTTCCTCCAAGCAGTATAACAGAACAAACTTTAAAGGTCACAAAACTAACTGCCCACAACGAAGGGAAAAAGAAAAAGCTAACACACACTAGACCCAAGGCTCAGCAATACAGAGCTGACCTAGCATGTGGGTGGTCCACAGTTCCAACACATATACACACACACAGATACACAATGTGTCCAATCCATCAAACTCCTGGAGGCCTGTCGGCTCCAGGTGGCTTGAACTGCACAGTAAGCCCTTCTCTATGAAGAAGCTAGTGAAAATTATTTTCATCTAGGAAACTCCCCGACCCAGTGCCAAACGGCCTGGCTGCATCTTGACTGCACTTGAAAGTTCTCTGACAGGAATGGGAGCTGCAACAGGGATGGTCTGCACAAACTTTCTCTGTGTGTATTTTTAGGAAAACTTGCCCAAAATCAGTAACAATAGATCAAGATGTGCAGGAAGCCTGGCCCAGACCATGCTACTTCTTCAACATGGCTCTCAGAATTTTAAGAGGAAAGGTCTAGTCCTAGTCCCCGTGATCCCAACCTGATCCCAACAGCAGAGTACCAGACTTTGCAAAGGCTTCTGTGTTGCCTGGGGGACAATGACCTGCAATGCAGAGCTGCCCAGGTTACAGCTTTGTCGTGGAAACTAGAAACCGCTTTTGTATCGTAGCTAAGTTTCTAATGTCCTTCCTGACAAGTTTTTGTTTTCATTTAAGCCAGGCTCTCTTGTAGCTCAGGTGGCAATTTGGAGAACCCCACTTCCAAATGAGTCATCATTTCTGAATGAGAAGGTAAGTGAAGGGTGGTCCTCATGCTTTTAAGAAGGTACGTGAAGGGTCACTCTCATGCTTTTCTTAAGAAGGTAAGTGAAGGGTGGTCCTCATGCTTTTCTACAGAAGGTAAATGAAGGGTCACTCTCATGCTTTTCTATAATAAATCATGGTTCCTTAAAAAGCCTGAGGAGCAAAGGGACAGAGCAGAGGAAGCACCAGCTACCCAGAGCCATGCTGGTTCCCGAATCAAGACCCGGTGATATACAGGGAAACCACCTCACTGACAGCTTTTTCAGGCCAATAATATTACAAGAATCCAGAAGTTCACTAGTTCCCCACATACACTCAGGAAAGGTCTGGATCAGCACTGATAAAGCAACAGGGGAAAAGTGATTTGCTGTTCTTACTACTCAACTCTACTGTCTCCAGATTCTTCGGCCTTGGCTGATCACCTTTTGCTTAACAGGAGTGGCCCAGGGCCAAGAGAATGGCCATCTGCTGCAGTCACACTTCCTGTCCAGATTCCGCTGTGGGAGGCCTGCGCACCTGTAAACAAGTTCTGCAGGCAGGCCTATCCCTGTACACCTTCTAAAAACCAGATTAATGGCATGGCACCTCACAGACCAGCCATATAATGCTGAACATGAAGGGGATGGGGGGGGGGGGTGCCAAAAATCTATGTGCCTGCTGTTCCTTATCTCTCACTACCCCCCAGTCCTCTTGGGAACACTGGGATCATAGGAGGTGTCCATAATTACTCAGGCACATGAAAGCTTCCGAGTGCAGTCAGGCAAACTTGCCCATCTGTCACTCAGTTGCACAAAGCTCATGTCCCTGTCACCCATCTATTTTTTGCTGGCATCTCCTCACAGCAAGGTATATACTATATGCTGGCTACCCAGTTCCAGCAATGCCTCATCCATGGGGGACTGACTCTACATGGTGTGTTTACTCTCCTCTGAGGAGAACGACAAGGGGCTTTGGAGCTTGACTTAAATACAAAGTCCTGAGAAGATGGAATTGACGTGTTTCCTACTTGGAGCACTTTGCAACACCATCAGCACAGACCACCAAGCCACATAATTTGGCCTACTGTGTTTGTGCAGCCATGACAACAAACCTGTCTCACTTCTGGGCAATAAAACTACACTGACACAGGGCTTGGGCCTGACTGGGAAAACTCTGTACATGCCGACCACCCAGAACGTTCTGTAGGAAATACTACTAAAGCTGTATACAAGCTACTGGCTGACAGTAGAGGTAGGCAGTGGATGATCCCATCATGAACACAGAGGGAGGAAGGAGCCAGGCCTCTACCTTCACCCATGATTCACCTGAGAGAACTCTACTGGGAATCTGGCTTTGTCTTTGTCCAGAGAGTGAAGCTAATGTTAAGTGTTTGAGTGGCTTTAGGGCAAGTCAGATTAAGTGTCAGATCTCAAGATCTAGTATCAAAATTATAATAAAGAGCCATTAGGGACAGAAACAGCACCTAGCATTTCCTCAACAGACAACATACTCCATACACATCAGAATACTGGGACCCCTGTTTTAATCACGGGGTTGGCTTTGACCCACGCAGCTAGGCTGTACATAGAGCAGCTATGGGAGGTGAGCTGGGTATAGGGATCTCCTCTGCCCCTGCTTGGCAGGCCTGGCACCTTCCCCCAGCTCCCCATGCCTGTTCAGGTCAGAATGCAGCAACACAGGCCTGATTTCTGTTCTCGCTGTCCTGAGTCGGGGGGCAAATCACTTTGGGGGTGCTCCACACCAGCTCCCTTCTGCACACCTGCTGAGGTCATGGGGGCATCCCGGTTGCCAGGAACCCGCTGCCTGTCCTGATGTTCATCTTCCCAGTTGCTTTTAGATACAAGTTTGACTGCCGGGGCAGGCCTGGGTGGCTTCTGTGGGCGGGTGGTGACAGAAGGGGCCGGAGTCTGGGCTGGAGCTGGGGCCGGGGGCCTGGCTGGGGGCCCAGCCGGGGAGGGGACCCGGACTGATGCTGGGGCCGGGCCAGGGGCCAGAGCTGGTATGGGTTGGCCTCTCCGCTGGCATTCTTCTGCAAGGAGGTTCTCGTCAGCCACACCTGAAAGCACAGCACACCAGGGAGAGCTGTGAGCTGCAACCCACCCTTGGGAGCAAAAGGCTTCACCCGCCTTCTTTCCCAAAAGATAGCTCCCTCCTCTCTAGAGCCACCATATTTCTATAAAAGTAAAAACCGTCCGTGCCCTCCATCTGTACTGCTGGGCCTGAACATTATCTTCCCAAAGAGGAATATAAAGCAACCTGAGAAAAACCAACTATATTGTCTCTGCTTCAACTCCCTCATCCAGATTCTAAGTGTACAATCAAGGCACAAGGCCTGGCAGATACTGCTTAAGAAAGTGGTTGCCAACCCAAGAATGCAGCCCTGCAATAAGGCACCAGCCCAGGCAGAGGTCAACACCAAGGAGGCAACACCTCAGCACAACATAGTGGCCTAAGAGGCCTGCAGAGCTGCAAGTACTCTGCCCACCATGCCTGCAGAGTAGAGTCAGGCCCCAGGCAGTTGTGTAGCACAGCCCATCATACCCCCCCATCACTCAGAGGTTGCTGGAGAATAGAAAAGGATTCTAAAGGTTTCACACACTAGATGGGTACTCCAACAATTAAAGGATTGACTTCCAGTCACTGATGACATCTGTCCCAAGCAGAAGCAGAAAGCAGCAGCTCTCAGCTCTCCTGGGCAGCTGCCCTGCTCCCACCCTTAGTCTGTGTGGTAATTCAGCAAGAGACTGCAGGAGCCTTCTTCTTGGTAAAAACCAAGACAGGCACAGCCCACCCTACAAGGGTTTTCCTTTCATCACTGGGAGGCACTTGCTCAGGGGAAAACCAAGTATCTTAGACCAGTTCTCATTTGGATACCTCATGAACTCAGGCTCTGCTGGAGCCAGACCTATGGAGAAGCCATGCCTAACAGCTAACAAGAAAACTTGCTCATCTTCATGTGGAAGAGAACTGCTCTACACAGAATAGAACACATTTCTGAGGAATCCTAAAACTGGGTCAACAGTCACAAGGTATATTAAACCTCCAAATCCAAGCCAGGAGGTGGAGATGGTGCATGCCTTTAATCCCAGCACTAGGGAAGAAGTGGCAAGAATCCAGCCTGGTCCACAGAGTGAGTTCTAGGATAGCCAGGACTGTTACATAGAGAAACTCTATCTCAAAAAACTGGAGGGGGGGAGGGGGACTGACAAAATGGCTGCTCTTCCGGAGGTCCCACATTTAATTCCTAGGAACCAAACAGTGGCTCACAACCATCTGTAATTGGATGTTTGCCTCTTCCGGTGTACATGAAGACAGGTCATACATAAAATAAATACTTTAAAAAGAAAAAAGGTCCAGAGCACTGGGCTTGCAAGCTTCAAAAGGCTAGTTACCAGCATCCAGTGAAGAGGCCTTATGCACTCATTTTACACCCACTTAACTAGCCACGCACAAAGATAAGGGAGCAGCAATAGCTGTCCAGAGGTGCCAGTCTTGACCACATTGTTCACAACCATTCTACATGCTCCAGAGACGTCCTAGAGCCTGAGGATCTTGCTGAGCCACACACTTTATGCACTAAGATGAAGGTACAAATGAGGGGAAAATGTGGCATGGACAAACTTCAAGTCCATATACTCATCTACAGATGGGAAACATGTATAATGAGACCAAAACCTGAGCTCTGGGGACCATCAGGAAGGAAAATTACCATATAGCCCATGTTGGGGCACCACGTTGTTTTCAAAGACTAAAGCGGGGGAAAGAAACAACTTTGGGAGCAGTAGAGGCTAGCACAACCCCATGGGGTTTCTGAAATAATACCCAACCGATGGTCAGCAAGCAGACAAATTGACTGGTAGACAAAAGGTGACAAGGCTCAGAATCTGACACATAAATGACACATGTAGGACATGACGTATGAACGCTCACCTGGTCCTTTGGGGCACTGACAATTATCCTTGGGGTGTCCCACAGCTGGCCAGTCACCCCAACACTATGGAGAGACTAAGCGCTCAGGACTGCCCTTAGGGCCCAAGAAGAACACAAAGAGAGCCCAGAGAGACTCCAGGTCAGACTATTCTTTTCCGAGCTGAGAACACCTGTGAATTCATTCCATGAACTGCTTAAAAACTAAAGACCTGGGCAGTTGTAGCACAGGTCTTTAACCCCAGTGCCTGGGAGGGAGAAATAGGTGGATCTTTGAGAGTCTGAGGCCAACCTGCTCTACAGAGACAGCTCCAGGACAACCTAGGCTATACAAATAACCTGTCTTGAAAAATGAAAAGGGGAGTTCGGGGGGGGGGGGGGGGGAGATTAGAGACAGAAACATAGTTGTGCATGCCTATAATCCCAACAGGGGAAGCGAGGTATGACGAAAGTATATACTGGAGGCCAATCTAGACAACAGTTTGAGGTATATATAAGTATAGCAACAGCCCATATATAATAAAAGGAGAGGGAGAAAGGAATGATGGGAAAAGGGATAACTATCATGCTATGTGTAACTCATAAAGGAAATCACTTTTTTCATGTATGTGCTACTCCCCACAAACCCTTTTTTTTGGGGGGGGGGGGGGTGCATTGTGCAGAGCCTCAGAGGACAGTAGCCTCTTGCTCTTCTCACTTACCTGAGTACCAGGATGGGTGTCCTCAGGTCCGCCCAGAGCCAGGTCTTACACCAGGCTCCCATCCAGCACAAAGGGAGAAAGGATGCTCCCCCACCTGCTCCAGGTACACCCTTCCCAATAGTCCTGATGGATCTGGATCTGCAGACTCCACCTAGACACATGCCACTTTACAGGCAGTGGCCCTCCCTCAGTGGAGCAGCCTTACAAGCTCATCACCCCTGTGGGGCAAGTTCTCCATACTCTTGACTTTCAGAGCTTGGCTAGGACATCTATAGCAGAAAACCAGTGGCTTAAGAGGGTGGCTGCTTCCTTCTTACTGTACTTCAAACCCTACCTTCCCCAGCCTGGAAATACACAGCATCCCTGCTTTCAGAGCACCTTCAAAGAGCTTATGTTTACTGGCGAAACAACTAACCATGCAGAGAAAACTGTCTTTTTGTTATCTCAGAACTAGCTAAGGGCAAGACAGTAAAAGAATTTTGCCACTAAGCCAAGCCTGATAACCTGGACTTTGTCCCCAGGACCTTCATGTTGGAAGAAGAGAACCAATTCTCAAGTTGTCTTCTGATCTCCACTTGGGTGTGCAGACACGCACTTAAGTACACATACACACATATGCATGCACACCCGCGCACACACAAACACAAAATAATTTTTAAATGAACTAAGTTTTAAAAAGACTAGCAGAAAGCTGAGCCAAAGTATTACATATCGTGCCTCACAATCCTTCCAGAACAGAACCTGGGCCTCATTCTCATGACAGGTAACTAGCAAACCAGGATTCAAGCACATGTGATTTCTCTGTCTATGCCTAAGGCCCAGTGGTGGAAAGCCAATACTTGGTAGCCTATGGAAGCCACCCACAACCTCTCTCACAGTTGCCATCTTGCTCAGAGTGTCCTCCAGCCCTCAGGGCTTTCTTGAAAATCCCCACTAGGAAATCTCCTGACCCAGCACAGGGTCTCATAAACTCAAGTGTCTGGAACAGAAATAAAGATGGGAAATAACCAGACATAGGTCATCTCTCTCTCCTCCAGCATTCTCACTAGGCACTTCCTAAGGGGGCTCATTTGCAGTCTTTTTTTGCTCAAGTACTTCTTCCAGTCTGCTGTCCTCACAAAACAGTAGGCAGTGGCCAGCAGCCAGCACCCAAAATCAATGAACTGATTGGTTGCTCTCACAAGAGCCCTGAAGCTTATGCACTTAGCAACTGCTGCCTCTAAGGCAGCCTGGACCAGAGCAGAAAGACATAGTATGACCACTGGTGCCTGGGACCTTACCAAGCCTGACTCCTATGTGGAAGAAGCTGTGTAGTGGATTTATGATGTTACATTCTAAATAATTGTCCTGCCTATGAGTTTAATAAAAAGCGCTGATTTGCCAAAGGCAGACATGAAGTGTGGACAGGGCTACCAGACTAAGAAAACTCTGGGACTAGGAAGAACAGAGCAGAGATGCCACAGAGACTCCAGAGTTGCCAGACAAGCCAGAAGATGCAGAGGATAACTATCCTGCTCTGAGAAAAGGTACCGAGCCCCATGGCTGAACAGGATAAGAACCATGGGTTAGTTTAAGGGTAAGAGTTAGCAAGTTATATGCCTGGGCCTTGGGCTGATCAGCCTAAAATTAATGTAAGCATCTGTGTGTCTCTGTGGGTCTAAACTTTGAGGCTAGGTCCAAAAGTCCGGGCCAGAAACCTCTTGCTACAAAGCTGGTCTGGGATGTTGACCCTATCACACAGCCTGGACCCAGCCCTAATACAGATGGCCCTGTGGACTGGCTGCTCTGTGCTTGCAAGCTCCAACAGCAGAGTCCCTACAGCAAAGGCAGTAACAGCACACCAATGCTGTGACTTTCACACTCTGCCCTATGATGTGTTCCTCCTGTTCTGCTTCTGAACCTCCTCTCTTAACACTCTGGTCTTCATCTTCATGACTGCCTATAAGCAGAAGTGCTCTATGGGCCCAGGAGCATGACTAGTTTGACAACAGCCCATGGAATCTAAGCTGCTTTTCACAAGGGATGCTGCTGTCTTACAGTTCTTATGACTTACCTGTCCTGCTACAGTGGGAACCCACAAAGGTGCAGAAAACCATTACACCAGTACTCTCAAAATGATGGCAAGCACCTAGGCTCAACCACCATTCATCCTTATCCCTGAAAGCTTTGAGAAGTTGCCAGCTGAGTAAGAACCATCCTTGCCATCTTCATATCCTGGACAAAGCACATCAGTCACAATTTACTTAATTAAGTCTAACCACAGCCTTCACAGAAGACTCTAGCTGAGCTGTACGGGTACTACAAACACACAGAGACACAGAAACACATACACTACCCACTGCTGCCTCATCCCAGAGTAGCCAGGAAGAAGTCACAGATCCCAGAAAAAAAAAGTAAGTCCTGAACAGTACCTATCACAGAAAGGACTTCATTCCCTGCCCTACTCAGCATCCTCACATATACAGCCTACAAAAGGACAGAATGGTCCAAAGCAGAGGCAGGATCAACGAGTAACTGTGTGCCTTGGCTATGCTACTGGTGAACTTCCTTCTCAAAGTAAAATCACATGTGGTGTTGCCCACTCCTCTTGATTTATCCCAACACTCAACCAATCTAGAGTATTGAGTAGAGCTGGACCATAATGAAAAGGGTGTAGGCTCAGAGCTCATCCACAAGGCCCTCAAAAACACACCCTAGGCTCTGCCAGTGGCTGGAAGACCAAATCTTGAAAAGTAGCAGCTCTTGGGGAGAGGACTGATTTAGCAATGTGAAATCATGAATTCCATAACCAGGACCCCAATAGTTAAATAAAAATAAAATCCTATAAACAAAGGTGAATTTCATAATGCCCATTAGAGCAAAACAAAATAAAGTCTCATCAAAGAAATAACACAATAAACCAGCAGTTCTCAATCTGTGGGTCACAACTCCTTGGGGATCAAATGATTCTTTTCATCAGATATCCTGTATACCAGATATTTACAATCCATAACAGCAGCAAAGTTATGAAGTAGCAAGAAAATGATGTTATGGTGGGTGTCACCACAGCATGAGGAACTGTATTAAAGGGTTGCAGCAGTAGGAAGATTTGAGACCCACTGCCTTAAACTCATAACAGATGTCCTCAATGCTTACTTCTTAGAAATGAGGAGGGTGTGGTCCCAGCCTACCTGATGGGAACTCTTCCAGGGAACCCATGTGAGGGAGCCTGGTAACTGTGGCTGTAACAGAAAGGCAGACAAAGCCTGCAGAGCGTCTAAGATCGTACAGCATTCACATTTAAGGACTGCAGGAGCAGCCTCAACTGACCATCTCTGCTCTGCTCCCTTTGTGGATTATTTAAGAGTTTAACTTTAGACTGGATTAAGGACAATAATAACCCCATGATGGCAGAGACCAAGTATCAAGTAAAACCCACAGTAACAGGAAAACAAGAGGTGCAAGGATTCACTTAGGCAACAAAACACAGTGAATTGACAGGATCCATCAGAACCCCAGGGAAGGACGTGGTTCCAATTCCACATACAGCAGTCTCAACTCACCTCAAGATAAGTACAAGAAGTTTTCTAATACATTTCAAGTTCCTGAAAGTCCAGAGGATCATACAGCTGCAAGGTAGCCAGGCCCCAGGTGATAGATCCATCCAAACCTACATAGTTTCCTCCACCCGGCATAAACAAAACTGCATGCACCCCAGCTCCATCCCGGATACCCCAGCAGCAGAAAGACACAGGTTAGTGGACCAACCTTTAAGGCTATGTGCCTGGAAGCAACATGAGTAATTACTTCGGAAGGCCTGTAAGCATAAATAAGAGGCCCAATCCAAGGAACCGACTAAGGAATATTGATTAGAAGCTTCTGATAGTCAACTTGAGAACCTGACTTGCAAAAAGAAGTTCCAGTGAGATTGCCTTTGATGTCTCACAGGTAGGAACCAGCACTGAGTCAATTGCAAGCAAGACAGGCCCACTGCCAACTTTCACATGTCTGGGAGGAAGCGTGGGTCAGCTGAGGATCCCAGAGCTTGCTACATTTAACTCATCTCAAATACAGCACCGCCTGCATTGAAATGTCAATAATGTGCTTCACTTACAGAGGCAAAACCAGCAAGAAACCTCACAGCAAGGGTGCTTGCCAGAATGCTAAGGGCTTGAGTTTCCTGGAAGCCACCAACTCTTGTTGCTGTCCGCTGTCCTCCATGTGTGACAGAACGCCCGTGCACATATAAGCAAGTTTAATTTAATAGAGGTGTACAAAGCCTTTTCTAGAAGGTACAGAAGTGCACATTTTTCAGAACTAAAACAAATGCAAGGTCCTCCTAGCAATCCCTCAAAACCAGGGACTCAGCAACACAGCCTTATGCATAGTATGTTACCAGGCAGGGAAGAGTCATGGGCACCTCCTATCCAACATTCTCAGGCACACAAAGACAAACAAGGACTCAGTTCACCATCACATCGGGAGCCACAGGTTCCTTCCTAAGCACAGCCTACCACGTGCTAATTGCTGCTGGACCTCTTCCCATACTGGTATCAAACCTACTTGAACTTTGGCAAGTTTCCCACACTATCTCATTCTTTGGCCATTTACCAATCTGCAGCCTGCAATCCATATTAGTCATAGAAAAATGGACAGAAAGTCAGAGTGGCTAGATTTGTTCAGATGTGAACAGCACTGGTGTCTCTTCTGGAAGATGCAAGTTTGCAGTCTTCTGGCTTTCACGAGCACCAAGCATACATGTGGTAAACAGAAATAATGCATCCAAAACACCCACACACAATTTTTTAAATTAATCTTAGAAATTTAGCATAATTTCTGCTAGTAAATTCTAATTTTGTTTATTTTTAAATTCAGAATTGAGGGGAGGTCCTGGAACTCTTGTGTAGACCAGGCTGGATTTGGACTTGGATATCTACCTTCCTCTGCTAGGATTAAAGGTTGTACCACCACATCAGCCACTGATACGTTCTTCTGTTTTTATTTTGTTATTTACAGGGCTCCTCTACCCTCGCTGGCTTCAAACTCAGAGATCTGCCTGCTTCTGCACCCAGAGTGCTGGGGTTAAAGGTGTGCACCACTACTGCCTGGCCTGCATTCATTTTAAATAGGATTGCTTTGGTGCTCAAGATCCAAGCCATAGTCTAATGCAAGTCAAGCACTGAGCCACATCCCAGGTCAAATTTATGGAAATATAAGTACAGAGGTTAGTTATGAGGGTTCATGTCTCCATTCCACTCGGGGAACATACCAGATAACATCCTGCTTTTGAACATGTTAAATGAAACTTTAAAACAAGCCCACGAACTGCCAGTGTCCTGAGCCAAGACACTGAGGTCACCCAGAAGCTGTGACAGAAATATTGGGCAGCTGTCGCATGAGTGTGGCACGACTTCAGATACCACTGAGTCCAACTGCATGTGAGTGCCCTCCTGCTGACATGTGTCAGGCACAGGGACAAAGCCCTGTTCTTGTTCTTAAACTCAGTAATAAACAAACAGTTTCAAATAAGGGGAACAAAAGCGATGTGCTGTCAGTCTCAAATGAACTAGCAGAATGGGGAGAAACTGTGAGGGATACAAATGTGAACAAGCAGCCTAATGGGAGAAAACCAAGTGAGGAATGTATAGGGTCTGGAATGAGGGAGAAAAATGTGCAAAGAAACAGCAGGGTCAGCTTGGGAAATGCCATGATCTAACTTGAAATTAAAGCAAATAGAGAAAAGTTAGGAAATATACAAGTAGGTAGAAGCAGCATTTTATCCGGGGACCAAGGAGCCAAGGAATCACTAAAGCATCAATTTCAAATAGAATGTAATTTATTTCTAACACAGACTAGACTAGTACCACACCACTGGATCACATTTCAGGCTTATGAAGAATCCTTAAAAGCTTTGGAGTCAGAGGTGGGTGTGATAGTATTCTAAATCCTGGGATTACAGGTATGTGCTAAGTAAGGCAAGAGCCCCATAAATGAGGCAAGCCTTGGCTACCAACTAAGGATACAGACCCGGCTTCTACAGTTAAGAACTAAGTAAAGGCACCATCTGACAAGAGGTGCCCAGCTTCTGTTGGGAGCTGTGTGTGTCCCCCAAGCATCCTGAAGCTCCTGAGTCACATGGACAAGGGCCAAATGACTTCCATCAGGCCCAATGGAGTTAGTATCCTCTAAACAGAAACATGATCTGTTCATGTATCCCTAAAACTTTGTTGCTCATACCCATCAAAAACACTGGGTAAGGGTTGTCATAACCAAATCAGGCAGGGCTGAGTCTTAATGGACATCTTAAAAAACACCAACTGTTTCCATGACTAAGACCAAATGTTGTCAGTTACCACAAGACAGTGCTGCTTAGCAACTCTCCACACCTCACAGCTGTGGTGGCCACTCCTGAATGCCTCTCGGGCCAGAGCAGGCTTTCTGGGGAACACTTTCAAGGCAGCTTCCTACACTCAGGCAGCCAAGTCAGACTCCATTGCCCACAGTCACATGCTCAGTGAAACAAACAAGACTCAAAGGTGCTGGACATAGACCAGAGGCCACTTCTTAAATTCTTTAGTTTAAAACACTGGAGAAACGTGTCAGCAGTTAAAAAAATCTTCCCCAAAAACCAAAACAATAATGTTGAGTGGTCATGGCAAATGCCTTGGAAGGCAGAAGCAGGTAGATCTCTGAGTTCAAAGACAGCCAGTCTTACATAGAAACCAACCCCAAACAGTCTTACATAGAAACAAACCCCAAAATTCTCCCAGAATTCCAAATTTGGTTCCCAGCACTCCTTCTAAACACTGTCTAGAGCTCCAGCTCCAAGGAATCAGGTGCCCCTTTTGGCTTCCATTAGTATATTCACTCACATGTATGCATGCGCGCTATCGCGCTCTCTCTCTCTCTCTCTCTCTCTCTCTCTCTCTCTCTCTCTCTCTCTCTCTCTCTCTCTCTCTCTCTCTCTCTCTCTCTCTCTCTCTCTCCCTCCCTCCCTCCCCCCCCTCCCCCCCTCCCCCCCCCTCCCAGAGGATCCAATACCATTCCCAGCATCCATATGGCAGTTTACTGTTAACTTCGGTTCAGGGAACCAACACTCTTCTGGCTTCCAGAGGCACTAGACTACATAGTACAAACATGCACATGCACACACATACAAGTAGGCAAAACACTCATACAGTTTGTTTTTATACCCAGTGTTACCTAAAAGTGTACACCTACGTGAATGACATTAGCTTTAAAATTATATTTTAAATCAAGAATGGAAGCTGAAGAGCTCAGTAGTAAGAGCTTTGGCCACTCCTCCAGAGAACAGAACTGAATTCTCAGCACCCAGATGGCTGCTCACAACTGTCTTTTTAACTCCAATTCCAGGGGATCTAATGCCCTCTTTTGACCTCCCCAGGCACTGCGTGCACATGCTACACAAGTATTCATGCAGACTGCACACACATATAATGATTTTTACATATGTACACCGCACATGGGGAAACAAGGAATGTAAAATGATCTTTTTTTTTTTTTCCTTTAAGGAAAGCGAGTATTTTAACACTCACCAGCATTTCTTTCCCACCCTTAACAGGGTCTCCTACATCAGTGTCTTCAAACTCCCTGCATAGCTACAGTTGAGTCTGAGGTTGATATATTCTATATTAGCATATCAAAGTACTGGTACATGCTAGGGTGAGCATCTATGGACTGTGCCCTATATTATCCCCACCCAGGGTACATGCAAGTAATTTAAATAAACTCAAGCAGCAAGACAGGTGCCTCGGTTTGTGCCTATAATCATAGCACTTGGGAAGATGGGGTGGGATACACAATGCATTTCCAGTCCAGCCTTAACAAGTAAGACCTTGTCTCCCCAAACTCCCAACAAGACAGATAAACCAAACTACAAGCATAAAAATGTAAAAGAAAATATTCAGAAAGAGACCTGGGGAATGCATCTGGGGTACACCAAGCACTATTGTGGACAGAAAAAAAGCAGGGAGCCAGGTGGGAGTGGTGCCTGCCTTGAATCCCAGCACTTGGAAGGCAGAGGATCTACAAAGCAAGTTCTAAGATAGCCAAAGCTACACAAAGAATCAACTGCAAACCTTCCTTCCATCCACAAAGGGCTGGGAGTGGTGGGGAACACTTTTATTCCCAGGTACATCTTTCAGTTCACAACTATGGAGACCCTGTCTAAAAAGCAAAACACAAGGGAGAGTTGACCGTGCACACCTGTACACCCCAGAACTTGAGTGAAGGTAGAGAACGAGACCCTCTGTCTACTACTGCCACCCCCTCAAAAGAGATATTCCATAAGAGGCTACACACATACATGATGAATAAAAACTATAGTTGTTGCCAAGAGGGTCTTCCCACTGGACCTCAAACCTGAGCACCTGGAAGTACCCACACTTTAGCTGTACGGGCACACAGGCTGAGAATGTTGGTGTATGGCCAGATTGACTACATATTGCTACTGAAATCTGCCCTTAACTTCCAAAAAAGACTCAGTATTATATTTGTTGCATATCCTAACAGTGGAGAATAATCCTTTTCTGAATTGACTCAAACTAAGTTGAAGGGCAAGGAGAAGAAAATGAGTGGAGAAAAGAGAAATTTATAGAACACAGAAACCTCCTATACAAGGACTGCACACATAGCAGCCAGAATCTGAGAATAGGCCTGTACAGAAACTGAGCATACCCTCAACAAGCTTTCAGTCAGATTTTCTTAAGATCAAACACTAAAGAGACCTTTTCATTTAGCAAGTCACGGTTGTATGTCTGCACAGCCAGCAATGGAGGAACAAACAGACCGACGGTCATCAAATGCAAATATCAAGCACTGGTCCATACACCCTGCTCCTCCTCCACTATCCATCTTTGGGCTCTAGCATAGTTGCTCATGCTTCAGTTCAACATCCCACTATACGCAAACACAAAACTGAAGACAAGTACTTGCTGTCTCACTCCTTTCCATTCCCACATGCTTAGGCAACACCAGAGCTTCTGTCCCATCCTGTTTCCAGGTATCTATCTACTTGATGTCCTCAATGAAGTGGGGTATTTTGATCATCAATGATTTGGGGAGCAAAGCAATAGGTACGCACTCTCTTCAGATTTGCATACCCACCTTATCTAAAAGCATGGGAGTCATAAGCAGCGCACTCCTAACACATGTTCAGATGCTCAATCCTCTGCCATCTTTAGCTCATTCACTTTAGCCATGCACTTTAAGATAACTTTTCTTCTCTCCTATGCAAATTTGTAAAATGGCTGGCTATTCCTTATTCCAGGTGGTGTCAGAGTCCCTTACAGTCCCAGGAGAAATTTTTACAACAATCAGAATCTTAAATGGTAGAGTAGGGGCTTAAATGCAAGTTTATAGTCTAATATACATAATTTTTAACCGTAATTGTCATAATCAAAGGTTTTTACAGACTGAAAAACAAGCAACTCATTGTTACTGGCATGCTCACTGCCCTGGACCAGTTCCTTTTCCTCAAACTGTTATGCTAAGATCTGTAACAGCCAAGGTGTGATGGAGCACGTCTACAATCCTAGCACTTGGGATGAAGGTGGAAGATGCAGAGTTCAAGACGAGACTGAGCTGCTTAGAAGATATTTCAGAAATACAAGGATGAGGCTATCAGTGGCAACTGCCTATACATGCATCAATTCCCAGAATGCTCCTCAACAAATCACTAAATTGTTGCTCATTATTTATACAGATCTTCATATAATTTGAGCCCCCCCCCCCATACACACACAAACCACACCAAGTAGTTGACTGTTATTTACAGGTCTTCATATACCCTCCCTGTATATGCACTGAAGACAGGTCTATAGTAACTTCTACTCAGAGTCCATCTTAATGATAGAGGGGATCACAAAAGGGACACTAGAAGCCCAGGCACAAAATCACACAGACACAAGAAGACTGCAAAACCCACTCATGAAAGAATGCACCAAACACATTCGCATTTATTTTTTTTTTAAGCAAATGACATAGACCCAAATTACCAGCTTTTTTTAAACCTAAGCTTAACATTACATATTTAAACAATTGTCAGAACTGACGATTTTGCCAGCATCCATGCACAACTAGAAAACATCCTTAATTTATACTAAACCAGAAATGTATTACCATTGATGCAGTAATAGTTTTCATTACTAAATACTGAAAATAAAATTGAAATCTTTCTGTAGAAGGTTCATCTGGCAATGTTAACTTCACAGCAGGCTGACACTACTCACATTTCAACACAATGGGAAGCAGATCCATGCTGGTGTTAAGAACAATCTTGTCCTAGCACTACTCAAGAGTCACAGGGCTCACCTCAGATTACCTTTTGTTCTGTTTCGTTAAAAGCAAAGAAAGTGCATACAGAGATTACAACAATTTTAAAGACCAAAAAAAAAAAAAAAAAAATGTGGTCCTATTTTGTGGTCCCAACAACAAACTCAAAAGTCTATGACAAACAGGGGCTCCGATGAGCTGTTTTTATAAATACTTTAGATTAGGTACAGTTATACAGAAAGTCGAGTTCGTTTGAAATCTTCAAAAAAAAAGTTCCTGTTATTCCTCAAATGGTGCTTGTTATGGTTTAGCATTTCTGTTAAATGCGTGCGTTGAATTACTTGTTATCCAAGCGTAGCGGGTGCTCCTTACCATTTATCGTCAAGGACTTTAACTGTCCATCTTCTTCAACTTCTACTCTTTCTTGACCATTCTCCACAATTCTGTAAGAAATGACTCACTTAAAATCTTCTGTTCATTTGGAATATAGTAGTTTACCTATCAAACTTAAGGCCATAGGCTCAGTACTTAGAAGTACAAAAAAAGCTTTGATAATATTTTTAAATGAGTATTTATATCAGGCAAAATTCACCTTAAGAGTTCTATTTTAAAATTCCTATCCTATCAAAACTAAGTTTGGGTCATATAAATCCTGTAAATCTGGCTCCTAAGATGTTGCTAACCAGAGAGAGTATGGTTGGGGCTGGGATGTGGCTAAGTGGCAGAGCACTTGTACCCTGGATTCCAGGCCAACTCCACCATTAGGGTTTGCTACCCAGAGAGCCACTTCCCCTTTTCCATACTGACAATGCCAGGAAAGCTCATCATACAGACCAGACTTGAACGTACCTCAAAGTGAACATTAAGCAATCAGCTCTGGGGGATATGAAAGCAAGAACATCAAACACTGCCCTAAGACTCCAACAACTAAACAAAGTAAGCTACATGTGATGTCCACGATTGTAGCCCAGAACCAGGAAAGAAGACAGCAGGGCATCAAGGTCTACCAAGTCTCTTAAAGAACGAAAAACTTCTAGGTGGGAAAATAACAAGGGGTAGAGATATAGTTGTAGGGTCCCTGCTTATTTTTGGCAAGGTCCTGTATTTCAAGTTACAATCTCTAATCACAGTACTGTATTCATAAAAGACAGAAGAATCAAGAAATTCAAGATCTTGACTGAGCATTTAATGCACTAAGGACAAAGGCAGATAACTCTCTGAATGTGAGGCCAGCCTGGTCTAGGTGATTTCTTGGTCAGGTGAGTTCACTACCTCAAAAGTAAATAAATGTATTAATAAATACCTCTTTGTAGTGATTTTTTTGCCATTAACTATCTTAGTAGAAGTTGATATTGATTTGAAGTTGCCCATTCCACTGCCACCAAATGATGCTGAAGAGAATGAAGTGATACCCCCATGCCCTAGGGACCCGAACGATGAGAATCCTGTAGAGAAACAGAAAATACAGTTGTAAAAATTACAGTTCAAACCTTATTAAGTCTCAAAGAGAGCCAGTGAGATGACTCAATGGGTTAAGGTATTAGCTGTCAAGCCTGAATTTGACCCCCTACCCATACGGTAGGAAAATTGCTCGCCCTCTACATCTCCTACTTCCCAGCAAGTGCCCACATATACAGAAATACAAGTAATTTAAAACTTTTTTTGTTTGGGGGAGGGGGGCACACTTCGAGAGGCAGGGTTTCTGTATAGCCCTGGTTGTCCCGGAACTTGCTTGGTAGACTAGGTTGGCATCAAATTCAGAGATCCATCTGCCTCATGAGTGTGCCACCATGACATGGTTTAAAACTTTTATAAATAACACACCCTGACTACAATATGGGTTGCAAAAATCATTAATTTTTACAAGATAACAAAGCCGACCTATTTTCTCATATGAGGTCATTTGTTTTTAATAGAGACCTAGGTACTTTTCCTGTTGCTCAAACGTTCACACTAAAAAAAAAATTACATTCCTAGGAATGTCATTTAAGCGCTAATGCTTCTTAGGACAGTGATACCCACAGGAAATGAGCACTGGATATAATGTAAATATAATTTACATTACAAAAATGTAAATCTAATTTACAGTTTTGAAACTCACACCAAAATAAAGAAATTAAACCTCATCATTTTTGTTTTCTTTATCCAAAATATTGATTCTCTAGAACAGTAATTCTCAACCTTCCTAATGCTACAACCCTTTTCAACACAGCTCCTCATGCTGTGGTGGCCCCAACCATTAAATTATTTTCATTGCTATTTCATAACTGCCAATTTTGCTATTATGAACCATAATGTAAATATTTATGTATCTGATGGTCTTGGGCGACTCCTGTGAAAGGGCTGCTCAAGGAGCTATGAATGAGAACCAATCAAGGGTAACCGGATGCAAGACTTATCAACCAATAAAAACTTGCCATTAAAACATGTGTAAGGAGAACCCATGTGTAAGGAGAAAAAAAAAATCAACTCCAAGAGATCTCCCTGGCCTCCAAACCAACATTATTAGCATGCCAAGTACTCATATACAACAACAGAATTTTGTAGTGGATTTATGACACTGCATTATAAATAATTGTCCCGCCTATGAGTTTAGTAAAAAGCGCTGATTGACCAAAGGCAGACAGGAAGTGTGGGCGGGGCTACCAGACTAAGAAGACTCTAGGAACAGGAAGAACAGAGCAGAATGGCAGAGAGAAGCCAGAAGAAGCAGAGGACAACTATGCTGCTCTGAGCTGCACGGCTGAACAGGGTAAGAGCCATGGGTTAGATTAAGGGTAAAGAGTTAGCAAGTTATATGCCTGGGCCTTAGGCTGATCAGCATAAAATTATTGTAAGCATTTGTGTGTGTCTGTGGGACTGCAGGTCTGAGGGTCCAAACCTTGAGGCTAGGCCCGAAAGTCTGAGCCAGAAACCTCTAACTATAGAATTTTTTTCAAGGTGGGCCTTTTGTTTTCTCATATACAGACTTTGAGAACCCAACATGTACTTCACATTTTATGAGCACCTCAATGCAGGGGAAACTACATGCTCCACATTCCCACAACGATGGCCATAGCTTTTCTTATATTGAGACAGGATGCCATTGCAAACCCCAGCCTGGCCGCCTGGCCTCAAACATGGAAATTGTCCTCAACTGCCACCCCAAGTGTCATATATAGGCATCACATTCACACCTGTCTATGGGATGATCCTGACCCATCCTCAAGACAAAAAATAATATTTCCAAGCAAAGAGAGACCCACCTGCCCAGCCTCTACAAACTTCGAGATGTGCCGACTAAAAGACTGAGCAATCTAGAGCTTTAATACCTGTATCAAAAGCAGGAAATCCACCTCCAAAAGCAGGAAATCCACTGAAGGCGGAGAGAAATGAGCCTGCACCTCGGTTTCTGTTTCCTCGGGAACCCCTTAGGTTCCCAAAAAAGTCATCAAATGGGTCTTCTAGAAACAAATGAAAATTTGTGTTATAAAAATAATTTCCAGTTTATTTCTTCCACAGGAGAAAAAAATAGGTTAATGCCTTGATAAACATCAGTCCTTTAGGAACAAATATCTTACTATTAGAGATTAAGGCTCTTAACATGTCTGGAGCACATGTCCAACACTTTCACTCACTGGTATCATTCAAATAAGCCCAATTCAACAAAACAAATGACCAGACTCATAATGAGACCATACCAGAGGGCCATTCAACAAAGTTTTCTCCTCAATATACAATTAGGCTCATTAGAAAAGATGGTTTCAACTTTAGGTCAATCTGTTTTGGCTTTTTAATTTTAAATTATTTTATGCACACTCTATACACATCTCTGTATAGGTTAGGTGCGTGTGTATGCAGAGGTCAGAAGCATGCAGTAACCATGGAGCTGAAGTTAAAGGCAGTTATAAGATGCTTGATCTGGAAACCTATCTTTTCTAAGGAATGAAGTATCTCTCCAGCCTCCAACTCTAGATACATGTCCAGATAGAAAATTCAGAGTGGCCCACACTTTTAATCACAGCTGAATTTCAGACAAACCTGGTCTACAAAAGTCCCAAGACAGCATCAAAAGGTAATTGGTAACTGCTGGTGAGCCTGAAGAAGCTGTCCCAAGAATTTATTTCTGTTCAATTTGATGGTTCACAATTTTTTAAAAGGAGGCTAGAGAGTTGACTCAGAGGTTAAAGGCATGTGTTGTTCTTAGAGGTTCATTTCCTAGCACCTATGTGGAGGCTGACAACTATCTCAACTCCAGTTCCAGGGATCTAACACCCCCTCCTGGCCTGGGAGTGGGGGGGAGCAGCACCCAAGTGATATACAGATACACAACACAAGCAGAATTAGGAACACACAAGAATTTTACATTATAAGACCAGTGGAATCTGAAGTACTCTTCCCAGAGCAAATGACCATCACTTAACTGAAAACATGATGATACTCCTGAAAAAGAAAAGGCTTAGACAGCCAGGCATGGTAGTACATACAAAATACTGGGGGGAGGGGGAGACACAGGACTGACAAATGACTCAGCAAGAATACTCTATATCTAACATGAATCAAAAATGTACTCTGAAGTCAGCAGCAAGTTCAGTTTTTTATTATGGCAGCTAATATAGTATTTATAACTATCTTTTAAACTTACCTTACTTTTCAAACACAAATGCATGAAGGATGTCATAGACACAGAACTGGCTGGTCTGTCAACAGGCAGATGAACACAATATCCCAGAACACAGAGTCTCTGACCAGCACTCTTCCAAGAGCTATGATCAGGACTGGACCACAGGGGCCAGAATGGAGGCTTGGAGTGCTCCATAAAGCTGGGGATGCGCACAGAGAAGGGTCACAAGCTGGTCCAGGTTATTCTGAACAGAACTGGCCAAACTGAGTCCAAGAAAACAGGACTCAACTGTCCACGTCAGCAAGGCCCTGCCTAGCTTCTTCTGAGGTCTGGAAGAGGTTGGATGAAAGGAACTGGTGTACTCACCAACAGAACTTCCTCTGCCCCAACCTCAAGGCAGGAAAGTTTAACACAATGAGCAAATGAAGTACACTGCTGTCTAACCAGTGACTGAGGAATGTTAACTTTTATGGAGTTCATTTATTATCTACTTTGACAACAGATGGGAAGGGGACGTTAATGTTTCTATGTGGGTTTTTCGTTTGGGTATAGCGCCCATAAGCCAGGAATCTGACTAGAGTGTATAATCTGGCCCCAAATCACTGAGTCATCTCTCCACCCTTATTAACAGATTTTTTTTTCCTATTTTTCCGTCATTTAAAAAGCCAAAAAAATAACTGAAAATTTCTGGTAGCTAAAAAAGATACATTTATTTCATTTACTCACTGGCTTTCAAATTGATTGGCAACCAAGTATGTATATATGCCATCCAAGTTTCCTATACAGCAGACCTGTAGCATGGATAAGCAATTCTTGTTATTTATAATGTCAAAACTAAGAAATAAAAGAATCCCAAGCCAGTATGGTAGACATATTTTTATCCCAGCACTTGGGAAATGGGGGTTGTTCTTTGAGTTTCAGGCCAGTCAGGACTACAGAGTAAGACCTAGTAACACCCTGTCTTTTAGGGGGGGGGGGGGGGGGAGTATCTCAAATGGCTAGAACTTAGTACAAAACTTTACTCTGAATCCAGAACTTGAAAGAGGCAGAAGGACCAGATGTTTGGGTTCATCCTTGGCAACATAGCTGAGTTTGAAGCTAGTCAAGCCTAAGGCTCTGATACCCACTATCACCACAACTAAAAGCATCAAAAACACACTATATCATAATTCACAAACTGGGGTGAATCCACATCATCAAAGAAAAACAAATTCTCCACAGCTTTTTAAATTAAGCAAGTCTTTGTCCTTTCCGAAATCAGGTGTCTGTGTACACAAATTGAAATGGGGATACTAACATAGCATGTGTATGGAGGTCACAGGAAAACTGTGCAGTCAGTTCCTTTCCACCTTTACTGTCCTGTCCATGGATGGACTTGAGTCATGAGGACTTACACAAGTGTTTTTACTACGTCATCTTACGTCCTGCCCCAACTATGTCTTTATTTTGCAAATGCTATAAAGTTTTATTTAGTGGTCTGTTTTTATTTGTTAGTAAGGGTGCAAAACAACGTAAAGGGGGTCATTTCATCTGTACTAAACTCAAGGTTCTAACCTGCAGTTCTCCTTATTACTCACTGTTCTGGATTATTTGGGGGCTGCAGTGTAAGCTCAATGGTGGAGCACCTCTTTATCATGCCCTAGGCTATGTGTTTATTCCATACAATGTTAAAATGCATTTATCCCAAATTACAATTTGAAGCCATCTGGGACTGTTAACACTGTAAGACTGTCCAAAGAATGGAAACACAGCAGGGGCTGCTAAAACATCTCGGTAGATAAAGAGGCCTGCAGACAGGAAAAAATATCAAGGTGGACAGAGAGACAACTGCAAAATGTCCTAACCTCCAACAGTCGTCCCCCCCCACACACACACTTTAATACAACACTTTTTAGAGTGGTGGGACGGTTCAGTGGGTTGGGGACTGACTGCTCTTCAGAGTACTCAGAGTTTAATTCCCCTGCATACCGTGGTGGCTCACAGCTATTCACTACTTCAGTCTCAGGAGATCAGGAGATCAGACTCTTACTTCTGCACCAGGTATGCACCATATACATAAAGGCAAACACTCATACACATAGAATTTTAAAAATCGTTTAAGGAGAAACTTTGCATGGTCCTGTTTTCTGACACTAAAGCAAACTATAATAACTAACAAAAATATCTGGGGACAGACACACACACATAAAATGTATAAAGGGTAACAAAACCTAAAGAAGTAAATGTGTAAGAGTGATGAAACACTCACAAAGCTCACACAGCAGGGAGAATGTACTAGTGTTCTCATGGCCCGAACACTGTTCTCTGTGATTCCATATCAAGGCCCAATACCAAAGAGGAAAGACAATCAAAACAACATAGAACGTACCATGGGAATTCCTAACATATTACTTTAAAATCAAATTACCAATATTGTGTACACACACAGGCACGCACACACGCTAGGGTTTCCAGGGCCATCTTGGGCAATTACCCGGGACCTACCTCACCCCCAAACTATTAAGCAGTCATACGAGCTCCTCATCCTTGGAGCACAAGGAGGCAAAGGGGCTGCTTGAACTCTCAGGTAGTCAGGGCCACATAGTGAAAACCGGAGAAAGGCAGGGCTGGAGCAATGGCTCCACAAGAAACACTGCCTGCTCTTCCAGAGGACACATAGCAACTCACAAATGTCTCTAATTCCAATTTCTGGCAATCTGACACCCTCACACAGACAGAACACTAAAGCACATAAATTATTTAAAAGGAGAAAAAGAAACACACCCAGCCATTCTAAGATGTACAGGGCAAACACTAACCCACTGCTGCACTTACTCATCACAACTACATTTCTCAAGTGGCATCTTTTGCATTTCAAGAGTGGAGAATAACTATCTGAAATTAACAGAAATAACACCACTTCCAAGGACCACTATCCCATATGGCACACAGGATAGAGACTGGCGCTAAGAATGTCAAATATGTTAAACTAAATACTGTCATTTCCAACTTCTACATACAATTAGTCTAGTTCATGGGAAACCCTGGAGATAGATAAGATTGCCACTGAACCCCCCTCCGCCCCCGCCGCTGCCGCCCCAGTGGAAACATACCAGGGCACACAGTAGCTGTTTGGAGTGAAGAGGTCCATTCTGCTCTGCGCTAAAATGACTTGGTGTCTGCAGTGCTAACTGTTTTCCATTTCTCACAATGTCAACCTGCTGTTTACCCTCCCCCCAAGGGAAACTAAAGAGCAAGACAATGTCACTGTTCCCACCAGAAAGCTCAGGATTGGTTAAGCTATTCTTCCTATCCAAGGACAACATCGTGGATACCTGTTGAAGATACTGCATTCACCAGTGAGTTGTCAGCTGTACAACATAAAAGTGTGTCAACTAAGTTGGGTATGGTGTCCACCCCTTTAATCCTGGCTAGCACTTGGGAGGAAGGGGCAAATGCAAGTGAATATGAGCTGACACTAGACTGGTCTACACAGCAAGTTCCAGGCCAGGTGGGGCTACATGGAGTGACCTTGCCTCAATAAAATAAAATAAACTCAATTAAAAAAAAATTAAACATGCAGCCAAACAAAAAGTGCTTGTTTCCTTCACATTTGGTTGGGAGGAGAGAGGGTTAAACTACATGAAACATGAAAACCTCAAGAATAACTATGGGGATGAGATGGCCAGTTGTCAGGCTCCTACAGCAAAGAACACAAGCCTCAAAAAGAAAAAAAAAAAAAAAAACTCACTTCAATCATTTCCTCTACTCAAGCATTCCTGAATCACCCAATTGGTTCCAGAAAGAATTCAACAAAGTAGCCTCCATCCTCCTGGTTAGTTAGGTATCAATCTCTAAATAATGTGGCCTCTGCATCTCAACAGTCCATTTTCCTTTAAGAACAAGCAAGAAAGCTAATGAAGACACAGGCAAAGTGTATTCTAAAAGCCTATGAGAATTATATTTTAGTAACTAGCTGGAAAGTAGTCTAACATGTTTCTATATACTTCTAAATCTTATCCACTACTGTTTCAAATCCCACTGGAAGAGAGAAATACTTTGTCCTTAAAGCAATTAAGAGCATCTGTGATCAAGTCGGAGATGCATCCCCATCTCCAATCCATGTGCAATTAAACCATCTGCTGCCACTTCCACTTTGACCTTTGCATTACATTCTTTCTAACTTCCAACTCTTCTAGCATTCTGAGCTTTCAAGACTTTGATTTTCTACTTTTAATTACTAGCTCCTAAACCACACAGACTAGGGGGTTAGGTTTAAACCTAAACAACTGCTAAGAGTCTTACTGAGCTTTTTTTTACCAGCAGCTCCCTCGAGGTAATCAAGATCAAATGAACTTACGGACCAAGGACCATCCATCCCCAGCCACAGGAGAAACTGGACTGAGCTGAGGATAGCGTGCAGTGACGGGAGAGCTGCCCATAGCATACCTGCTTCAGCTAGTGGACACCCTGGCATATCTTTACCTTGGACCTGCAATGCTAAGGGGGTTGTTATTTAAACCACTAGAGCTAAGTACTTTGTTACAAGCTACCCAGTGATACTTGGGCTGCTAGCAGAGCCATCCTACAAAGTTGGCTGGCCCGGGGCATCTGGGCCCCCTTCCCTCCCTTGTCTCCAGGTCAACTCTGAGAATCTGACCACATACAACATGGTGGTAATAGAAGCATTTTTTTTTTTATTCTAGATAAACTTTAAATAAAATAATACTTCTTATATAAACAAGAGACCCGGGCCATTCCTTTTTGTTTATTGGTGAACAAGCAGCGCCTCAGGTTCCGGCCCACTGTACTCCTCCTCGCTCAGTAGCTCCTCATACTCCTCGCTGAGCTCCTCCGCATCCCCGTGACTGGTTTCCTCCTCGCTGGAGACGAGGTCCAGGTCCTGGTCCTCACTGAGAAGTCCGCCCTGGCCCCAGCTACAGCCTTCACTTGACTCATCTTCACTAAGGTCCAGCTCCTCACTGGATATCACATCCAAAACCTCACTGTGCTCGTCACTCAGGGCGTCTTCTACTGACTCCTCAAAACAGGGCTGGTCTAGTTCTTCACTAGGCTCCAAGTCCTCACTGGCCACTTCCTCGAATCCTGGAGAGTAAAATGACTGACTCACTACATTAAATTCATGGCTCAGAAGAATTACCCTCCACAGGATCACCCTCCCCCAAGAAGGTATCTTCCCAAGGTTCTCCACATCGTGGGTTTTTTTATTCAGTAGTCCACTACTTCCTTCACTGGAGTTCACAAGACTGTGAAGAAAGACCATACTAAAAAGGGTGAAGGAGGACAGACAGACCCTCTGCCAACAATGTCAAAGGCAGTTGGGTCAGTCTTGCCATGACTACTGAGAATCAGCTGGGGACTTGCTGGTCTTACCCTACCAAGTTTACAAAAACAGGACACATGCCAGTACTGCTCTGGGTCAGTAAAACACATGAAGAGATCATCCTAATTCAAATCAATACTCATCCCATTTTCAATCAACATTTCAAGAAAGGCTCATTTGTGGGTGAGATTCATATTCTGGGAAATGTAAAAGCCAGCTGGCCTCAACATTCCACATACATCCCCTCCACTGCTGAGGAAATTGCCTACATGGGCCCTCCTGAAAGTGGCTAACCATTTCAGTTCCTGAAGGATCCCAGAGCATCTATCTGCTCCCCATTCACCAGGTGAGAAACATGAAAATTGAGCACATATATAGCTCAACAATACCTTCGAACATGACAAGAGGACACTGTGTAAGCCCAGCACTTGGAAGGCTGACCAGGAATACAGGGACAGCCTGGACTATGTTTTGAAACAAAATCTTAAAAATGACTTGAGGAAAAAGAAAAGGGATAGGGATTAGGTCTATAAAACCAGAATAGATTCAAACCTAGGAACCTTCCGTCTCAGTCTCCCACCAGCTAAAACAAGCACACTACATTATACTGCTTCCAGCATATTTATAATATACTGAGCTACTCTGAAAAACCAAGGGGGGAAAGGAATATAGGAACTGAGTGTGTAAAAATTTAATAAACCTGAAAATTAACAACCTGCAATCAATAGACACTGTGACTGGGCTTACAAGGGCTCTGGATGCTGTTGACCATGCACTAGGACCCCCAGCCCTACACAAAGAACCCATCCTACACTCCACATACCACCAGCAGGCTGCACGGTCACCTCATACACGTAGTAGCCATGGAGCAGCTTCTTTTCCTGTGCGAAAATCCTTACTGCCTGAAAATGGAAGTCCCCTAGAAGACCTACAAGAATGGATTGAAGAAGTATCACGGCAATGCAGAGTGCCTGAGCCATACCTGAGACGGAGCAGATCTCAGCAAGCCTAGTAGTATATTCATGCACTGTTGATCTAATGAAAAGCTCTAATAATATACACCTTCCACAGAAAGAACTATCCAAAGGCCAGTGTCAGATTCTTTTTCTCAAGGAGAAAAAAAGCACTGACCATGTAATATTCACACACACACACACACTTTTCTGTGAAAGTGCTAGGAACACAAACCAGGGTTCATACACATTAAGCAAGCATCAAACATCCAACCAAGGTAAGAATTACATTTTTTAGTTTTGTGTTGCTGTTTAAGAATCACCATGTAGCCAGGCATGGTGGTGCACACCTTTAATCCCAGCACTGGAGAGACAGGGTTGGAAGCTAGCCTGGTCTACAGACCAATTTCCAGGACCGCAAGAGCAGTTACAGAAACTTGGGGGAGGGAGAATTCCCACTATGTAGCCTTGAATGGCTTCAAACTCATGATCCTTCTGTCTCAAGTTTTCCGAGTTCTGGATTATAAAGATGTGTCGCACATCTTTAATGAAAAAGATAAAGCAGTACTTCAGATGCCTGAGCTCCTCTAGAGAAAGAAAAGCTGTCCATTCCATCTTATTAACTTAACACCCAAGTTGCAGAAGACATGCTGTTCTACTCAGGACATCAGAACAGACTCCATCCAATGCCTCTCTGTCCCACCACAAGCCAAGGTAAATTTACTAAAGGTTAACTTTTGAAGAAAAAAAAAAAATAGCAATCAGTAATCTACTTTTTTTACTTATTTTTTCTTCTTGAGACAGAGTATTGCAAGGCAGGATAGGCTGCCTTGGAACTCAATGTGTTGTCCAAGAACTGGTACTGCAGCTGTGCATGATCCCATCTAGCTGTTTTTTAGTTTTCTTAAGAGTTATATCTGCACTTCTCAACATTCAGGTAACAAAGGACACAATAGTGTTCATTTTTTTTCCTATTAAAGATTACTCATTGCTTTGTCTGAAGCATGTACATAAAGGCTAGAAAGAGACTTCAAACTGTTACTTTTATTTATTAGTGTGCTGCTATGCAAATGAACAAGCAGCAAATCCAGTTCCTCAGGACTGTGCACTGCTAATGGACTACTCCTTAATCTGTATTTGAAATGCCTCACAATCTGTGTCATTGGCCTCACTCTCGCTGGTTTGCTCATGAGGAACTGATTTCTGTGTGTCAAACCCAATCCATCCCAGTCCTCACTGGTAACACCCTTACTCCCACTCCACTTCAGGTATTCAAAGAGTATCTGACACATTTGCTGTTTTCCTTCCTTCTGTGGAAGGCAGAAGAGAAAATCGATCCATCAATCTCTCAGTCTCTCTCACACACCACACACAACATACCCTTTGAGATCAACTACAGGACGATCACACCATGAAAAGTCTAAGACCTACCAGATTCAGAGTGACTTGTTCTTCACACCCACACCGCCTGTCTCCCTCTGGTATTACCTGTAGACACAACTGTCTTTTTTCCTCTTGGGGAGTTGCTGGTGGTGATGAGTCTCTTCAGCCACACAGGATGTGTTTCCCTCTCAGTGCACCCGGACAAAGAGGCAGCAACAGCATGTTCAACCCTGACCTCATGTCAAATGCTCAAATAGGTCTCAGCAATACAGGACACCCCTAGTAACTGACAACCAACAAAGATATGGAAAGGCACCTGTGCACAAGCTCCCTAAGAGTCCAGGGTCAGGTATCAAATCAAGGGCAAGAAATGGGAGAATCTCTTTCCCCACAATCCAACACCATCTCCCTTAAGAGCATCATCCTCATATTCCTGACTTCTGCCCCTTGCACCTCTAAGTGGACTGCAATGACAGTTAGAAAGGGATGTTTATGGAATCTGTATGTTCTGAACAGCATCTACTCACAAATTAATGCATCAACTAGTTGGTGTGGTAGTAGGTCAGTACTAAAAGATCAGTATATCCAAAGCTCTGGGTTCAAATCCTCAGCACCAAAAGCAAGAAATAACTTTTAAAAGAAATAAAAGATTTTAGGATCAAATTTCCAATATTCTGTCCTGTCCCAACGATGAATTCACTGGAGGGCAAACACAAATGAACTACATAACATTTGATGATTCCACTGGTCTGTAAAGACAGAGGTTAGTAACACAGCACAGTGTTAAACACAAAGGGCACCACAAGCCCTCACCAGGCTAGACAACAGAATGGACCAAGTAGTTACTTACCAAGAAGGTCAAATGAAAATGGGTCCCTTCCACCAAAAAATTCCCTGAAGATATCATCTGGATTCCGGAATGTGAAGCCAAACTCAAATGGACTGTCAAAATGAACTCCTCCTATATAAATAAGCACAATAACATGTTTAGCCTATGAATTCTGGCATCTAAGCAATGTTTGTTCATGAATTATATGCTTCATGATCTAAAAGATAGAACACATTCCACACATCTGGGACTCTAAAAACCACAAGCCTGTTGATGCTGGCTGAACCTGCCTAACACTGCTCAGCTCTCTAGGCCTATTTGTCTCCCAATCTGTCTACAGTACTGTTCCCATCTCCAAAACGTGATCAAATCATTGCCCACTCTTTTGTCACTAGTTATAATGAAGGCTTATGAAAGCCACTAATTTCTCCATAGGCACAACATGCTCACATCAGGTCACAGCAACAATTCTAGGAACCACCATGAAGTCAGAGTATAGATAATGCAAGGGGTTGTATGCCACTGAGCACCATTTTCACAAGATAGGCAGTGTGTGCTATTTAAACCTAAATAGATCGCTGTTGAAAAGACAGTAAAATCATCTATCACAGTAAACAGCTCAAAATAGACCCCTTAACTTAACAGGTCACACTATGTAAATAAAGTGGGCTAGCCTCAACTCAGAACTGTCAAGTCTCTTTTGGTTCAGTTTGTTTTCTTTTTTAAATCATTATTGTTTAAATTCTTTTAAGGAGGCAAGACCCAGTACAGGACTAAAATCATGCATGGTGACCTGAAACCAACAGGCAGGCTCTCAATTCATTGGCACTAGCCTGCCTCAGACTCCCAAGGTGCTAAGATTATAAGCATTTCTCCATGTCTACCCAAATTTAGCACTTTCTAGGCTAACCTGTACTGACTATCAGGCACAAATCATGAGCCAACAAATATGAATGACTTGTCAAGACTTGTCTCCAAAGAAAAAATTTATTGACATACCTCCTCCTCCACCACCACCATTTAATCCTTCTTTGCCGTATTTGTCATAGATGTCCCGCTTTTTTGCTTTAAATTTGAGAAAAACAAACATTATAGGCAAGTTCATTCAAACCCTCAAAGTTCAGTCAGTACTTCCCCAAGTTTTAAATCTAGGTCCAGTTAGGAAACCCTGACTTTAAAAAGGCAGGAGTTTTACTTAACACTCTCTCACCTGGAAAGACAGGTTACCAAACTTATTTCTAAGTGCTCCAAATGCTTGGAGGTGATTTACTACAAAGTCCAGGGCGGGTTCAGGGTGGAGTGGGAAGCAAATAAGCATATTCCATAAAGAGAGACTGCCTGTGCCCTGTACTGTGCTGGCGTCCTCACAGTCCCTGCTGCTTTTGCGCTCCTGAACCGGGACAGCAAAAGCACAGCAGCCACTCGTATACATCATTCTGTTCTCCCCAAATCTCATATTCTACAACAGGAGAACAAAATAACAAACAGCCCCATTTTGGATAAGAAAGGCCCTTTTAGGGACACAAGCCCAGGATCCAGCTACTAGAGCTCAAATGTCCCAACAGTATTAAGGCATCACCACAGTTGTAGGATTTCAGTTATCACTGTTTTCATAAGTAAAAAAGATAGTTACTTGTCAACTAAAATTTCCAGGACTGACTTTAAAAGTGGGGAGAAGGGGACATGTCAGAGTATAGATAATGCAAGGGGTTGTATGCCAATAAACTGACTCAGTGAGTTTTACTTCAGGTTCCTTCTAGAAGCAGATTCTTAATGATTGATCTTAACGATCACTGTTTTCAGTTGAATCAGTACCTAACCTTTTAAAAATCAGTCCCCTGCCTTGACTCATACCAGGCCACTCAGCAGGATGGAGCTTAAAATGTGGGCAGTACTTTTCCAATCTCTGGCACTGTTCCCAGCCTGGCAGATGCAAAATCTTTCCTTTACCACAAACTCAAACTTGATGACTGTCCCTAACTATCGTTAGCTAATCCTTCAGCTAATTGCAATATAACCCATCTTCACAAAGGCTCCTAATGCCTGTGCTTGTAGGGAATCAAAGTCTAAATTGAGCAGAATGTTCAATGCCTTCCTTATCCAAGTAGTAAAATCCTATTAATAAAGTCCTACTGCATGCAATAGAACAATAGAGATAAGGTCAAGATAATCAGAAGGGGCCACAGTAGTTCTTACACCCAACTTCTCCTTCAACTCCAGCCCTAGGAAAATCTTCCCATAGCCTATAGCTCAACACTGTATCAGATGCAACGTCCACAAGAAAATGAAAACCTTTGGAAAGGGAAAGCAATCTAGCCAGGAGCAAGCAAATCTGTCTGTATTCTGCTATCTCTAGAAGGCCTGTCCTAACTCAGCCAGAGAGCCCTAAACACACTTGATGTACTTACCATCCGATAACACTTCATATGCTTCAGCTACTTGTTTGAATTTCCGCTCTGCTTCTTCTTTATTTTCAGGATTTTTGTCCGGATGCCATTTAAGTGCCTGTTTCCGATACCTTGAAAGAGGAAATGCGTGTATACTAAGCCCATGTGCAGTCCATAGAATTTTAATAACATAAGCAGCTAGGTGTGACAGTGCAAACCTTCCATCCCAACAGTGGAAGGCAGACAGAGGGTCTGTGTCTTGAGACAAGCCTGACCTACGTAGTGAGTTCCAGGCCTCCCTTATATAAAGGGAGGAGGGGGCACAAAAACAAAACAAACTACCCTAAAGCAAGAAAATGGCTTACACCATTAGGTAAAATTAACACTATCTTAGCACTCTTAATGAGTTTCAAAAGTTGCTGGGAGATATTAACTGGCTGTGGCACACAATTGGATTAACAATTCAAGAAAGCTAAGTAATTCATTTCAAACCTTACAAGGTGATAAGCTAAGGCTGAGAGAGAATTGGCTTTGGTAGAAAAGAAATTTAAAGAATGCACATATGGATCACTTGGACCCAGAGCTTGATTGTATTCTCCCATAGGAATTCTTATGCAGAGAAAAGATAATATGGGTATTTTTGCCACACAGAGTTAAAAAAAAAAAATTAAAGACCTATGTAGAAAAGGTTTTTGAATTGATTCTGAAAGGAAATTTGAGACTTCATCAATTAGCAAAAATAGATAAGCAAAAATTCTGATACCTTTTATTTTACTAATAATGCCTGAAATTTCCTCATTATGGGCAGAAAATGAATAATTGCAAAGAACTTTCAGTAATTTCTTGGAAGAAATTAGCAACAAGTAACTCACAATCAAGAGACTTACAAGCAAGAGACTTCATAAAAATAACTAATTGGGTCCTCTCTCGCATTGTATGGGAATACAGATTTCTAGAGCCCCCACATTCTATACTGATGCAAATAAATAAAAGGCAGGTTGTAAGTTGGGAAAAATGAATGGCTCAAAGCCCTTACGATTCCATTTAAAGGTCAGAATTATATACTAGTCTCGTGGTATCATTAATTTTCCAGAACCTCTTAATATAGTTACTGACTCTCAATATACAGCTGTTTTTACATAATGAAACTGCTGAATTTATTTCAGATGATTCAGAATTAACTGTTATCTACTCAACTGCAATAAGTAATGAAAGTAAAAAATCATACATTGTATACACACATAATAAATCTGATATGGATCTACATGGTCCTTTAGCACACAGAAATAATGAAATTAATCGGCTATTGGTAAAAAAAAAAATGAGCTAAGAACCTCAGAATTTCATTTAGGAGAAAAAAATGTTTAAAGAAAAATTTTTTCTGAAAAAATGTTTAAAGAAAAATTTTTTCTATCACTTGGCAACAAGCAAAGGAATTATAAAGGAAATAACATCCTACTTGTTCTACGTATAATCAAACTCCATTATCTTCAGGAAGTAACCCAAAGGGTACTCAAAGAAACAAAATTTGGCAAATGGGAGTGTTTCAATCTTCAGAGTTTGGAAATTTAAAGTATGTTCATCATACCATAGATACATAATCAGGATTTTCAATGGGCAACTGCTTTAAGTACTGAAAAGGTTGATTCTATAATTGCACACTTATTAGAAGTTATAGCCATTATGGGAATACCTGTACAAATTAAGACTGATAATGCTCCAGTTTAGTAAAATGAAACTTTTTGTATATTACAACATAAAGTATATTACAGGTATACCACACAATCCTGTAAGACTATCAGTTATAGAAAAATCTAATCACAAAAAAAGAAAAATCTAATCACACTTATAAGATATGCTCAATAAACAGAAAGGAGTAATAAAGAACACCCCCCCCATGGATTCCAAGGTGCTTTATTAACTTATGTAACATCATGTAAATGCTAATGGGGGAGGAGGAGACAGCTGTAGAGAGACATAGTAGAAAAAACTGCTCAATTCAATTAGCCTGATCAGCCTATATAAAGATGTGTTGACCTCAGAGTGGAAATCAGGAAATATGTGTTCACGAATAAAGGAAACTCAGGGCCAGATCTCTGGGAAAGTCAGAGATACTAGAGAAGAAACCCCACAAAAAGGAAACTCAGGGCCAGATCTCTGGGAAAGTCAGAGATACTAGAGAAGAAACCCCACAATCAGATCTCACCCAGCTGTCTTTCAGCTTCCTCAACCTTGCTCCTCCTGGCTTCTTCTGCCTCCCTGTCTTTCTATGCCCGCCTTAAATACTCTCTGTTCGGTTAAGGAGTGGCCCCACTACTGCCTGCCTGGGAGTCTGGAACTCCTTCTGTAAACTAAGATGACCTCAACTCAGATTGGATCACCACTCCCAGGATATTCCCTGAGCTGAGATTAAAGGTGTGCATTACTACTGTCTAATCCTCCTAGATTGACTGTGGGTAGATCCCTCTGATATCTGAATGTTTTTATTATATTACAAAATATATATATGCTTTTTATATATATGCTTTTGTTCCCACCGGAAGGAAAGCTATGGATACCATCAAGACTAATAAAAGATTAGATTCAAGGAGGAGAGGCTATAGTTCAACCAGCAAGGTCATTCAATCTAACATATAAAACTAACAAATGTTGGAGCTGGAGAGATGTCTCAGTGGTTAAGAGCACTGGCCGCACTTCCAGGGGTCCTGAGTTCACACACTTGGTGGCTCACAATCATCTGTAGTAAGATCTGGTGACCTCTCCTGGCATGTAGGCATATATGCAAGCAAAACAGTATACATATTAAGTCTTTAAAAAAGAAATGCCTCTCATTTGATTGAGTATAAAAAAATTTATTAAGGACTAATATAGCCAAACATGACAGGACACACCTTTGATCCCAGCATTCAGGAGGCATAGGAAGGTGGATTTCTGTGAGTTCAAGACTATCCTGGTCTACCAAAGGAGTTCCAGGACAACTACACAGAGACATCCTATACCAAAATAATAATGCAACCATTAGGTACTAGGGGTATGCCTTTAATCCCAGCACTCAGAAGGCAGAAAAGCAGATTTCTGTGGGTTTGAGGTCAGCCTGATAGTTTCAGGACAGGCTTCAAAGCTACAAGGAAACCTTGTCTTGAGAGTGTGAGGGGGGAATCATGTTGCCACCAAAAAAACATTCTGACTTAGCAAAGATTTAACCTACCAAAAAAGGAACTCCCAAAGTTAGGATTGGGGCAGGATTTTGTTTTTGTCTTCCAGAAGAATAAAAGCATCCAACTAAGGAATCTTAAGACCACTGGACAAATGACAGACATTGGAAGGATAAATCATTAAGAAAAAGAGCAAATTGGCCTACTGGCATAGTGTACCTCCAACAGGGTAGAATTTCGTAAATCTTTTGAAATGTTTCTGTTGTTCTCTACAGACACATATGGCAAATGGTCCTTTTGTGGACCCAATTCAATTAAAAACTAAAGCTGGCTTTGGAGTTAGGGCATGGCTCTCTCCTTCTCTAATCTAAACCCAAGTATGCTTGTTATTTAATTTAAAAAAAAAAAAAATCTGTCTCATGTCAGAGTCACTTGGTATGAGACAAAAGAGAAACCAAAAGTAAGGAACTATTCTATTGCCATTAACCTCATAACTCCTTGGTTTTGAGTCTTTAAAACTTTTCTTAAGGTATAAATATTCTCAAATTTTAAATTATATATTTAAACTTTCTGTCTTGATATTAAAGGTCATATACAGTACTAATTCTAGATATAAGCTTGACCAAGCTTCCTGACCATGATTTCCGGGTTGAGTCTGAAGCAGGTAACTAGGAACTAAGTTTGTTTGTGTGCCCCAGATGTATTTAATAGACCCTTTAACAGGTCCTTTAACCTCTCTGAGAGCTGCCACATATGATATATAAAATGTTTTAAGTTTTTGGCAGTAAACCATGACCATTCCTGGCAATGACCTTTAAGGCCCTGCAACAAGAATCCACCAGATTGTGGTAACACCACTAAGTGACAAGCACCACCCAAAGATCAGCTTCCAACTACAAACTGCTCAGGACAACTTCAAAAAAGTTATGGAAGATGGTCCACCCTCAGCAGGGCTGGAAGTACACGCCTTTAATCCCCTTAGAGAGGCAGAGGCAGGAAGATCTCTGAGTTCAAGGACAGCCTGTGCTACACAGAAAAACCCTGTCTCTCAAATAAACTAATTAATTTGGGGGAATGGTCTAACCTCAGACTACTCCAACAAAGACTTCAGATATGCCCTACACTTTCCCATCACATCGAGAATGAACAACACCTAATTCTACAAGGACTTGACCATTATCTCAATTTTCTCAGTCGCCTAAAGATGCTGTCACTCCCAGACAACAGGAAATACATTCCTAAGAGGTGGGGGTGGGGGTCCACTTGGTGTGTTATGAATGTTTATCATCATTTAGGGGAGTTGTTACAAGTTGTTTTTGGTTATGGTCAGGGAAAAAAAAACTAAGCAAAGGAGGTTAGATTCAGGGATCTCTTCCTAAAAAGAAAAAGGGGGATATACAATAATAGAAACAAAAGGTGGATTATTGAATCTACTTTTCAACTAAAAAGTAACTAGTAATCTCAAATATTTTATATTTAAGGTATTTTTGAATACTAATAAAAATTTAAAATTATTTTTGTTATAACATACTATAAATCTATAGTTCTACTCTCATTTAAAGTACTATATACATGCAGCCCATTTAAAAATGTAAGGTATAGTTCTAGTCCTTAAAACTATTTAGGAGAACTAAGAAATTTGGGTTATTAGTAATCTGTAACCATCAAATTTGTAGCCATGTTAGCTTTGTTTTCAAGATCAAGCAGAGATATACTTTAGACAGATGCCCTTTAAACACTTCAGAGACCTACTGAAGATGTTTTAATAGCATAAGGCTTTTCATGACAGTGAGACACAACTGCTCCTGGCAGCACCAACTTACTTCAAAATAGGATGATGAGCACTGAAGAACCTCCATATGGAGTTTGCTTTCATTGTAGCAAAGTTAGCCACCAGGCAAGAAACCGCCCTTGCCTAACGAGTTGGCTGTCCAACCTGGGCCAATGACTGCCTAATTTTGCCAAGACAAGGAAGGTCAGTCTTTCCAAATTCCTGCCTCATAGGAAAAGTCTGTCAAGTAGATATTCTAAGCCTGTATGTAAGCTTAAGATGGATGCCCCAATATTGCAGCTGCTTGTCATTTCTGTAGTTTGGAAACTTGTTTCCTCTCCATTTTCTAATATTATATCCCATCTCTGATAGGGTTGAAGACTAGATAGTTACACCATTTTCTTTCTAATCCAATTCAGAAAAGAAACTTACAAAAGGGATGTAAAGTTTTTAAGCTGAGAAACACAAAAGCTTAAGTTGTTTATCTAAGTAATGTTTTAAGATCTAAAAGGATATTTTAAGCTGGTAATACAAGTTATGATAAAGTGGTTTAGGTATTTAAAAAAAAAAAAATTGGATTCAACAAGATAGAATAGGTAACAACAGTATATTCTCCAAAATTTGCCAGATACAACTAGACTGGACAATGGAAATGTAATTCTTACTTGGTAACTGTTCTTAATGTATACATTTTTACTCTGTTAAGAGTTAAAACCTTTCCTTTTTATTTAGACAATACCTAATTGTTGTTAGAGCTAAAACCTTTTCTTTTATTTAAACAACAAAAAAAAGGGAAATGTTACAGAATGTGATAACACTAGAGACTGTTAATAAAGTTGCCTTGAATTGGAGGAGGGAGGTTCAGCCATAGCATTAGCCAGAGATAAACCAAGAATTTTTCTTTACATTCTTTCCAATCTGTGAAGTGTTGAGAGGACGTCAGCTGGTAGTCCCTTTTTATTCCAATATCTGACTCCTGAGTTTTAACTGGTAATAGGACAACTTAGATAAACACATCAGTGGGGTACTGTTCTCATTAAATTAATTGATGTGGGAAGACTAGGTAGCACCATTCCATAAGCAGTCCTAAACTGGAGAGAAATCAAGCTGAGTACAGACAGGGCAAGAACACTGTCATCTATGTAACACTCTCATCTATACACCAATCTATCCTAACAATGGATCCTGCAAGGACTTGCCCAAAATAATGGTCTATGAGACATTTTTGTTTGGTTGGCTTTTTTGTGGGTATTCATTTTCAAGACAGGTTCTCTCTGTGAAGCCTTGGATGGCCTGAAACTCCCTCTGTAGATCAAGCTAGCCTTGAATTTATAAGAGATCTCTGCCTCCTGAGTGGTGAGATTAAAGAAAAGCATGCACCACCACTGGATGGCAATTAGATATAGATTAGATTAGATTAGATTAGATTAGATTAGATTAGATAGATAGATAGAGAGAGAGAGAGAGAGATAGACAGATAGATAGATGATAGATAACTGTAAGCAAACCCCTTTCTACTGTTTCTTTTAGGATATTTCATTCCAAAACAGAAATAAAGTAGAACACCAAAACTCACTGGTAATACACCAACTTTTTAAAAAGTCACGGTGAAGAGCTACAGATACAGTTCGGTGGAAACAACCAGTCTGAGTTGAAATTCAGAAGGGGGGCATATAATAAAGTATCACAAAGTAAATATAGTACTAGGAACTGAAGAGGAAACCCAAGGCCTATAGATGCAAAGGCAAATGATCTTATATTAATAAGTCTGAGTTAACAAGTTTGTCTTTCTCATCCATGTATGTGTGTGCATGTATATAAGGTCAACCTAAGAACCATTCACATTTTTAAAAAAACATTCATATAGAAAATAAATCTAATTTTTAAAAAGGAAAATAAAAGGTTTAGTGGGTGACAAGCTACATTATCCAATTACTAATGAACCATGGTACAGAAAGAATATCATTTCAGAAATGAAATCACTTACGCCTTTTTAATGTCCTCAGGTGAGGCATGTCTCTGCACGCCCAAAACTTCATAGTAATCCACCATGTTTTAACAGACTGTTGGAACAAATCCTGCAAATAAAAAAAAAAAAAAAAATGCAGTCCATAACACTGCCTAATCACAGTAAAAATTGAGGGGATAGATAAGAGGTAGTTCCTTCTCGGTACCTACTGGCCCAGAAAGAACGTCTGGTAATCAATCAGCCACTAGCCTACATGTGTAGGACAGAACCTTTGTCCAGAAACTGTGTTAATACTGCTTGGTGGTGGTGGCTCGCATCTTTAAAGCCCAGCCAGCACTGAACTGAGGTGGCAGTAGCAGAGTTCAAGGCCAGTCTAGTCTATAAAGTGAGTTCCAGGACAGCCAGAACTGTTTAAAAAACAAAAACCTGAGAGGAGGGGGAGTATTCCCAGCTGAGTGGTAGTGCACTCCTTTAGCCCCAGCAATTGAAGGCGGAGGCAGTAGTAGGATCTCTCAGTGAGCCTGGTCTACAGAGCAAATTCCAGGACAGGGATACATAAAGAAAGCTTGTTCTATGAGGGTGGGAGATGGAGACTGTCACTCTCAATAATCTACATAATAGAAAAGAAGCTTGAAAATGTCCTAATAATAATCTCAACTACGAAAAGGTCACTGGACCCTGAGGCGGAGATCAAGGTGCCACTTGACTGGCTATATCTGTTTTCCTAGACCACAGTGCACTTGGGGCCATTTGTCCCTTCTCTATCTAATGAGTTCCTGAGCCAGGCATTAGGCAAGATTTCAAGGAAGAACACACTACCCTTCCTCAGCCCTCTCTCATAGGAACATGCTTGACCCAACTACTAAACCAACACAACATTACTTCCTTCACCTTTGGATTACACCCTGAACCTCACAGGGCAGTACAATGGAAGCCATTCAGCTTCTAACTACCTCTAGTATGTGGTCTCACTGATCTCTGCTTTCCCTTAACAATATAAACCACTTGATCACTCTTCTCTCCAGAGGTAAAAGAACTCAATTCTTGTTTCTTTTTCAGAGTATACTTCCCAGTGCCTACTACAGCTCCAGGTTAACCCAATGTCCTCTTCTTGCCTGCAGAGGTGAACACATGCCCACAAAAATAAAACATGGCATAGTGCCACGTCTTTAATCCCAGTACTGAGGTGCCAACTCATCCATTTTCCTAAATCCAAAATATCACATTTGTATACCTCTACTTTCCAAATTGAGAAAAGACAATCACAACTCCCTTGTGCAATTCTTTTTAATGTTTGAATGATTCCTTTTTTTATGTGCATTGGTGTTCTAATTGCGTGTAGGTCTAAGTGAGGGTGTCAGTTCCCCTGGATTTGGAGTTACAGACAAGTGTGAGCTAGGTACATGCTGGGAGTTCAAACCAGGGTCCTCTGAAAAAGTAGCCAATGAATGCTCTTAAAACTCCAAACCATTTCTCTAGCACCAGGAGGGCTTTTTTCCCCCTCTGTTCATCCCTGGTTGCCCTGGAACTCTTTGTAGACCAGGCTAGCCTCAAACTCAGAGATCCACCTGCCAAATCCTGAGATTATATACTCCTTGCAATTCTTATTCAACATGTATAGACCAATTCTAACTACAGAAAATGTGATTTCCCCAAAGGCTATCAACCTCAGGAAGGAAAACAAGAAAAACTCCCACTCATCTTCAGAAGGGGGAGGGAGACTTTGAGGCTTGAGAATAGCTTTGACATGCAGAATGGAAAAGCAAAATCTTTTACTATAGCAAATACCACTGGTGACAAACACCCACTATCCTACCCTTTGGGTTTATGCTCTGGCTGCACACTGAGACACTGCCTCAAAAACACACTCTCAAAACTATCAAATATTGTCAAAACAAAGACTACAGATGTGTCCAATAGTGGAGAGCCAGTTGTCTAGCAAGTGTGAGGCCCTGGATTTGTTCATTACCGGGGGGGGGGGGGGGGGGGGGGGGGGCTGACCCTGGTTATGGTGGCACACGCCTAAATCTCAGCACTCAAGAGGCAGAGGCAAACTGATGTGAGTTTGAAGCCAGTCTGGTCTATGGAACAAGCTCCAGGATACCTAAAGGCTGGAGTGAAGATTCAGGAGTTAAGAGAACATGTTGCAGGGGCTGGAGAGATAGCTCAGGTTACGAGTACTGACTGTTCTTCCAGAGATCCTGAGTTCAATTCCCAGCAACTGAAGATGGCTCACAACCAACCAACCATCTATGAGATCTATTACCCTCCTCTTTTGCATATTGTACATAGTAAGTAAATATTTTCCAAAAAAAAAAAAAAAAAAGTTTATGTTGCTCTTTCAGAACCCAAGTTTAATTCTCAGGATCCACATAGCAGCTCACAACCCTCTGTAACCTCATTCCAGGTTATTAAACGGACACACACATTTTGTACATTAATGCATTCAAGGAAAAACATTCATACTCATAAAATCTTAATTAAAAGCTATTGTGTGTGTGTGTGTGTGTGTGTGTGTGTGTGTGTGTGTGTGAGTGAATACACATAAGTACAAGCACCTAAGAGGTCAAAGAGAAACAAGAATTTGCATGTGGGTGGTAACATTTTCAAGGAAATGTTCACAAAAGATTAGGTAGGCCGGTTGTCAAAGAGAAGACTTGAGTTCCAAGCCAGTCTAGTCTACAAAGTGTGTTCCAGGATAGCCAGCCAGGGCTACAAAGAGACTGTTTCAAAAGGCAAGGGTGGGAGTGAGAGTGGGGTGGGTATTTAATCCAGTAAATTACAAGACAAAGCAGTGAGCAACCAATTATAAAAGATTTCCTTCCTACAGAAGTCACAACGACACAGCAAATAAGGATTGCTAGCAAAGTGAGTGAGTTCCAACCAAGTTTAGTGGCTAAGGAGGCAATCAACTCACCTGCAACTCAGCAGCACAATAGTCTACCAGAAACCAAAAAGACTAATCAGTAAACAGCAGGAAAACCAACACCTCTCCCTCCCTACCTCATTAAGTCAGGTTGTAGCTGCAAAGAATATAAAGCAGCATTTGGAGGGACGAGACAGGGTTTCTTTCTCTGTGTAGCTTTTGGAGGCTGGCCTCCATCATCTCAGAGATCCACCTGCCTCTGCCTAAAGGGTGGAATTAAAAGCACTTGCCAATGCCTGCTAACGATTAACTCTAAAACTACCTTCCAAATCTAAACAAGCATCAATACAAACAACAAAAACTCTAATGTACATCTGCCCTACCAAAAATGTAAACTGTAATTGGGGTGCATGCAAGACGATACACACCTTTATCCTTAGTGCTCACTCAGGAGACAAAGGAAGGTGGATCTCTTAAGTTTTGAAGTCAGCCTATTCTACATAGCAAGTTCTAAACCACAGAGCGAGTCTGTCTCAAAAAATGGAGATAATCAAAACATATTTTCTTTCCTGCTAGCAAATATTTCTACTAGAACAGCACAACCAAATCATACTGTAAAAACTTAGGAATTACAAGTTAGTAAGTAAAGTCTTTTAAAAAGCAGGTATAGTGGCTCACTTTTAATCCCAGCACTGGGGAGGCAGAGGCAGGCAGATCTAAATTCTAAACCAGCCAGAGTTACATGGTGAGATTTTTGTATTAACGCTCTGACTGTCCTGGTTGCTTTATAGACGGGGCTGGCCTCGAATTCACAGAGCTCCATCTGCCTGTCTCTTGAATGCTGGGATTAAAAGCATTTGTTACCACTGCTCAGCTTACATGGTGAGAAATAATTTTTAAATATATAAATTAATCATCTTCCCAATCAAAACAATTCCTCTTGGTACCTGTCATATTCCTACTTGGAAGTATACAACTCACTAGGAGAACTTTTGCCTGGAACCAAAAATAAACCAAAACAAAAGTCTCCTGCAGTATATCTAACAAATGAGTCAATATATTCATGCCCTTTCCTCCTGAGTCTCTCTGTGGATCAGATGTCTTGTCTGAGGAATTCCTTAAGCTTTAGGTTTGGTGGGTATGATCTCTACTCTTCCCAGGTACCAAAGCACCCACATATCCAAATTGTAACCATTTACAATATTGCTAGAAGCTAGGCATGGTGAAGCATACCTTTATACAAGCATGGGTGTGGAGGCCTACACAGGTGGCTGAGTTAAAGGTAGCCAGAGGTACATCCTCCCCCGCCCAAAAAAAGACTTGGCTGAATGTCCCCTTGAAGGCAGCAGCATCCAGTAAGAATTCTCCTGATCAGGGGTGGCAGCCCAAGGCAGATGGACTGCTAAGGAAGAAAGTCTTTGGTTAAATTGTAGAACCTTCTCCAGCATAGCTGTCCTAGAGGTGCAGACCTACAATCCCAGCTATTTTCTAGACTGTGGCAGATATTCAAAACCTTGGGGTGAAGTTTGGATGGCAGGTGCTTGAACAAAGCCCTGGGTTCAATTCCCAGCAACTCATGACCTGTAATTCCAGTAGAGGTAGAGGAAGTAGATCTAAAGAACAAGGCTATCTTTTACACACAGCCAAATTCAAGGATAACGTGGGCTACATAAGATCTTGCTTCTAATAGAAATATGAATATATAAACATGATTCTGGACTAGGGGTGTCACTGCCCTGGTGGTAGGGTATTTGACTAAAATATTCATTCAAGGTCCTGGGTTCCACCCAAAACACTAAGTTTTAGCTCAACAGCCAGAGATGGAACCCCTTTTCATTTTGACCTTACTATCAGCTTCCGAAAAAATTTTGTCCCTGTTCCATCTTTCTTCATCTATGAGTCACTTAATGAGTAGAGGGCTACTTTGGCAAACCAGAGGGCCTGGGTTCAGTCTCTAGTACTGCCAAAAATGAAATAAGTAGATAGAGGCCCACAGGCCTATAATCCCATCCACTCCAGAGGTGAAACCTAGGCTAGGACTTCAAGCTCGCACTGTGCTATTTGGCCTCGATGTCAAAATAACAAAAGGCTAGATCTTCTGCCCTTGTAGTTTTAAGCACCTTTTCATGCTAGTACCTATGTGGTTCCATAGTAAAGCACTTGCCCAAAATGCACAAAATGGACAAGCATACATGTTTTGCACATGATATATGGTCAGCTTGTGTCCGTAAAGTCTGAAAGGGGAGAGGCACCTACAGCTTTGATTACTTACTGTGAGCTTATCTACCCTCTGTTTCCAACTAACAGCTGGCCTTTCCTGCAGAGATTACTAAAAACCAAGCTGTGTCTTCCAGTTTTTACACTTTCAGTACAGGAATGCCCGCCCAGCAGGGGCCAGGCATCATTAAGTATGAGGGAAAGGGTTTCAGCTGACAGTGCTTCTACAGAGGTGACTGCATGCAACAAAAAGACCAGACCAACAATGAACAAAAAGGTGAAACTCCAAAGAACATGCGCAAACAGAAATGAAAGGTGCAAGACTACTAAGTAAAGACTGCCACTGGAGTGCCAATGACAGCTCAAGGAACCTGTCCTAAGGAAGATCCACAGGTTGGTCCAATTCTACAACAGTAAGTACACTGATGTTACCCTGCCTGCCGAGATACACTTCAGACAAGCACTCAGGACTAACACTAAGACTACTATCTTACAGGTGAATATGTGAACTAGATCTAAGTTGCTTACTCACTTAGAATGAATTTAGACTAGCCACACCAAGTTAGTAAAATACTAAAATGTTGTCCAATACCCAAATATACACTAGACATTAACAGGAAACAAGTTTTATTCTATTTGAATCCAGAACACCCACCAGAAGCCCATTCCCAATGTACTGTCCCCCAGCTGTCAAATATCAAAGCTCAGCCAGGCATGGTGGCAAACAAAAGTGCTTTAATCCCAGCACTGGGGGAGCAGAGACAGGTTGATCTCAAAGCTCAAGAGCAGGCTGATATACAGAGCTAGTTCCAGGACAGCCAAGGCTAAAAAGAGACCCTGCCTTTAAAAAAAAAAAAAAATTATTTAAGGGGGGGTGTCAATGTCCCCTCAACTCTCATTGTGATGGGAGAGCATTTGGTGGTATTAGGCATTTAACTTGGACCTCCCGTAGACCATGACCCATGCCCCTTTGAAACAAGGTCTCACTAAACTGTTCAGGTTGACTTTGGACTCTCGTGTACCTGGCAGTCTTCCTGCCTCAGACTCTTGAATGGATGGTATTACAGGCCTCAATTACCAGGTCTAAAGTTCTTAATGTATTAAAGTTACACTTAGTCCTGTCAATCCAGTATGCAATGTGTCCAAAGTTTTTTTACTTTATCCAAGAAATAAATTGCTGCCAGAAGCTTGTGTCTTATAATTCAACTGGCAACGGCAGTGTGAAACCTTTCTAAGTCTTCTCATTATGATCTGCCACTTCCAACTCCAGGGTCAGGTCCTGCTCGTCCAACATTCCCACTTACCCCAGACAAACTTGACTATATAATCTGAAGCCAAGCCTGGTCTACATAGTTCCAGGCCAGTCAAAGGCTATACACTGAGAACTTATCTCAAAAAAAGGAGGATGGTAAGATGCCTCAGTAGTTAAGAGCACTGCTGCACTTCTAAACCAACTGGGTTCAAGTCCCAGCTCCCATGTGGCAGCTCAGATTGTCTGCCATTCCAGTTCCAACAGATTTAATACATCTTCTGATTTTCTTGGGACACCAGCAAGCACATGGTGCAGAAACACACATGAAGGCAAAATATCCATACACTCAAAATCATTTTTTAAAAAATTAAAAGTGCACCCATAGGACAGCTATAGCCATACCAGGATCAGGAGTTCAAGAGCAATCTGAGCTACCTGATCTCTCTCCAAAAAAAAATTCCCCCCCCAGCCACCCCACCCCCCAAAATACTGACACTGAGTGGGTGTAGGGGGTATGGGGAGAGAAGAAAAACAGACACTAAATTTAAGGTGTTCAGACTTTACACAAGGTTCTAACTCAGAGAAGGAAATCAACTTTCTAGTATCACCTGTAAAGACAGGTGTGCTAAACCACTCCTGGTTGACTTACAACATTCTTGGGGCCAGCAAGACCACAAACCACATACGTGTAATGGTACCTGTGGCACAAATCTGAAGACCTACCTGCTTTTGATACCCAGACACCATGTCCACAGCAGAAGTTTTCCTTTGAACACAACATGCATTCTGTGATATAGTGTTCAGAATTCATACACTAACATGTATAACAAATTTTAAAAAAATAATTGAATAGTGGGTTTCTCTTAGTCTTACTCTGTAGACCAGGCTGGTTGGTCTCAAACTTTAACTCCTGTGGCTTGCATCACCGCACCTGGTTTTAATTTTTAAGAACATTCTAATTCCAGGTAAAGTAAATTATACGAAGATTTTGTTTTATTTTTTAACTATGTATGAGTGCAGGTGACTGAGGAAGCCAGAAGTTAATCTCTGGAAGCTTAAAAGTTACAGGTACTAGTGAGCTGAGTGTTGAGTACTGGAAACTGAACTCAGATATTCTGTTAACTGTACCATCGCTTCAGTCCTAAAATAATTTAAGAGTGTTAGCGATGGAAACCATGACTTAAACATGGTAGCCAATCACTTTACCAATTCAAAGACCAAATCTAAGGAAATTTTTGCTAAGTCATGGGGTTCTGTTAGAGAAACTTTGCAGGGAAGCTGCCCCTTACTAACTTCTCTCAACAACATTGCATAGCTTCTCAACAGGCACTCTTAATATCAACTAACAGATATGCCTGCCTTTGTGTGAGAGCTGGGCTTAAGTGTGTGTACCATCACACTCCACACTCAATTCTTGCCCCCACCCTCCTTAAAAATTGTTTTATGTACATTGGTATGAAGGTGTCAGATTTCCTGCAACTGGAGTTACAGACAGCTGTGAACTGTCACATGGGTGCTGGGAATTTAACTCAGAATCCCTGGTAGAGCAGCCAGTGCTCTTAACCTCTGAGCCATCTCTCCAGCCCTGTGTCCTTTTTATTAATGGATAGAGGATGTGTGCCCAACTGGTGTGGAATCAGCATGTCCCTTGATGATAGGTTACACATAATTTCAGTAGTCAGGGGCCTCAAAGGTACCTGGTTTCATAAACTCTGTCCCAAAGTTTAGCCATCCACCTACTAGGTTTTCACTGTGCAGGACAGACTTTATTACCAAACATGACATCCTATCAAAGATCTTTCCAAAAAGTATCTCAGAAAATGCTGGGATGGGGGAAGGGGATGTCAAGTCTTGCAGCTGGGCAGTGTTGACACACACCTTTAATCTCAATACTTGGGAGACAGAAGCAGACAGATCTCTCTGTGAGGCAAATTGGTTTTCAAAGTTCTAGGGATAGCTAGGGCTGTGTATAGAGAAACTGTCTCAAAAAAGAGGGAGGGAGGGAAGAGAAAAAGAAGTCTTGCCTAGGTCACCAACAAAAATAGCTTTCTTCCCTTCCCACAAAAGAAGATCAATACTGGAGTAATGCATTTTTAAGTAATGCACTTAAGACTTTCAGCTACCTTTTTTTCTCCTTTTTTCTTGTTTTTGGTTTTCCCATACAGGGTTTCCATGAGTAGCCCTGGCTGTCCTGAACTCCCTCTGTAGATTAGACTAGCCTCGAACTGAGTTCTGCCTGCCTTTGCCTCCCAAGTTCTGGGTCTAAAGGAGTGCACCACCACCCTATCTTTTCTCTTAACAAAGAACAAAGCAGGCCAAGTGTGGTGGTAAACATCTTTAATCCCAGCATTCTGGAAACAAAAAGGAAGTATTTTTTAGTTTAAAGTTAAAGCAGTCTACATAGTAAGTTCCAGCCTAGCTAGGGCTTCATGGAGATACTGTCTCCAAAAACAAAAACAAGAAATTTTAATAAGTTTTACTGGGCATGTGGCAAATGCCTTTAATCTAGGCTCTTGGCAGGCAGTATGTGTTCAAAGTTAGCTGGCTTTTGGTTGTGTGTGTGTGTGTCAACTATAGCCAGCCAGCACAACCAGCTAGCCACAACATACTGAGAACCTGTTTCAGAAAAACACAAAGGGAGTTCAATTTATGTTGTGACATCACGCAAACTTAATGTAGTACTATTTGCTTGACAGAATAGAAAAGGAAAGAAAACCAGAACAGGTAAGGCAGGCCTACAAAAAGCTAGCACCTAGGGAGGCTGAGGTAGGGGTGATTTCCAAACCACGGAAATAGAAACAGTAACTCCCAGCCTGGCCAGTGTGTAACCGTGGCTACTCAAGAGGTTTAGGGACAAATTTTGAAACCAGTCTGAACTCAGTGAGACCCTGTCTCAACTTACCACTGGGAAAACCCTGGGGTTGGAAGGGTAGGGTGTGCTAGGTCAAGGTGCCTGACAAGCAAGCAGTTGGAACTGAGTTCAGATCCCCAACACACATTTACCCAGTGGCAGACACAGGCAAATCTGTATGGCACAAAGCCCAGTCGGCATAGCCTGACTTGAAAAATAAAAAGAAAAGAAAAGAAAAAGAAAAAAAAAAGGTTGAAAGCAATGGGGACACCTAATGGCTACCTCTGGTCTACACAAGCACATACACCATACACCCACATGCAACTTTTTTCAGATCCTCATTTTAAAATGTCATCCTCTTCCTCCAAGAAGTAAAATTTTTACAGGGACAAACATCACAAGCTGAGTAAGGAAACCACCTTTCTGAAGGCTCAACATTCATAAAATACTTAAATATTTTAATACAACATAGTTCAATAGTGAAGCCAGAGCAATGAATGTCCTTTGTTTATTCAGAATGCCCAGGCCTTAGGAGATAAAAGTATTGTTAGCATTTTGCATTCTCAGGTAGAAGAGTCAAATGTGATCCTCCTTATTAGCTTTTCAAAAGTTTGACAAATACCTTATATTAATAGCATTATCTAATAAAAAACAGAATTCCTAAACCAGGCATGGTTGTGCACTCCTTTGATACCAGCATGGGGGGAGGCAGAGACTGGAGGATATTTGGGAGTCTGAGTGTAGCCTGGTTGAACCAGGAGTCAGGACTGTACAGAGAATCTATCTCAAAACAAACAACAAAACAAAACAAAAAACAAAACATCAGCAATGGTAACTAATAACTTTATTCTTAGTTCTTGGGAGGCAGAGGCAGGCAGATCTGTGAATTCAAGGCCAGCCTGGTCTACAGAGTGAGAGCCAAAGCTGTTTCAAAGGGGGGGGGTATGCCACCACCTCAGAATGCAAAGTATGCAACCTGTGTGGTAGAGTGGCTTCAGGAGAAAATGCCCCTTTCTCCCTCCTACCTGATCTTGTTGGGGGAGGCATACATCGCATCAGGAAGACAACTTTAAGGAATCAATTCTCTCCTTCCATTCTTATGTGGGTCCCAGGGATCACTCTAGTCCTCAGGCAGCTTTACGTGCTAAATCATCTCACTAGCTCAATGACATTATTATTTCAATCATATTCTTTTCACCAGCTTACTTTTCTTCTCATTAACCTCAGGTTTTTTTGTTCAATGAAGCTGGGTCTCACTATACAGACCACGATAACATGGCCTCCACCTAAAATTCTCCTGCCTTACCCTCTGGAATCACAGACTCACAGTACACAGCTCATCGACCTTGTTTTTATTCCCAAGGTTAAACTACACATGAGAAAAACATGACATTAATTCACCACTCTAACCCCTCCTACACTCTCAACATCTGCAACTGCAGGCTCTTCACCACCAGATGGTGTCCTGGGTGAATTTAACCAGCCTTAAAGACATAGAACCATTTGAAAGTCAGTTTATAAGAATCCTGCAAAGCTCAACATAGTGATACACACCTGTATGCATCCCAGCAGCTTTGAAAAAGGTGAGAATATAAGGAGTTCAAGGTCATCTTTGGCTACAGAATGAGTTCCAGACCAGACTTAAGTACCTGAGACCCTCTCTCTAAAACAAAGGAGGACAAAATCAGGTAGAAAGGCTGATTCTGTTATAGTCACTAGCTCATTGGAGAGCATTAGATGTGATCTAAAAGAGTTTGAGCATCCTTATGCATTAAACAATGTAAGAGGCACATTGTCATACCAGGTATATATAGTGGGCAATAATAACAAAGTACCTTCTTCAAGACTACAATGTGCTACACTGGACTAGCCCTAGTCTGGGTTCCGCATTAGCAATGGTAGTAGTAATACTAACAATAATATTAAGTTCCATTACTTAATATTAACACTTAAAAAGTGAAGCCTGGGGCTGGAGAGATGGCTCAGAGGTTAAGAGCACAGGCTGCTCTTCCAGAGGTCCTAAGTTCAATTCCCAGTAACCACATGGTGACTCATAACCATCTATAATGAGATCTGGTGCCCTCTTCTGGCTTGAAGACATCATATGTAGATAGAACACTGTAGGCATAATAAAAAAATATATTTTTTTTTAAAAAGTGAAGCCACTATTCAAAGGAATTCCTAATTCCGTATTCACGGTGTGCAAGAATATTCACCTTCCCAGTACACCATATCTATCCTTAACTGAATTTCACATATCTAATACTGCTATCAAAAAAATATGTTTTGGTTCTTTGAGTTTCTCTGTGTAGCTCTAGCTGGCCTAAGACTCAAGAGACCCATTCCCCTCCACTTCGCTTGTTATTAAATTAAAGCTTTGCTATTTTCTGTTGTTTGTTTGGGGGGGGGGGCAAGGTCTTACTCTATGTAGACTTGGCTGACTTCTAATGATTTCTTTTCTTTCCCAAGATGGCTCATATCCTTGGCTGTCCTGAACTCCACCTGTAAACCAGGCCTCGAACTCAGAGAGCTCAACCTGGTTCCGCCTCCCAGTGCTGGAACTAGAGGTGTGCCACCCCCAAAGTGATCCACTTTAAAACTTGGTGATGTGATTCCATCTTCCACTGCACAAACCAATTTCAAAAGCCAACTTCCCTGGAAAGCAGAGAGATCTCTCGGTTTAAGGTCTACATAGTTAGTTCCAGGACTATTACACAGAGAAATCCTGTCCCCAGAAAATAAAAAAATAAATAACTCAGTCCCACAAGTCTAACAACTTCAGTTAGATCCCAGTAACTCATGAAAGGAGAGGAAGTTTTGGGACAGGCATGGTGGAACTCTACTGTAGTCTCAGCACTTCTGAGGCAGAGACCTGTGATGTGAAATGCAGAACAGCCTGATCTACATACTAAATTCTAAATTCTAAACCAGCTACAGCTAAAGTAAATAAAAGGGAGAGTGGAGCAGGGTGTGGTGGGAGCACACCTTGTTCCCAACACTTGGGAAGCAGAGTCACTCTGATCACTGAGTTCAAGGGCTACACAGTGAGACCCTAAACTCTAGAAAAACCAAAATGAACAAATTCAGATCTGGTACTATAGAGCTATATATAAATGTAGAGGGTTGGTACTCGAAGAAAAGATTGATGGAGGATTCCCACTAGTGTGCCAAAACATATTTCATACACATGGAAGTATTTTAAAAGCCAATTTAGCTAGGTGTGGTGGAGCACCCCTTTAGTCCCAGCACTGGGGAGATGGAAGCAGAAATCTCAAAGTTCAATGCAGGGCCGAGTTCCAGCACAGTCTCCAGCACAGCCTGTCTGTCACAAGAACCAAAACACAACACCAACTTCTTTAAAAGGCAGGCACAAGAGAAAATTTCAGAAGTCTGCCTGTGCAAAACAGCCAATGGAAGAGAAAACTTCACAGACCTTTCCTTCTCTTTTCTACATCAAATCACCCATGCCTACAGAAAGGCAGCCATCATTTCTTCCCAAATGACTTATTTTGTCCAATTCAGTTCCCTGCAAGTATTGTCTGCACTGATCAGACAGCTGTAGTAATAACACTCCGGAGGGCAATTCTCCCTGGGGTGAAGACATCCCCAAGGACAACAAGGAGTCAGGTAACAGATGAGCTCAATTCCTTTAAGATATCTCGTTAAGTATGGTCTAGAGACTTACTTCACGACCAACAGACTTAGTTAAAACATGTGGATGATGCACTTTCCTCGGGACTGTTACCCCGTTTGCTGTGTAAGTCTAATTTTTCTACTAAAAATGCCTTAAAGTAGCCATCACTTCCCTAGCAAGCTGAGTCTGGAGTTCAATTCCCTAGATTATAGGGCCTAGAAAGAGAAGGGTACAGTGTAAGTCACTAAGCATAAAACCTGACCACACATCTATATGGTTCAAACAAAGACGTTAATAAATAAAGTGGGTGCGCTGGGCCTACACTCCCCACCTGCTTGGACGTTCGCACAGTTCACGCACAACTTTGGTAACCAAGTTTTTAAAACTTCTGACAAACAACCCATTCTGTAAAATAAAAATCACCAAAATTTTTTTTCAAGGCAATCTTACGGCTTGCAGTGTAGAATTCCCATCTCTACCCGACCAGAGAGAATTAAGACCTAATGTAAACTTCAGTTACATAAACTTTAGTTACATAAACCCACACCAAAGCACCCCTTCAAGGTTAACAGCAAACGGGTTTGGGAAGTAAACTGAGCCAGGCTGGTCGCCTAGCAAACATCCCAACAGTACCAGGAGAAGCTTGGAAACCTCTTTGGCCCTCCCATCCGGCCTCCTAGGGAGCCTGGACCAGTGAGAGGGCCTCTACCATCCGAGTCCTGCTCTTCCCACTGCCACTTGACCCCTTGTTTAAAGTGCGCATTGAAGATGCCAGGACAGGGTGACACTGGTCTCGCCGACTCCTGTGGCGGACCTCGCGCGTGCCGGGCCCAACCGCCACTGCAGACTAGAGAGCCAGGGGAGCCGACCCCCGGATAAGCCCCGGGCTAGGCCTAATCCGGCACGAGAGACTCTTTCCACGGACCCAGTTTAGACGCGGCAAGAGCCAGAAATGACTTAGGCCTCAGGCCTGGACTCCAGAACACAGTTTGGACTGAAACCCGCTCGGCGGCGGCGAGCAGTCCCGGCCCCACTGTCGGCCCGGCTTCCCTGAGCCCGTGTTCCAGACGCCGAGCAGGTCACCCAACCCGTACTCCAGCCGCTGGCCCTCCCCTCCCGCCACAGCCAACCCAGCTCTCTGCCACAGCCCGCAGGTCCCTCACCGAGGACGCGGCGGCCGGCGAGGGGGCGGGGGAGTAGGGCGGCCGGTTTCCTCGCGGCTCTGGCACAGCTGCGCTGGTTGCAGTGGCGGCGTCTCCTCGCGCTTTCCTTACTCTCCTTTTCTCCAACAAACAGGAAGTGCGTCATGCGGTGGCGGCGCGGCGACGTCGATTTCCGCCCGCCCCTGAAGCCACGCATGCGCAGTAGCAGTTGCCCGCTCGGGTTGGCCTCGGATTCAACAGCTCGGGCCTCGAGGTTGGGAGATTGCGCCAGCTCGGACGGCGAGACTCAGAGTTTCTCTATAAGCAAAGGCCGAGGATTAGAGCATAAAGCGCCACCCTGGGCTAGCCCTGGACCTGGATGCTTACGACTTACCCATGTGCCTGCTTCTGCCCGGAAGCAAACGGAGGAAAAAGGCTCACGGCCTCTAATGGTGGAAACTGACTTATAAGTTCGGAGATAGCAATTGGATAGCTTTGTGTGATTCACACGCCGTATGGACGTGGAGAGTTTTGGTCTCGAGATTTGGGAGAAAGGCTAGCAGTTCGAGGTTCTGCCAAAGAGCAGTTTCTACTTAGATTCTCCTTAGGGCCCTGTCCCCAACCTTCATCACTTATTTGGAGTGTAAGAGGCCCCATCATTACCAGCGTGAAAATGCGAATAGAATCCAGTGGCTGATTTTTAACCACCTCACTAGACGAAATTTTTCTCTTTTCGGGGGAGGGAGGGTTAGAGAATGAATTTTTTTTATTCCAAGTCCATACACTTGATAAATAAGCATTCTACGCGAGAGCAGTATACGCCCTCTTTTATTTTAAGACAGGGAGCCACTGTGTTTCCACCTCTGACCTTGAACTTTCCAGCTCAAGACAAGGAAGTAACTGTGATTACAAGTGTTGTATTACAGCCCTCTACCAGGCCCAGTTTACCCTAAGATGCTGGAAAATAGTAGTTCTAGTGGGGCTTCCCCAAGCCTGACTCACTTACCTAAAGACTCAACTTCCAAAATTAAACTGAGGTCTATACACTCTGCCCTGACCCTGAGGGCCCACATCTCTCCCCATCTCACCTGTAGAGAAGGTATATAAGCTTCTGAAGCTAACAAGAATTCTAAATATTGATGTTCATAGAGTGTCCTTATGAGCACAGTATTGTATATACTTTTCTATTGCTAATGGGCCTATTGCTCACCTATTTGATAAGCTTGTTAGGTAAAAATTACAACAGGTCTTTTTTTTGTAGGCTAAGCTTTTTCCCTGGGGAACAGACTGAGCTAAAGTTGAAAATGGAATTACTGAGATCAGAAGTCAAACAGACGCTTAACTGTTGCCCCCTTATGCTGGCTAGTGTTATATCAACTTGAAGCAAGCTAGAATCATCAGAAAGAGCCAGCCTCAACCGAAAATGATTTGGCTGTGGGCAAACCTGTAGGACTTTTTTTAAAAATTATTTTTATTTTATGAACATCAATAGTATTTTACCTATATATATGCCTATGTAAGAATGTCAGATCCTCTGCAACTGGAGTTACAGACCGTTGTAAACAGCCATGTGGGTGCTAGGAATTGAACATGGGTACTCTGAAGATGGGTACTCTGAAGAGTAGCTATTGTTCTTAACAGCTGAGTCACTTCTCCAGCCCCAGGTATTTTCCTAATTAGCCCTTTCTGGATAGGGCCACCCCTAAGCAGTTGGTCCTGTGTTCCATAAGAAAGGACCCTGAGCAAGTCAGGAAGCAGCACCCTCCATGGCCTCTGCTTCAGCTCCTGCTTATGATTCCAGTACTGATTTCCCACTATGTCAAACAGTGGTGTGGAAATGTAAGCCAAATAAACATTTCCCCACATCTCCAAATTACTTTGTCAGGGTGTTTCATCACAATAGTAACCCCAACTAAGGAACTGCTCTCCCAAGGAAAAAATTCCCTCAAATGGCCAGTTTCACTTGACGTAATGGAGTTACTTCTGACATTTCGAGAGCAACCTTACTTTTACCCATAGGTTTGTCTTTTTACTGCTGAGTCTCGAAGGCCCATTATGCTGGGAAAGGAACTTTGAAAGACAGCTTTTTTTTTTTTTTTTTTTAAATTTCTTCTTGGCCTTTTCTTGATCAACCCATCAAACACTACCAAAGGAAGCCTTTCCTGATTCCAGAATTGAAAACAGTTAAGATTGAGTTTAGGTATGGCAGCACACACCTATAATCCCAGTATTCTGGAGGATTACCAAGAATTTACTGTGATCTGAGCTATGTGGAGTGGATTAGTCTGTCTCAAAAAGAATAAAATAATATTGCTAAGCCATGCTGTATTGAAAGATTGCGTCATTAGGCGACTTAAGCAGGAGCATTACCACAAGGTCAACCTGGACTTCAGAGTTGAAACCCTCTCTCAAAAAAAAAAAGGAAAAAAAAATGTAGCCAGTAATGGTAGCGCACACTCCTTATCCCAACACTCAGGAGGCAAAAGAGGGTAGATCTCTGAGTTTGAGGCCAGCCTGGTCTACATAGTGTATTGCAGACCTACTATGAAAGACCCTGTCTCAAATATACATATATAATATTATAATTTTATAATATATAAAATAAAGTATATATATAAAATGTGGTAACTCATTCCCTTGACTGAGATTATTTGGAAGGCTGAGGCAGGAGAATCAGGAATTCAAGGAAAACTTGTGATGCCTTGAAAAGAAAAGAAAGATTATTGTAATTTTGCCTATTGACAGGTCAGTTCTAGAACCCTCAGAGAGTAAAAGAAACTTTTTTGTACTGTCCTTACCCACTAACATGCCCTTGTTTCAGACAACTGGGGCATCCCATTGGTGGTGCTAGTGTCTCTCCCTCAGTCCCTTGCTGACTGAGGAGTATGATTTAGTAGCCTTAGACAGATGCCTGCTGCTCTTTGTTTTTTCTACTCTTTTGGGGCACACACACACACACACACACACACACACACACACACAGGTTTATTCTTAATTATAAATACCTGGCCTTAGCTTGGCTTGTTTCTTGCCAGCTCTTCTTAAATTATCTCATCTATGTTTTGCCTCTGGGCTTTTCCTTTTCTATTCCTTTATACCTTCCTTCGTTTCTTAGTCTGTGGCTTGCTGTGTAGCTGTGCGGCTGGCCCTTGGAGTCCTACTTCTTCTCTGGCTTCTTCCTTTCTCCTCCCAGATTTTCCCTTCTATATATTCTCTCTGTCTGCCAGTCCCACCTTTACATTCTCCTGCCTTGCTATTGGCTGTTTGGTTCTTTATTAGACCATCAGGTGTTCTAGACAGGCACAGTAACACAGCTTCACAGAGTTAAACAAATGCAACATAAACAAAAGTAACACCCCTTAAAATAATGTTCCACAACAGATGCTCTGACAGAGAAGGAAATATTCAAAGAGATCCTTGTGCCCTTTTCTTTAGCTGTCAAACTTTGAGCAACAAATACCCAAGGAATTAAAATTCCCCGAGGCCTATGCCAGAGGGAAGGAAAAGCAAGAAGAACTTGCCTCCCCAGATGACATTATCTCACAGAAAGGCACATGTATAATTAGTTTGTGGTTTTAGTTAATCTTATCTATAGCATTATAACACTACCAGAAAAAAGAACAAGAGAAAGTATGAATCTTACTGTGGAATTGTGCTTTTGTAAAAAGTTGTCATTTTTTGTGAATATTGTTTTAATAAAACTCTGATTGGTTAAGTAGCTAGACAGGAAGTAGAGGTGGGGCAACCAGACTAGAAGGATTCTGGGAAGTAGAAAAGGAGAATAAGAGACAACATCGAGATGCAGAGGAAGTGGGATGAGAATGTTGCACTAAGCAAAAAGGTACCAAACCATGTGTCTAAACATACATAGAAATATGGGTTAATTTAAAGTATAAGAATTAACAAGTAATAAGCCTGAGTCACAGACCAAACAGCTTGTAATTAAGGTAAGCTTATGTGTGATTATTTCAGACTGAATAACTGCAGGACTGGCCAGACAGGGCCAGAAACTTCTGACTACAGAGTGCTTCCAATTTGCAAATAAGTGCTTCATTATCCTAAAACAGATATAATATCACACATCTGGACTTCCAGCACTTGGGATGTGGAGGCAAAATAATATTCAAGCCTATTATCAGTTACAGAGTGAGTTCCAGGTCAGCCTGAGATCCTGTCACCAAAAACTGTGTGTGTGTGTGTGTGTGTGTGTGTGTGTGTGTGTGTGTGTGTGTGTGTGTGTGTGTGTGTGTGTGAGTGTATGTGTGTGAATGTAAAAGGAAACTTTGATTAGAGCTTAAAAGAAAAATCCCTACGTCTGGAGAGAGAATTCAGTAGCTAAAAGCATTGTTCTTTCAGAGGACCTGGATTCAGTTCTTAGCACCCACAATGGCTGATCATAACTACCCATAGCTCCAGCTCTAGAGGATCTCTCAGGCACCAGGTATGCACTTAATGCAGAAAAGAAGGGAAATCGTGCCATTTAAGTTGGCATAGCAGCCCAACAATGGCTGACAAGGAGTTATATGCAGGGAGGGAAACTTTAGAGAAAGAGGAAAATAGCAGACGTGGCGGCACAGATACAGGCCTTTAATCCCAGCACTCTGGAGGCAGGGCCAGCCTGGTCTAGAGAGAGTTCCAGTACAGCCAGAGCTACACAGAGAAAGGGAAAGGAGGCTTAGAAGAGAGATAGACTGGGATGGTAAAGGAGTGCCACAGTTACATGTTTGTGAATTATTCAAGAGTGGCAGACTTACAGCCTTACATGTTTGTAATATTTTCATCTGCCAAACTTCCATTCTTAATTTGTTTTGAAATATTAAAAAAAAACTAGACTAAGATTGGTTTCAAACTCAGTGTGTATGTACCTCCTGGGGGTGGAAAGCAAGGACTTACAATGACGATGACTAAGCACATGTTTTGCTAATGAGCTATTGAAAGAAAAAATTACCAGGCACAGTGGTGCAGGCCTTCAATCCCAGTACTGAGAGGCAGAGGCACGCAAACCTCTCTAAATTTGATGCCAGCCTGGAATACACAATAAGACCCATCCCTCCACTCCCCCAAGAAGAAAACACCTCAAAAATAAAACAAAATTTAAATCAGACATAATCCTCTATATATTTTTCTTTGAGTAGGATCTATGCAAAAGGAAGAAATGACATAAGTATTTGGCATCTCATAATACAACCTAAGATCATCTGATCAAAGATTAGGTTTTATTGCTATAGGGACAGTCAGTCACAGCCACATGTAACACTTTCTGCCAACAGGTTGATAGAATTTTATTTCCATCTGGGTGTTGATAGTACTATCATGTGACATTTCACATTTAAACAAGTCCCTGCAGCCATTCCGAGCTAATTGTGAGGTGGAGGCCCATGGATTTTTAAATAGTACACTGACAGGAGAGCCAAAGATAGCTTCTTCCCCCTACAAAATGAATAAATAGATAACGAAATATATAGATGTGTGGCGCAAGCAAAACCAGCCCCACAAAGAGAGCTCCAGCAGTTACAGAACAAGAGTGAGGTCTCAACACTAAATCAATAAAGTGGTTAAAAAACAAACAAACAAACAAAAAACACTGCAGAGCTAGACAACTAGAGGAAAGACACCACCAAGGCTGATGCCCCCAACAATGGAATAAGGTCACCACCACATGGACCAGAAAGGACTCAGATGGAATGAAAAGCGTTTGCTGAGGAGATAGAGACAAATAGCAAAGGAAAGCATGCTGTCTTGACAGGCAGAGCTCCAACAGGGATGGCAGGAGTCACACAGAAGGAAGAGTTCATCTGCAGGAAGTAAAAGCTCTGGATGGCTCACAGTGAGAAAAGCCAAAACATGACCAAGCTGTAGTTTCCAGAAGGATTGGTGGGGGGCCCAGCTGTTTCCTAGGGTTCTCTTCCCTCCTCTGTAAACCAGGGATAATGGGCTTGGGTGAAGGCCACTTATTTGTTTAGCTCATTGCTAGACACTTACTCACACCCAGGAACTAATAACTCTTCTGTATCTCTGGCCTCTGATGAACTCAAGAAATAGATGGCTGTCCCCTGAGAAAGTGCCAGTGACAGAGGAGATTTGTAGGTAAACATGCACCATGTGCCTCCCCTCAGCCCTCCCTGAATCCAGGGACCTCAAATGAAGAACAGTATAGCAATTTCATCAAACTGTAAAATTTATCTTTGCTTTATCTAATAACACAGAAAGTTGTCCTAAGGCAATAGGTGTAGAAGTGGAAAGAAAAAAAGATTCACTCGGGTCAGGAACTTGCAGATGATTCTTCCTGTGAATTGCATGTAAGGCATAAAAATAACTGTTAAGGACCTCTTTCTGACTAGAAGGCCTGAGTGCAGTCTCCAACACCACAAAAATAAAAACATCAGTAAGAGAAATATGGCTAATGACATGTATCCAGGATATGTTTCTTTTTATAGTTTTTAAGGTTTGTTTTGTCTGTTTCTTTTGTGTTCTCTCTCTCTCTCTCTCTCTCTCTCTCTCTCTCTCTCTCTCTCTCTCTCTGTGTGTGTGTGTGTGTGTGTGTGTGTGTGTGTGTGTGTGTGTGTGTGTGTGTGTGTGTGTGTGTTGTTTTTGCATCAATATAGTGTTTCTGTGTAACAGCTCTGGCTGTCCTGGACTGTAGACCAGGAGGTTGGTCTCGAATTCACGGAGATCTGCCAGCTTCTGCCTTCCAAGTGCTGGGGTTAAAGTCCTGCGCCGTCACCACCCAGCTGGTTTTTATGATTTTTAAATTGTTTTTTGGTCTGTATGTATTTATGTGTGCTGAAGTCAGAGAATAGCACTGAGCTGAATGTTGGTCCTTGCTTCCCACCTTTCTGAAACAGGGTCAGTTTGTTTTGGTTTTGTTTCCTTTATAAACACCAGGCTAAATGGCCAAGAGCTTGTGACATTCTCCTGTCTTAACTCCCAGCTTCCCATAGTTTTGCAGGGAAGCTGCAATAATTTTATTTTACAGATTATCAAGATAGCATTTCCTGGTTTGATGTGGGCTCTAGGGATTTGAATTGAGGTCCTCAGGCTAGCTGTTAATGAGAAAGAACAATAGGTAGGATCAAGAAAGGAGATGACACAAAGTACCCTTCAGAAGATGAGCTTTAGTGGAGGAGAGACGTCCACATAACCTCAGAGGCCATGGTCAGGCCAGGAGATGGGGAGCATCATAAGAGACATACTTGGTGGTTTGAATGAACATAGCTCCTGTAGACTCATAATGGCACTCCTAAGAGGTGTGGCCTTGGTGGAGGAAGTGCACTGACATGTCTAAGTTATTCCTTATCAATAAAAACTCTGTCTCTGCCCTCTGATTCAAGGTAAACATTATTGGCAGTCTCAGAGGGTCCCTGCAAACAAATATCCCCTAAATTGTACATCACTGAGGGGTGGGCTTTGAGGTTTCAGAAGCTCAGGCCAGCCCTAGTGGCCAACTGTCTCTGTTGCCTGTGGATCTCAGGTACCTCCTCAGCACCATGTCTGCCTGCATGGCACCATGCTTCTCACCATTAAGATAATGGATTGAAACTCTGAGCCATAAAGTAGCCCTTATTAAATGTTTTCCTTTATAAGCATTTCGAGGTTAAACCAGGAAATGGGCATATGGCTTTAATCACTGAGGCAAGTAGACCTGTGCATTGATAGCCAGATTGGTCTACATAGTGAGTTCCAAGCCAGTCAGGGCCATAAAGTGAGATCATCTTAAAACACACACACAAAAGAAAGTTTGTTTAGTGCCTTACACATACTAAGCATGCACACTTCTCTTCTCCTGAGCAGTACACTAGCCACTTAACTATTTCTTTTGAGACAGCATCTCACTAAGTAGACCAGACTGACCTTGAACACTCTGCAGCTCTGAAGGTCCTTAAACTTACAGTTGTCCTTCCTCAGCCTCCCAAGCAGCTAGGATTATAGATCTGTGATACCAGGTCTAGCTAAGAAAAATAAATATTTACAAAAGTAAAGCCATAAATGAGGGACTCAGAACTCTGTACATGTGGTTAAAAATAAAGTCAAAGTTTAAGCATAAGAACTGCATTTTTACTTAGGCATTGATTGAACATGTATTAAACTCCTACTGTATACCAGTGGACTCAGAATCCCAGAAATACATACACCTTAGAATGTGGCCCTGAAGGAGCCTCCATCTGGAGGGAAATCCTATCTGATGTTCTGATACAGGGTTGTTAGGCTGGCGTATAAGCTCCAGATACACAGCAGTGTCACAGAAAGCATGGTCATAGCACAGGCAGCAGGGCCATGAGAGGCTGTCCTGGGTGAGTAACAGTGGAAGGACTAGGTAGATGGGAATGCTTGAGGCAGAGGCCATGTCTATGGGTGACAGGGAGGAAAAAAGAGAGTATACTATTTATAAAGCAAGCTATTCCACATTCTCAGGATTCTTTGGGGAAATTCTTTTATGGGTATCAGAAAGTAACACTACTAGGTAAGTACCTCAGTGAAAGAGCTTTGATTAATGTGTGGGGAACTGAGTTGGATCCCTAGTACTGAATATATATTATATATAAATATATATGTACAAACACATATATACATATATATGGAGAGAGAGAGAAGGCCAGTTGTGGCAGCACAAACTAATCCCAGCATTCCAGAGGAACAGGTATATGGATCATTGTGATTCTGGAACCAGCCTGGTCTACAAAGCAAGTTTTAGACCAGCCAGGGCTATATAGTAAAACTTTACTTCTAAATAAGTAAATATATAAAGTAAGAAATAAAAAAGTCAGACAATTTTAATCCCAGCACTGGGAGGACAGCCAGGAACACTGTTTTAAAACACTGTTCTGTCTCGAAAAGAAAGAAAGAAAAAAAGAAAGAGAGAGGGAGGGAGGGAGGGAGAGGGAGGGAGAGGGAGAGAAGGAGGGAGGGAGGGAGGAAGGGAGGGAGGGAGGGAGGGAGAGGGAGGGAGAGGGAGAGAAGGAGGGAGGGAGGAAGGGAGGGAGGAAGGGAGGGAGGGAGGGAGGGAGAGGGAGGGAGAGGGAGAGAAGGAGGGAGGGAGGGAGGGAGGGAGGGAGAGGGAGGGAGAGGGAGGGAGGGAGGGAGGGAGGGAGAGGGAGGGAGAGGGAGAGAAGGAGGGAGGGAGGGAGGGAGGGAGGGAGAGGGAGGGAGAGGGAGAGAAGGAGGGAGGGAGGGAGGGAGGGAGGGAGAGGGAGGGAGAGGGAGGGAGAGGGAGAGAAGGAGGGAGGGAGGGAGGGAGAGGGAGGGAGAGGGAGAGAAGGAGGGAGGGAGGGAGGGAGAGGGAGGGAGAGGGAGAGAAGGAGGGAGGGAGGGAGGGAGGGAGGGGGAGGAAAAGGATGAAAAGAAGAGAGAGAAAAATGGAAGGAAGGCAGGCAGGTGAGACACCTGCACAGTGAGAAATAGCGAGCGCTTCCTTTGGCAGGGAAGACAGCAGCTGTAGGTACTAAGGCCTGCACAGGGTTCAGTTCCGACCTTTGGGCAGCAGTGGGCCAGGCTGGACCCTGAAAACAGCCAAGATGAGTTTTCTGCACAAGGACTTTTTCATTTCCTCTTCTTTGGTAGTTTTCCCATCGCCTCAGATCCCCACTCTAAGCCCTGTGCTGGGGACGTGGATCTGAGACCCTGGCCTTCTGTCACTGGTTTGCCATGAACAAATTTTTCTCATAAGTAAAACTGCTTGTCTGAGTGATTAGCCTAGGACCCAGAAAGCAAAATGAACTCATCGACAATATGGTGATGCGTCACTGGCCTTAACTTAAATACAGAACACTAGGAGGAAGGCATTTGACTTGAAGGCTAACCTGGTCTACATACTGAGTTCCAGTACAGCCAGGGTTACACAGAGAAACCCTGTCTTGAAAAATCAAAACGAAACAGAGGTGGCTCTGTAAAAGTCTCCTACTTAATCCGCCATTATCACTGAACCCAGGGCTCTGGGTCCGCAAAGCTTTACCACTGAAGTATAATTTTTTTTAACGTTATATTTATGTGTTGTTTCCTTCTGTGTGTGTACCAATACCACAAAATGTATGACATTCCTTCTTGTCTAAATAGTGAATTCAGTGTCAGCTGCAACTACATAAGACATTGTCTTAAAATAAACAATGCAGCTGTGACTGGCCTTAAACACCAGATCCTCCTCCTGCCTCCACTTCCTGAGTGCTAGGATTATAGGCATGTGCCAACCTACAAGGCTTTAGAAACATAGTTATGAGAATGAAGATGTCCAGAGACTGACCCCTCTTTCTGGTCATCCTGTGAATGACCCTCAGTTCTCACTCTTAGGGTCCTCCAGAAGTCCTGATAAGGCCACCAGTCAGGATGTAATCAGCAAGAGCGTTTGTCATACCAGCATGCAAGTGGGGTTATTTAGCTGAACATACAAAATAGCAAAGACTCCAAGAGAGACATGTAAGCAAGCTCCTTTTAAGCACAGCTAACAGGAGTTTCACGGTCAGTTAGATCATTTTATTTACTATTGGCTCAAGCCAGTGACAATTTTCTTAGTAGATTTCTAATTGGCTATGGTTAGCAGGGGCTGGCAAAGACTATAACTTTTCCATTTGGGGCCAGGCCTGGACAGGTCCCAGGCTTTGTCCTTATTTGGTTATTGCCTTGAGGTACCTGGCTGAGAGGGAAGTTGGCCCAGACCTACAAGTGTGATTCTCCTCCTTCTTACTGTCAGGAGCTCTGGTGAGTGATTGCCCTTTGGATCTGTCTTTCTTAGAAACTGTCCAGTTTCAAGAGGCAGGAACTGAGGCCCAGATATTAGGAGCCTGTTGTGGTATTTGCCAGACCTTCTCACTCACCTTATCTTTCTCCTTAGCCAGGCCCATTCTTGTCCTCTCTTATGGGACTTTTAGTCTCCACTTTGTAATATGCTTTACCAGTCACCCAGTTTCCTGCTCTGTCCAGAAGCTCAGACCAGACCAAAGAGGTGGGAGAGTTTATAATGAATTCCATCTGAGACCTAACCCCCTCAGTTCCCCCATGCTCAAGGCCCTAGAGCCCAGCCCTAGCATGCCCAAGGCCCTGGAGCCCAGCCCTAGCATGCCCAAGGCCCTGGAGCCCAGCCCTAGCATGCCCAAGGCCCTAGAGCCCAGCCCTAGCATGCCCAAGGCCCTGGAGCCCAGCCCTAGCATGCCCAAGGCCCTGGAGCCCAGCCCTAGCAAGCCCAAGGCCCTGGAGCCCAGCCCTAACATGCCCAAGACCCTGGAGCCCAGCCCTAACATGCCCAAGGCCCTGGAACCCAGTCTTACCATGCTTGAGGCCCTGGACTCCATCCCCAGCAGCATACACACATATCTCTGAGTAAACAAAGTTTTCAAAATGAGCTGGAAAGTAATGAGAATCCTGTTGCAAACAAAGATTATCATATATAACACATCCCAAAAGTCCAGAGTCCATCAAGCCTGGTACTTGACTTTCAGTCATCTGTGTACTTATTCATTCAACCAACCCTTACTTGTGTGTCTAAGAGGCTCGGCACCAGTGGCCAGCAGAACTGGAGCAGCACAGGACAGGCTCACAGTGGAAGTCCTTGTCTCTTTTTAAGCTTGTGGGAAAATTGCTCACACATCCATTAAAGCTGTCTGTGGCCTCCCAGAGAACACTCGAATTTGGACTAACCACACAGAGCCCCCAGCTGAGTGCTATGTCAGACAGCAAAGTATCATGATTCCTCTTTAGGGTCCTTCGGCCCCAGCCTGGCTTGTTTGTCTGTTTGTGACAGGGTCTCACATGGCCCAGGTTGATTTTAGCCTCACTGTGTGGCAGAAGATGACCTTGAACTCCTGAATTTCCTTCCTTCCAGTGGAGACTTCAGGCACATACCACACATCACTTGAATTAATCTTGAAGGAAAACGTCAAGTGCTCACAATTCTAGACAGGCCAGGTTTTAGTTAAAGCAGTGAGATCGTAGGAAGTCCCCAAACAGTCCCTTTCATTTTTTTCCTTAGGGCGAAAGCAGAGACCATTCAATAGTGACCATCATTTGGTATGAGATAAGCCAGATGTAAAGCTAAAGAGGCCTTGGAGGTTGGCAGAGCCAGGCTCCATTGTCCAGACCAGAGAAGAGGCTCCAAGATAATGTCAACAGCTTCCCAGCTGTTCTGGATTCTCAGAACTGAGAAGAGGTGGGTGAGGATGGCCTCACCCCACCCCCACTTGCTCAGCACCCAAAAGGATGAGTTGTTTTTGCCTAGCAGAGTTCAAAAGGCCAGCTTACACAGCTCTGGAGTGTAAGAATGAAAGTGAATGCACTGTTCTCAGAACGCTGAGGTTGGCCACCTCCTCAACCCCTGAGAATGACAGCAGAGGAAAGACACGGGCCTGTACCCTGAATTCCCAGACACCAGGCTGCTCCTGCACATGTAGCATACACCTCACCAGGCAGAACTCTCCAGAATGGCCCCTTGTATCCTTGTTTCCTCCTGCTCCCAGGGTTTCCAAATGCTACACTTCCCCCTTTTAAAAGGTAGCGTCCTGCAGCTCTGTTTTCTACTTGATTTTCAGCCCTATGAAATGGCAGAGTGGGGACTGAAGTGAAACCTACACACACAAAAGTTCCCACCCTTCCCTTTACCCCCTTCCACCTCTCCTTCTGCCTGCCTCCCCCCCCCCCCCCCCCCCCCCATCACCACTGGCCTGAACTAAAGAGCTGGACCTAGTGACAAGTGGAATAGCTGTGTTTTTTTTTTAGCACACTCTGGAGCATAGCAAGGACACCCTACTCTCCCACTGACTGTCCATCAACAGGAGCTTCCACTGAGGCAGCATGAGGCCTCAAAAAGATAAGGCCAGTCTTGAGAGAGAAGGAAAAAGGAGCCCCCTCAGGCCAGATGAAGCCTCTTGCCAGCTGATGGTTAAGAATTCTAGCATGCTGGACAGCTGGGTGGTGGTGGTGCAGGCCTTTAACCCCAGCGCTCAGGAGGCAGAAGAAGGTTGCTCTCCGCTGAGTTTGAGGCCAGCCTGGTCTACAGACTAGTTCCAGGACAGCCAGGACTGTTACACTGAGAAACCTTGTCTCAGAAACAAATAAACAACAAAACCCAGAATTCTAGCACAGGGTCTGAAGAGATGGCTCAGTGGTTAAGAGCAATTGTTGCTTTCCAAAAGAACTGAGTTCAATTCCCAGCACCCACATCAGGCTGCCTGTAGCTCCAGCTCTGAGGAGTGTGAAACATCCTTCCCCTGAGATCCTCTCTTTCAAAAAACCCAAATCTTTAAATCTACATGAAAGTCTTTTTTTTTTTTTTTTTTTTTTTTTTTAAGGCTGGGAATGAACACATTTTGATCCCAGGATTTGAGAGACACAGTAGGAGGATTCTGTGAGTTCAATCAATCCAAGATTATATAATGAGACCTTGTCTTAAAAAGAAAAAAGAATTTCCAGCTTCACTTAAATAGAAGTCTCTGAAAAGAAACCTAAGCTGTTGATGGAGGTGTCTGAATACACAGGTCACTTGGTATTGTCACCTCCATTTCTCCATTTTTTTTTTTTTAGATAGGGTCTTACTGTCTTACTCTGTGGCCTTGCTGACCACAACCTAGCAATAGCCCTTTTCCCTCCCTACTTCTGAGAGTACAGGTGCGAACCGTCATACTCAGCACCTATTGAACAAACAATTTGGGAAAAAAGGGTTCGGTTCATGGATCTGGGAGTATAAGCCAGAGATGCTAGAGAAACAGTGTACACAAGGTCCTTGGATCAATCTCTTGAAAATAAACATTCTGTGTCAACAAAGACACATGATCAGAACTAATTTCTCTTTACAAAAATGGCAGGCCAAACCAGGGTGACAGTGCAGTCTTTAATCCCAACATCCAGGAGGCAGAGGCAGGATGATGAGACCAGCCTGGTCTACTGAGTGAGTACCAGTACAGCCAGAGATACACAGAGAAGCCCTGTCTGGAAAATTAAATTAAATTAAATTTAAAAATGGTGTGCCATGATCCAAACTAGGCCAGCAAACACACCTGGGAAGGAAATTCACTAGGTTTTCACTCTACCACAGATGCTGATTGTGTGTTTTGCCCATTGGTTGGAATAATCTGACTTCACAGTCTTGTGACTGGCTAGTTTTGAAAAAGTTGTGGGAAGACAGGAAGAAGAAGGGGGGAGAATTGGCCACCCCTGACCATCAGGTCTCCTGAAGGCAGTGGTGTTTGTGTATAAACAAAGTTTTACCAGGTTGGAGAGATTAAAAGATGTAGAAAAGCTTTACAAAGTGTGAAAAGATTCCTGGAAGACTGACCCTTGGCAGGATAGCTATCTTTGATATGAAAAACAGGACCAAATAAATTCTCCTAAAACTCAATACAAGAAGAAAGAACACTAAGAGCCGGGTACAGAGGTGACATGTCCCCTCTATCATTGGTCATATAACCTAGCTGGAGGGTGCGGTGGGGGGGTTGGGGGTGCCCTGTACCCTCACTGCTAGCTCTGCATTTAGACAAAGCAGAGATGCTTTGGGCTGAGCTCCTGAAACAGATCCCAGCAGAGTAAATCAGTCACTCATAACAAACGCCCCAAAGTCAAACTGCAACAATAGAGTCCCACGCTGACCAGCTCTTCCGGAAAACAGGGCCTCTGGCTCCAGCTGAGCTTGTGAATAGGGGATCCCCATGCTCTAAGACTTACTGAGAGGAACCCAAGCTACCACCCAGTGTTTACATATTTCAAAAACCTCTTGAGCTATTGCCCAGTGGAATGCCTTTATATCCCCCACCCCACCACCACCACCCCCAGCTTGGTTATATGACAAGGTTACTTATTTCCCATTATAGTTGCAAACTCCCATATAGCCTGATGAAGATGACCTCCTCAAATTCCTGCTTTCCATACCCAAGTACTGAGATGACATGATTGGCTATTAGGGGCTTTTTTTTTTTTCTTCAGGAGTCTCGCCCTATAAATTAGGGTGCTGCTGAAACTCACAATACTCCTCCGGTAAGAGCCATGAGATCAGGTATTGAGATAACAACCATGAGGTACTCCACCCAACTTGCTTCTTCCTTCTCTCTCTTTCCTTCTGCTGTCTTTCTCCTTTTTTGAAACAGGGCTTCATTATGCAGCCCTGGCCTTGTACTCCAGAGCACTTGCCTCTGCCTCCTGGGTGCTGAGATTAATGCTTCACTTTGCTGTCATTCTTTGAATAAAGTCAGTCCCTGGCCCCAGTCGAAGTGTCCCTAGTTTGCTTGCCATTTTGAAACAGGGTCTTATGAAGCCTTGGCTGGCTTGATTCACACAAATCCACCTGATTCTGCCTCTTGAGTCTTGGAATTCAAAATTAAAGTCATGGGACACCATGCCTACCTGTCCTTTTGGTTTGTTTGGTCCTGTGATTGATTGATTGATTGATTGATTGATTGATTGATATGTGTGTGTGTGCCTGTGTGAGCCACAGCATTCCTAGGAAGGTCAGATGACAACTTTTAATAGTCTGTTTTCTTTCATCTTATAGAAACAGGGTCTCTCTCTTTTTTATTTATTATGTATACAGTGTTCTGCCTGCATGTATGCTTGCACACCAGAAAACATCTGATCTCATTACAGATGGTTGTGAGCCACCATGCAGTTCCTGGGAATTGAACTCAGGTTGTCTTGAAGAGCAGTCAGTGCTTTTTAACCTCTGAGCCATCTTCTCATAGGGTCTCTCTTGGCTGTCCTGTCACTCTGTATACTCTAGGAAAGCTGCTCCATGAGCTTCTAAGAAATCCTGGGGTTTCCACCTCCCATCTCACTATAGGAGTATGAGATTATAGGCACATGCCACGGCATCCAGCTTTTTATGGGTTCTAGAGAGTCAACTCAGGTCATGAGGTTTGCACAGCAAACACCTTTCCCTGCTAAGAGCCATAGCCCCTGGCCCTCACTGATCTGTTCTCACTGTCCAGTCCTCTCGAGCTGTGTTACGTGACTGGATCCTAAGACAGTCCAGACAAGTCACCATGTGGAATGTTCCCCATACAACCTCTGTCAACTGCTGTCTCATGATTATTCATCCTAATTGTAGCAGACTGAGCTGTGGATGTGGTTGACTGCTGGGAAAGCTTCTGCATGTCCAAGGAAGGGGACTGAATGGATAAAAGAAAATCAAAAAGTAAAGATAAGGTAAAGACATGAAGCTCCTAGGTATGGTGGCCGAGAAAGACATGACTGCTCCTAGGTATGGTGGACGAGAAGGTCATTGTGTTTTGCCCAGAGTCCAGACCACCAAGAGACCATCAATGCAACAGCCCAGAGTCTCTTTATTGACAAGTTAGCTTGGGTCTCTCCCTCCGTCTGATGCAGCAGTGGAGTAGGAGTGACCCTGAGGAGCACGAGGCAAGGGATTTTATTGGGGGGGGGGGTGTCTAAGAACCTCAAAGCTACAGAGTTACAGTCCTGGGATGGGTCCAAGCTCAGGCTAGGGGTACCTCTTACAAATTCATTGACTAATTCTAGGGACGTTTCAGCATTTAGCCATATTCATTAAGGTTTACCTGCACCTGGAGACCATCCATTTTATTGTTAAATGTTTGGAATGTTTGGAATGTCAGGCATTTCCCTTTAGGTGCTGGTTCCTCCCTGGATGGTGTTCACTCATGGGCATCTACTAGGTGCCAGCAAGGGCCTGCCTTCTGTCAGGATAGCAGCTCTGGACTCCACCTTCTCGAGTACCAATGATAAGACCCAATCACTGGTCTTGCCTGTCAAGGTAGTGAGATTTGAGAACCATTAGATAACAGTTTTCTAGGATAGTGACATTTGAATCTATTGCCATTCTTAAGGATCTTTGAGTAAAACCAGTTTTGGACAGAAATAATTTTAAGGCCATATAATACCTCTTTGGTTCTGCATAAAGAAGGTTAAGTGTCGATTTTCCTAGTATATCAAAGGGCATTATAGGTAGACATTTTTTTCTCCTATACCAGAAAGTTTCCTTTTAACTCAGCATTTCAACCTGTTATAGGCAGGGAAAACAGGATGATGTATTCTCTTCTCTAACTACTTCAAGTTGACACTGGGGCATTGTTGTCAGGACCCAATAAGGCTGAAAGGCTAGTAGAAGGCTGGGCAATGGGGCATTTGTTAGAAGCACGTAGTTATCTTACCCAGAGAAAAGAAAGTCACATTGGTTGGATTGATCTACATCTTTCAGCAAGTCCAGAGCTCATAGTCCTTTGGAGCAGATTGTATATGCCAGCCAAGCAGAAATCTGTTGAGACAAGTTAAAACTAGGAACAGAAGTTCAAAATTATGTATGCATTTGAAGCTTTCAGACCTATAGCCTCAGCAATTGAAAAGGGCAGGAGTCCCAAGACAAGGAGAAAAAAATACCATTTTCGGGAATAGGTTGGTGTCGAGAACTTAAGCTGTACTTATCTGGAGTCCTTTTGATCTCTATAAAGTTGATCCAAGTTTTATGACTCTCTCAATTCTCTGAAACTTGTATAATTACAAAATGACATAAGAGTTTTAGATATAGTAGTGTTATCAATCTATCAAGAGACCTAGTAACTTTAGAAAAAGCAAGCTGGATTTTGCCTTGCAGAATCCTGGTGTCTGATGCTGCCCAGCTGATTAAGTTATAGCTAGCCTAGCCATCAATATTTTCAGAGATCTGAGCAGTGTAAGTTATATTTCAGTGTAGATCAAGCAGCTTCTGAATCTACTAAAAATGACAGAGACCAGCCCATACCTAATTAGCCATACCCAGGCAGGAGTATTAGAATAGCGCCAATTTTCAGCTGCCAGGCACATGAGGTGAGAATTTTTTCCCACAGTAGAGGTACATAGAGGAGAAGACCGACCTTACTTTGTCTAGGCAAAAAGTTGCAAACAATTCTCCAATGTCCTGCCGCTTGTCTACAGTCTGGGCCAGGTTCTAGCAGCAGGTATTACAATACACTAGGGCATCTTGCCCAGGTCAGCACAGCCGCAATCCAGATGTCTTGTAATCTTCTTCTGAGTCCTTGGGTCACTGTTAGGATCTGGGACTCTCTGTCTGATATAGTAAGCTTTTAAATAAATATTTAAAATGCTGTATTATTTAGATCTCTGAAGCATGAGGGCTGCCCAGGTATATCTGAATAGACAAACTTTGCTTCTAGTTGCTTATTGTAAGCTCAACCCTGAAACATATACACGAGACTAAATAAAGCTCATCCCTGTAATTAATTACATCAGTGCTTAGCATGGCTACAATTAAAGAACTTTGATATTTAAGGATGACTGACTTTATGTTTCCTAACAGTCTTTAATATATTAGCAGCTTTCATAAGACTAGAACTTTACAATTTATTTCTGTCAAGTTTAACCCTAAAAATAATTATATTGAATTGAAATTTTTTCTACTATCAAAAATAAAACCTTTTTATATGACTCCCTTTATCCAAATAGCTTAAGGTTAATAAAGTTAGCTAAGACACAGTGCCTAGACATACATTCTTAAGCCTGAATAGACCTTGAGTAGGGAGAGACATTTTCTCAGTTTTCAACTTTCCCACACTTTGACCTTTTAATATAGTTCCTATGTAGTAATGACCTCCCATCCCATTGTTGGTCCATTGGCACTTCACAACTGCAGTTTTGCCATTGTTATACATTTCGGTGCAAACATCTAACATGCAAGCTGTCCTATGTTACCCCTGTAAAAATGTTTTGTTTTTTTAACCCAACCCTGAAAGGATGAAAACTCATGAGCTCTGACACCATTCTTTCATTAAAGGCATTGTCACCTGGCTGACTCATAAATTCCAAAGTTTAGCTGTCAAAGCAAGGTGCAACTTTAACATCTCAGTAAATAAGCATTGTTTTCAAACCAAAATACTTGAGGCTTGGTGCTTCCTTAGTCTCGAAGGAGATACAAGGAACAGTGAGCTCATTAGGAGTAACAAACATACTCTTTAACCTAAACATGTTTTTCTGAGCAATAACTATATTCCCACACAGAGAGTTGGATCCAAGTTACATACAGACATATACACAGTTAAAGCTAGCTTACATTCACACAGAGTTAAATCTAAGTCACATACATGCTCATATAACCATCAGCTATTTTTAAAATGAAGAAAACCAAACAGAATTAACCCAATATGGAAAAACTTTTAACTTATTTTACAGTTCCTTATTAAATTCAGTAACTGCAGGTATGAGAAACCACAGCAAACATTGTCCACGTCACATCTGGCCTTCTACAACGTTCTATATACTTCTATATCTGTCCCTCTGATACTTCAGCCATCTCCAGACAATTCTTTTCTTTCTCTTTCCCTGTCTTTACTATTCCAGTATTCTGCCTTCTCTCTCATTTTCCAGACAACACAATACTTCTACCAAAGTCTTTCTTGTGGTTTCCTTCAATAATCTAAAAGATTTTAAACAAGAACAGAAACAAGCATGCACCGTAGCAACATACTACCAACATGAAGCATCTGAAGCTAGCAGTAAGTTGGGTCACTCTGTCCATCCTACTCAGTGGTGGAGCGGGAGCAACCCTGAGCTGTCTGGCAAGCTGCTCTGGACCCCATAATTGTAGATAAAGGGGAGAGCATAGCCAGAAGCAGGGGCATCTGAGGGAGTCCAGAGTGGACAGGAGTGAGCTGTGCCATGTGGGGAGAGGGGGAAGGGAAGGAGGGGAGGGGAAGCAGGAGCAGCAGGTAGAAGGCTTGAAGGTGTAAAAAGAGCCAGTAACCAAAATTATATAGGGATAATACAGGGAAGGGAAGCCCAGCCCCTGGGCTGGGGAGTTCAGGGTAGGAGGCTGGAGACAGCAGCCAGGAGGGCCCTGTAACAGGTAAAGATTGAGGGATTCAGGGAGAAGTTGGTGACCAGCATCCTCCTTTATATATCAAATAGACTCCTCAGCCACTAGTCTCAGGTTTGAAACCTAACAGAGACCTTGCAGGGTGGGCAAAGGGAAGAGACATGGTAGACCAAGACTTAAATAAAATTTCAGGCAAAACGCAACTTAGCTTTTTCTTCCCAGCTGTCTGTGCTCAGTCTGGAGACCCAAAGCTCTTTCCACGCTTGCTTTCTCACCCATGGAAGAAAACCTGGATGGTTCCCTTGCTCTGTCTGTGCTCTGGTACAAGTCCTCCTCAGAGACCACAAGAATGAAGACCTCTGCTAGAGTTGGGATCTGAGAAGATGTGGGAGGAGGCATCTCTTCTCATCTCTAGTGGGTACATGTCCTTTTAGAGAGCAGTAAAAGAATCCTGGGGTGAAGCTGTGTCTGTAGTAGCTGATTATTTAAAACCTCCATGACCGTGGAACAGGGGGATGCTGTAGGTCCAGAGCCTAATTACAATTTATTTGGGGCTATTAAAGATACTAAAGGTACACTAAATAGCCACTCTGTGCCCATTTGTCACAATCCTAACATTATGATGAACAGATAAAATCCCTTGGAATGTTTTAACAAAAGTCTATTTTTCACCAACGAAAGGTTTAAGAATGCTACCAGATACCTGAGTTCTCTGATGTTTCTATCAATGTATTTTACTTTTTTGAGACAGGGTCTCTCTGTGTAGTCCTGGCTATCCTAGAATTCACTATGTAGACCAGGCTGGCCTTGAACTCAGAGGTCTATTTGCAGTACTGGGCAAGTACTGGGGGTGGGTGTCAGAAATGTCCTTGTATATGATGTCACATAGTCATATACTTACCTCCAGTTTTTTCTTTCTCTTTGTATTATATTATTATTAATTATTATTAGAGGGGATGCGGTGCTAAGGCTGGACTCCAGGACCTCTGACACTCTAAGCAGGAAGTAAAGCCTATCTTTGAGCAACACCCAGCCCTGATTCACTTCCTGTTTGGGAGGCTGTATCTTGTCACTCAGAGATGTGAAAGTCAGAGCCTGGGCCCTAGCAGCTCTGACAAGTGTCTCAGCACTCATCCTCAGCACATCAATTAAACAGGCAAGTAATAGCAGGAAGCAGAGAAAGAGTAGTTCAGTGTGGTCACAATGGAAAGAGGGGTCCTATCTCTCTCTCTCTCTCTCTCTCTCTCTCTCTCTCTCTCTCTCTCTCTCTCTCTCACACACACACACACACACACACACACACACACACACACAGAGAGAGGACTGTTTTCAGGATACTAAAACAAGGTCTAAGGTGTGTTTGTTTGTTTGTTTGTTGTTTGTTTGAAACAGGGTCTCATAGCTCTGACTGTTCTGGAACGTGCTATTTAGGCTAAGCTGCACTCACACTCACAGAGAGCCACCCTTCTCTGCCTCCCTGTGCTAGCACACCTGTTGAGGTTTGAGAATGAGGTTCAGGGTAAGTGGTATGCATAGCAGAAACAGTCTGGCCCATCGCTGACCCATCCTTATCTCAACTCAGTTATCAGGACTGTGTGAAGACTCTTCCTAAAAATTCTCCTCCTGCATGTACCAGGGCTCCAGCCTTCCCTTCTCTTATAGGATTCCTGGGAAAATTTTAATTCTCCAGAGTCAAATCGTTCTGTCAGCGGCAGTGGTATAGGTCATAGGCCAGAAGAATAGCTTTCTACTGTTCTGCTGAAATGGCCTGAGTGTTTTGTTTTTGTTTTTAAAATTGCTCTACTCAGCAAGGTTGAATTCTTGATTTTGTGTTTGTTTTTTTAAGACAGGGTTTCTCTGTTTAACAGTCCCAGGTGTCCTGAAATTTGCTCTATAGACCAGGCTGGCCTTAAACTCAGAGAGATTCCACCTGCCTCTGCCTCCTTAGTGTTGGGGTCAAAGGCATTTGTCACAACTGCTTTGCTTGGATTCTTGATTTTGAATAAAAAGAATTTCAGAACAAGCCAGCATGTAATTATTAAAAGGAAATTTAAAAGAAAAAATTTTTAAAAATTTATTTATTTGATGTATCTGAGTGTTTTGTCTGCTTATCTTTGCACTATGTGGCTACAGTAAATACCCTTAGAAGTCAGTGTGAAGGCATATATTTACTGTTATAAAACTTTATCTCAGGGAAAGACCATTTAGTGCCTGAGGACAGGGCCCAGGTCTAAAAAGAAACTTAAAAATATCTCCAGAATGCACCTGACAGCCAATAGATTCAAAACTTAGTTTCACTCAAAAGTTCAGCTAGTAGATTTAAAATTTGAATTCTCACTGAAAGTTTACCTAATAGTTTCCAAGAATCATTTTACCTCATACCCTTTTATCCAATCCTGAAATGCCAAGACGTGTAACACCCCACACAGGATCTCATGACAGAACTCTGGCTGCCCTGGGCCTCACCATGTAAACCAGGCTGAACTCATAGAGATTCACTTGGCTTTACCCAGAGCACTGTGCTGGGCCAGCTCCTCAAGGATCTTTGGGGTGCTACATAATTGGTTTTGGCGGTGCCTGAAGTTATATCTTGAAGGGCTGCTAAGAAGCTTCAGAAATCTTGGGCCCCCACAGTGCATGGACTGGGATCACAGCTAAGTAGACATACCCTGCAGGAGTCAGGTGTTTTTACTAAGAAGTAGAGTTTACAGTTTTGTTGTGAAATTCATAGAAGTCTGCAAGTCACACATGCTTCACGGCTATTTTTTTTTTTAAATAAGTGTGTGTGTGTGTGTGTGTGTGTGTGTGTGTGTGTGTGTGTGTGTGTGTGTGTGTACTGGAATCACTCTGTAGATCAGGCTGGTCTTGAACTCACAGGGATCCTCTTGCCTCTGTCTCCTGAGTGCTGGATTTAAAAGTATATACAACCATTGTCTGGCTAGAATAAACCTTTATTTTAAAAAAGAAAAAGAAAAACAGGCAGGGTGGTGGTAGCACATGCCTTTAATCCCAGTACTCGGAAGGCAGAGGCAGGTAAATTTCTATTAGTTCAAATCCAGCCTGGTCTACAGATCTAGTCTCTGGGAAAGCCAGGGATAAACAGGGAAATTCTGTCTTGAAGAACAAACAAAAAAAGTAGCGAATAAAACTTTTGTGAGGAGGTTGGGTACATCAGGATGGTATGGCCATTGAAAATAAATAAATTTCTTCAAAAAATGTTCTCCCCACTTCCAAATTATTGTGCAATTTAGTTTTTTATTTTGTTTTGTTTTGTGAGAATATGTACCCTAGACCAGGCTATAGACCAGGCTATAGACCAGACTATAGACCAGGCTGGCCTGGAACTCATAGAGAGCCACCTGCCTATGCCTCCTAAATGCTGGTAATCAAAGATGTAGACCATCACACCCAGATAAAAATTCAATTTGTTTTTGAACAAGACACCAAGAACCGATAAATAAAAGATGCTTGGAGCATCAGATGTAGAGGTGCATATCTGGATCTCAATAGTGGGGAGCCTAAGGCAGGAGAATCCTAGGTTTCAGGCCAGCCTGAGCTAACAGTGAGACTCTGTCTTAAAAAAGAATAAGATTTTCTAGTTGGGTGTTGGTAGCACATGCCTTTAATCCCAGCACTGAGAGGCAGAAACAGTCATATCTCTGAATTTAAGGCCAGCTTGGTCTACAGAGTGAATTTCAGGACAGCCAGGGCTACACAGAGAAACTGTGTTTCAGGAAAAAGAGAGAGAGAGACCAAATATGGCTTCCATACACACTCTTGGAAAGGTGCTGTCCCAATCTGTCACCTGAACATTTTGTGACATGGAGAATAGATTGAACTGGCCAAGAAGGGCCTGACTTCTTGACCTAGAGGGCATAATGGCATCACACAAAGTACAGTTTTGTGGCCAGCCATAAAATCTTGAGAATCTTTAAGTCACAAAGACTTGCTCCTGATCTGAGGATCAACTTCCTTCAGTGAAGACAGTGGTTCCTGTTCAAGAAAGGATGAGGATACTAACCCTCCACCTGACCCTGACAGAAAGCTGACTGCAGGATAAAGGTCCTTCACTCCTAGAAATAAAAATCTTCAACAGCCTCTGTTCTAGGGGCATTAGTCTGTCTGGTCTATTCAAGCACCAAGATCAGTTTTAATACATTGAGGAGAAGGGGGCTGAAGATGTCTCAGTGATTAGGAGCACTGACTGCTCTTCCAGAGGACCTGGATTTGTTATCTACCCGACATGGTCAGAATACCTACTGTACCTCTAGTTCCAGGGGATCTGATGGCCTCTCTGGTCTGTATGAGTGTCAGGCACACATGTGGTGCACAGATACACGTGCAGACAAACACACAAATGCATACAATGAGATGAAGTGGAGTCCTGGTTTCTTTTATTATTTTATGTATATGGGTACATGTATATCTGTGTGCCATGCACATGCCTGGTACCAGAGGAGGCCAGAGAGGGTGTCAGATTCCCTGAAACTGGAGCTATGGACAGTAAGCCAGCACATGGGTACTGACACTTAACCTGTGTCCTCTCCCTCTGCAAGAGCAATATGTGCTCTTAACTGTGGAAACTAAAGTCCCTCCACCTTGAGGCCTGGAGCTATTTTGGGAACTGAGAAGTTTCTAGACCCCCATCCTGAGAAGTTTCTAAACCCTTCATGCCAAGTGACCAAGGTCCTGGGTAATCAGAGGACATTCTGGCCTAGCCATGAAGCATCTTCTCTCCATCCTAAAACAACCAATCAGCCAGCAGCTGCCCACCTGACAGCGATAGTAAAGAAACTTCCTCTGGGCCACCTCCCAGCCCGATAAGGGCATTTCTATGGTCTTTGTTTGATTTGTATTTTAAAAGGCCCTGCTTTTGAGTAGGGAGGGGCTCACTTCTCCACTGGCACTGCTGTGTGAGCTCAGCTGTACAGCTTTAATAAACCTTGTTTCGAATTTGCATCGGGAAAGAAGGTATAAGTCTGGGGATCTTTCTGGGGGGTGCTGACTGGGCAGTACATTAACCACTGAGCCATCTCCAGCCCCTACCTTCTTTTAAAAGTATGTGTATCATTGTATGTGGGTTTGTACATGCACTGATCTCAACAGGCACTTGTCATCTATCTGACAAAAGTTTCTGGTTTTTATTGTTTTATTCTTTGACATTGGACCTCATTTATCCGTGATTTGTTCTGGTTCTAAACTCTTGCCCGCCTTGCCTCTGCCTCCAATGTACTGAGATTACAGGGGTAGGGGTCACACCCAGATCATTCTTTTTTCTTTTTTTTTTTTTTTTTATGTGAATAAGTGTTTTGTCTGCATATATATTTGTGTCTGGTACCTTGAGAAGTCTAAGAGGACGTAGGATCCTGGAGTCATAGATAGCTGTGAGCCACCATGTGGGTGCTGGGAAATGACCCTGTTGGGGAAAGTGGCAAGTGTTCTTAGACACTGAGCTATTTCTCCAGCCCCTTAAAGACATTGTTAACTCAGACATAACAAATGAAGTCTGCCAATAATTCACAAGACATTATGACATTGTAAAAATGGACCACATAAGGATTCTACCTCAGTGAGGGCTAAAGAGATGGCTCAGGGGTTAATAGCATTGGCTGCTCTTCTAGAGGACCTGGGTTCAATTCCTAGCACCCACACAGCAACTCACAACAGTCCATAACTCCAGTTCCAGGGAATATTACCACATCCCGTTGAGTGGTCCGAGTCTAGTCCAGGTGAGGGGCGTCGAGGTTAATAATCAGCACTCTGGAGACGTTAGGTTCTATCATTCAGGATCACAAAGAGAGACCCGAGCTTTATTCAGTACACTTTATGTCTTAGACCTATTTCTCCCCCTCCATGCTTCTCTCTCTCCATGTTTCTCTCCATGCTGGTCTCCAGCTTCTCCTTCCACTGACTCTACTCTACTCACTCTCAGCTCTCAGCTTCCCTCTTAACTTTCTCACAACCTGCCCCCTCGTCAGGACACACCCAAGGTCTTTGAAGATCCCAAAAGACTAACACCTCAGCAGGTGGCAGCGATAAGGAGACTGTAGAGCAGGAAAACATGGTTTTCTTAATCTCCCTATTTAACATAAAGTTTAGTCCTTTGGGGAGGAGGGGCCATAAGGGCCAAGGTGGCACTATTCAGAAATCAACAGACTATGACACCTTCACACAGATATACATACAGGCAAAACACCAAAGCACGAAAAACAAAAATAAATAAATCATTTAAAAAGAGAGAGAGAGCCAGGTGGTGGTGCCCCATGCATTTAATCTCAGTACTCAGGAGGCAGAGGCAGGTGGATCTCTAAATTTGAAGCCAGCCTGGGCTACAGAATAAGTTTCAGGACAAAGAAACCTTGTCTCAAAGACACCCCCCCCCCAAAAAAAAGGAGGCAGGAAGGAGAGAGAGAGAGAGAGAGAGAGAGAGAATTCTACAGTAGGACAGACAGCAGCCAGGTCCAAAAGGAGTCTGAGAACAGGAAGGGCCTGTCTCCCTTAATTTGGTACTTTTCCTTACTTCAGCGTGAAAACAGTTTTAAAGTGGGAAAATTACAGCAGCTGTGTTGCTCATTCATTCATGAGAATGAAGTCACAATGGTCTCATTGTTGGAGTGCCAAAGAGACAGGTGACGAAGCCCAACTGTGACTCGTCCCCTCCACCTCGGGTGATCCCAGATCTGGCTTAAGGAACCCGAGAGGAACACCTACATTGCCAGATGCTCCTGATAGGCTAAAGTGACTGACTCTCCTGGTCACCTCAGCACAGAGCTTCAATACCACTCCACACCAGCCTTACCTGCTCAGGCAGTACGCACTGCTCAAAGCTGCAGCCTGGGGTGCGGCAGATGAGGGTAGAGAAAGGGATGGAGATCCCAGAGTGGGAGATGGTGATGGGGCTGTGAACCTATAGTATTAGTCAGGCTGTGAGACCAGCTTTCCAGGATAGATGGAGCCTCATCCCAATTTCCCCGAGGGCAGGCTCATTTAAGTGAAGTGGGTGGTGGGGTGAGTGAGAAGGGGGGCAGTTAGGGAGCTCATGACTCATGACACAGATCACCTGGGTTGGAGAGTGTCATGGATTCCAGAGCAGAGAGGATAAGGTAGGAAGTGTATTCTCAGAAATAGAATCTCAGTTCAGGGCTTATAGCCAGGACTCCTGTAGGAAGTCCAGCCAGCCATGAAACTAGGGAGGTCAGGTGGAAGGGTGGCATAATTAGGAGTTTTCAAACCGTTTTTTGGTAGTACTAAGGGTTACTACCACACTTGCTAGACCTCTAGACCCTGGACCTTTCCTTCCATCCTTCTCTCGGTTGCTTTCTCCGTGCTATTTCTACCTTTCCTCCATCTTTCTTGCGATGGGGTCTCATGTAGTCGAGGATAGCAGCCTCAGCTTTCCTACATAACTAAGGATAACCTTGAACTTCTGAACCCCTTGTGGACTTTAATATGTAACAGCTACATGCAATGATTTACTACCCTGCTGCTGAGACACTAGTGTGCCTGAGTCAGGCTCTGCTGTTGTAGAGCGCAGTGCAGATATACCTCCTGGGGGTACTGAATCCAGGATCCAACCACTGCACATGGGCTAATACACAGCCCTTGCTTCTAAAGGAATAAGTTCATTCTGAGCCGTCTATGTGTGGGTGGTGTACGTGTCTCTGTGTGTGTCAGTGTCTGTGGTGTGTGTGTGTGTGCATGTGTGGTGTGTGTGTATGGTGTGTGTGTCTGTGCATGTGTTTGGAAATGGTGTGTGTGTGCCTGTGTGTTTCATGTGAGTGGTATATGTGTGTGTATGCACACCTGTGTGTGTGCATATGTGTGTGTGTGGTGTGTGTCTGTGTGGTGTGTGTGTGGTGTATGATGTGTATTATGTGTCTGTGTGTGTGTCCGTGTGCATTCATGTATACATAATAAGCAAAACTTAAAGTTAAACGAGGTAGTGGCTCGCGGTTTTAAACCCAGCATGCCAGGGCAGGTGGGTTTCTGTAAATTTGAGGCCAGCCTGATCTACAGAGCCAGTTCTAGGGCAGCCAGGGCTACACAGAGTGACTCTGTCTAAAAAACAGACCCAGTTTACCCCAGATATATGTCTAGGTGGATGTGGTTGCATGAACTTTTATGGTCACATATAGAGCAATGCATTTACCAAATACATACGCAGGCAGGGACATTAGGCAGGACAGTTCCAGCAAAGTGGGACATCTCTATCTGGATCCACTGCTGGCTCATCTGATGACCTCTGTAGCCTTGAGTTGGTGGAAGCTGATGGTCTAAATTAGTACACACCCCAGGGTTTTGAAACAGACATTGGGCAGTTGTTTTCTTTGGCCTGTGAATGATGAGTGAAGGTCTGGGCACGGTGGTTCACACCTGTATGTAATCCTAGTTCTTCGGCTGAGGCAGGGTTACTGAGTTCTAGGCCAGCCTAGGCAATTAAATGAGACATGCAATATACAAAAACAGAACAAAACAAAGCTGTTTGTTTACTTACTTGCTTTGTTCCTGTGAGGCAGGACAGCTAGGACTGGACTGTCCTGAGCCAAGCTTCAGAGACTGAGCTGCCCTTGGACTCACAGAATCCTCTTATCTCTGCCTGCTGAGTGCTGGGATTATGGGCCTATACCAACACCTAGACCTAAAACAAAACAGTGAGCAACCTCTTCATTTTGTGGTCACGCCTTTTACTTTGGCTGAAGGCAGGTAAACAGAGGTAAACACGTCCTGAGGTCACCTTGATGAGGACAATTTTTCCAGCAGGATGAGGCTGCACCTTTGAGCAGAAGGGATCATCTTGTAGGAACCAGATGACCCCTCCCAAGTGAAGACAAGAACTTTTCTTTTCTTTTCTTTTCTTTTCTTTTTTTGGGGACCACTTTGCAGAACTGGGGCAGTGATGGGCAGGACCACTCTGACTGGAACTGCTTCATGTGCAGACTCTTCCCATTGCTCCAGCTCCCCTTCTACTTAAACCTAAAACCCGTGTCGCTACCTTGAAGATTGACTTGTAGGTCACTGGAGTCCTTTGTCTGCTTGTCTTGTTTCTGTGGCTACACCATTGCCTCCCTCTCTGGCTGAGGTATAGGAGAGTAGGACAGTACTAGCCTAGCTTGGACAGGCTGCAGAGCCTGTGCTTTTGCCCTAAAAACTCCAGTTAAATCTTTTTTTGTTTGTTTTGAGACAAGGTCTCTCTGTATAGCCTTGGCTATCCTGAAACAGTATGTAGACCAGGCTAGCCTTGAACTCAGATGTTCTCCTACCTCTGCCTCCTGAGTGTTGGATAAAAGGCATGTACCACCACATCCAGCCTCCAGTCACAATCCTTACCTGACCGTTATTAGAATGTCAGGTTAGATATGCAGGTGTGTGACAATTTTAGCTATGAATTTGCAGCATTTTAACTACCCATGGTCAGGAAGTTCTATTCAGTCTCCAAAGTCTAAGCAGGTGTTTCCTTTTCAGGGAATTTCAGATCTTTCATGGGTCTCTGGCTCTGGCTGACTCACCCATACAGCAAAAAGTGCTCTGGAGTTGGTCCCAGAAAGAATTAAGTCAAAAAGAGATAAGGAAACTCAAACTCTGGAGGTCAGCCAACCAGGTGGCTTCAGTGATGGCCACTGGCAAAAGAGGAAGAAAAGCAACCCCTTACTTAAAGCTTCTGGCTTCACCAGCATCCTTCTTTTGGTCTCCAAGGTCAAAGGACACATTCTACTTAACAGGAGAAAAACAATTTAATTATGCACATATGCAGAATCCCACAAATACCATAGCCAGCACTGAGGTTCAGTCCTTTCAATAGGGGCCTAGAGACTGCTGGGGGGAGGGATGCTACAGAGAGAAGTTTGGTAAACTAGAGGGGAGGGATTAAGGTGTAAATAAGGATGTCTTGTCACGCAGGTTGATGTTGCAAGGTGATTAAATCACCTGGAGCATTTCTTGAGGCAAGGACACCAATTTATAAAGATTCAAATTTCCCTACAGCTGGACATCTTTCAGACCTCCTCCTGAGAGATCAGATCTGGTGTACAGCCTTCTCCCAGAGCTGTGTATTGGGGTAGTGACATCAGTACTCCCAATCCTAAATAAAAAAGATTCATTTACTTTTAAATAGGTTTTAAGAGCTGGAGAATCACTTGCACCTGATAACCTGAGTTCCACCCCTGCATCACACTCTGGAAGGACAGAACCAACTCCCAAAAGTTGTCCTCTGACCTGCATACTTGAGAGCTGCATTCACACATTACACACACACACACACACACACACACACACACACACACACACACACACACACACACACACACCACAAATAAGCAAATAAATAAGCTTTATGTAGAAATGGCACTCAAAACAGAAGCAATCAGAGGCTTCAAACAGGAAGAGATCTCCATTCCTTAGGTCACCATGGGCACAACCCTTTCCTCTCAGCTCCTGCTCTAGGTAAGGCAATATTTCAATATCTCTAGGCTACCTCCCCCGTGGTGAGGGATTTCTTTGTCCACTCAAAAACAAACAAACAAAAAACCATAGCTTCCTCAAAGGAATATAAGATTTTTCTAAAGTCAAATAGTCAATGTGGCTTAAGAAAACGGATCCAGTCTCCCCAAATACCAAGTCATAAATCAGGACACTTTAAAAACACATAGGTGATAGCTCACACCTTTAATCCCAGCACTTGGGAGGCAGAGGCAGTCAGATATCTTGAGTTGAGCCCAGCCTGGTCTACAGAGCTAGTTCTAAAACAGCTGAGACTAAACAAAGAAACCTTGTCTCTGAAAAAATAATAAGCAAGCAAGCAAACAAACAAACAAATAAATAAACAAATAAATAAATACTTGGGTGGGGACATCTGGTAGGCTAGACACAGCAAAGCCAAAGGCCTCATAGTTGACATTTGGTCTGGTGGAAGCCAGCAGGTCTTGTTTGTGCATTCCATAGGGATGCCAGGTCCAACACAAAACGGCTACTAGTTATGCTAAAGATAGCCCAAGATTTTTGGCTCCCAACCTGTATCATGAGTCCAACTCTCCGTGCAAACAGAAGTTCTCATTGGTTAGTGGCTTTGTGGGACAGTGTGACTCTTTTCTAGAACTCCAGTTCACATCTTGATTTGCTCCAAAGACACATTTCCAGACAGCTGACAGATCCCCTCTCACTTCTAGACTCCCAGATAAGTACGAATCTGGAATGGACCTTGGGGATTTCCAAAGAGGAGGAGAGAGAAGGTCTCTATTTATAGGTGGCCAATGGGTGCTGGTAAGACATAGTCTCAACTCTGCCAACAACAGCCCAAGAGCCATCCCCCCTCCTCAGCAATCTAAGAGCCACTCCTCCATACCACACCCCCCCCACCCCCCCCACCCCCCCACCCCCCCACCCCCCCCCCCCACCCCCCACCCCCCGGCACACACACCCAGGTATCTCTGCTCAGAGAAATCTGGATCATTATCAGAGAAACAGAAAGGTTTCAGGACAGACAGAGGGAAACAATATTGCCTAGCTTATTCCTTTTCTTTTCTTTTGGAAGTCCTGGGGATTGAACTCAGGGCCTTGCATATACAAGTAAGCACTCTTATCACTGAGCTACACTCCATTCCCCTGGCTCAGGAAGTTGTTCATATATTTTGTATTTTTCTTCAGCAGCAAGGGTAAGTAAGTATGGTCACAGCAGGCTGGCTGACTAGAGGGTTAGTGAATTCCACCTCGGGCCCTGGGGGTTAAAGGTGATCTTTGTCCCCAATTTGGTAAGCAGGTCTCTCCCTAGCAGCAGGGCTGGGCACTTGGGAATCACTAGGAAAGAGTGCTGCACTTTTCCTTTTCCTAAATCCATTGTTCTTTTAGTTGTCCAGGCCCTATGACTGCACCGTTGGCACCCTGGACTAATGATTTCCTGTTGGAGAGGGGACCTAAGGGGTTCTGTAAGGCCAAATAGACTGTTCCCGTGTCCACCTCAAAGTCAGTTGGGGTCCCCTCCACATTAAAGGTTACCCTGAGTTCGGGGAGGGGATCCAAACCCTGACATCCCTAATCCAGGGCGAGGAGGCTGGCTGTATTAGCTGCAGGTTTTGGCTTCTCTTTCCTGGGGCAGTCTTTGGCCCAGTGCCCTTCCTCCTTGCAGTAGGCACACTGGTTGGATCCAAGCTTCTGGCGTGGGCCCAGGTTCCTATTTCTACTCTATCTCCCTTGCCCTTCGACAATGGTAGCCAAGATTTTAGTTAATTCTCTATTCCTTCGTCTATCTCTCAGTTTTTTTTCTTCTCTTTTTTTCTCTCTCATTCTCTCTCCTCATTCTTCTCTAATCTTTGCTCTTTCTCTTCCGCTGTTTCTCTCCTGTAGAAAACTTTCTCAGCCCCTTTAACTAAGTCTCTCAAAGCCATATCCTGCAATCCATCTATTCTCTGCAGCTTTCTGCGAATGTCGATTGCTGACTGTCCTATAAATGCCATAGCCATTGCCCCCTCTGTTCCTCTGACTCTGGGTCAAATGGAGTGTATCTCCGGTATGCTTCCATCAACTTCTCTAGGAACTGTTGGAGACTGACGACTTGGTCCTTTCCATAAGCCTTGTGAAACCCAAGACCATAAGTTTCCTGATGATAAGGTGTTTTCTCTGATTTCCAGAATAGCTCTTAGTAAAACCACAGAATATTCCTTTGTCTGCCTTCCCACCTTTCCAGAATGGGTGGAGCGGTGCTGAGTGCAACAGACATGCCATTTACCCTTCCCCCACAGCTGCTATTTGCCATCCCCTACCCTCCTCCTCACTTCCCTCCCCTGAAGAGTATATATGTTACAGCTTGCAGCTCAATAAACGAGACCTTGAAGCCATCTCAGACTGACTCCTTCTTTCCTAGCGTGCTTGGTCTCCTTTCTTTCTCACCCCCATTGGTATTTTAGGTGGCACCTCTTCGAAGACCCACAAATAACTAGTTCCGTGGGACGGGACAAGGAACCTAGAGGGGGATTCATCAGGCCCCTGAATTACTTCTCTTACCTTGGCCAGATTAGTTGGGCATTGTGCTGCAGCCCAGAGACCTGTCATTAGAGTCTGGCAATAGAGTAATAGGTGTCCCCTACCTTCAGGAGTATTTGGATCCCAATGGGGACATCTAGATTAGGCAACTGCGTCGGGCGGCCATCCGGGACGGGGACCAGTTTCCAAGCTTCTAATAGGATCCAATCCCTTTCTTCAGAGGTAACCTTTACCCTTAATCTAACCCATGACTCTTATCTAGTCCCTTCTTTTTACTTTTCAAGACAGGGTTTCTCTATGTAGCCCTGGCTGTCCTAGAACTAACTCTGTAGCCAGGCTGGCCTTGAACTTAGAGATCCACCTTTTTCTGCCTCCTGAGTGTTGGAATTAAAGGCCTTTGATGACACCACTCCTGGCTTCAGTAAGCCCTAAACCACTTCTCCATCCCCAAGATCAATTTTTTCTTCTTGTCCCCTCTCCTAAAATGCCCCTGACCTTGGTATAGAGAGGGTTAGCACCGATTTCCCATTTAGAGCTATTCACTTATAGTCACCGTGTTCCAGCACTTTGACCAATTACTTGTCTCTGCATTGTTTGTTTTCCCATTGAAGAACAAACACACAAAAAACTCAACTTCCTCCACAAAGGTTGAAAGTAGCACCGATCTGTGCATATAAACATAACTATTTAGAAGGTAGTTTGACAACATGTCCACTTAGCAAGTCAACAACAGTAAGTTTTCCACCTAGGGTCTATGACCTCCTTTGCCCTGGACTCTTGATCAACTTTACAGTAACAGGTTGGGAATTTCTTATGTAGAGCAAACCTCAAATCCAATCAGAAAGCAGCTGGTTATACCCTCAATAGTCTTGCCACTATCACACCAATGGGTACATCTTTACTGATGAGTCAGTATTGCTGAATTCAGGGTCCACCAGGGAGTAAGACCATTAATAACTTCTCCTGCAACATCCTCTATAATATCTTACAGGTAGGGCTTCTTAAGAAACAGTCACATTTTGGTGTCTTTACAACGGCTACATATATGACCCATTGGCTTTCTAAAGTACACTGCTCAAAAGATGTAACATACTAAGCAAAACTTAAAGTGTTAAAGTTTAGTTGGGGTGTGATGATGCACGCCTTTAATCCCAGTACTTGAGAGGCAGAGGCAGGTGGATTTCTGTGTGTTTAAGGCCATCCTGGTCTACAGACCAAGTTCCAGGAGAGCCAAGGTGCTAAATAGAGAAACCATGTCTCAAAAAACAAACAAAAAACCCAAACTAAATGAATTTTAAAAATTAAGTAAAGATGCATGAGATAGTTCATTTATTTCACATAGAGAATTTCTCTTTGTAAAACTGTCTTATGGTCTTATGAAGTCTGAGTGGCAGTGGCCCACACCTTTAATTCCAGCACTTGGGAAGGCAAAGCCTAGCTTAGACTACAGATGGAGTTCCAGGGCAGCCAAGGATACACAGAAACCCTGTCTGGAAAAAACAAATAAAAAGACTGTCTTTTGAAGAGTACTGTTTAAAGATGAGACAGGGATTCTAGGACAGGGCATACCTTTAAGCCCAGCACTGGAGGCAGAGGCAAGTAGGTCTCTGTTTAATAGTGAGACAGAGGCTATGTAGAAAGATGTAGAGACCCTGTATCAATGAAAAAAGGATGAAGGAAGGAAGGAGGGAGGGAAGGAGGAAGGGGAGAGAGGAACACAGATTTTGTTTGTTTTGCTTTTTCTGTTTTTCAAGATAGGGTTTTTCTGGGTGGTCCTGACTGTCTAGGAACTTATCCTGTAGCTCAGGCTGCCCTTGAGTTTAGAGACCATTTCTCTCTACTTTCCAAGTGCTAGGTTTAAAGGTATGCACCACCACCACTGCTTTGCTGTGTGGCTATTGTTAAATGTAAGGTTGTAACCATAGACTAAGTAAGCACAGTTTAATGCTATCTGTACCATCCATGTTTGAGATGTCTTTCGAAAACACACATTCACCTTGCAGGCAAATTTGCCCTTATCAGCTATGTGAAGTTCCTTGACTCTCAGCCTGGAGAAAAGGCAAACTAGAACCCAATCCTTCTCTCCTTTCTCATTTTCCTGTGTCTCTAAACTGTCTGGATTTCTTGATGGGATCTCTGGCTCTCAACAGATGATTACTTCTGCTCCAGGGTGTGGTCTCACCTTGGGATACTGTTTCTTTGTTTTTAGCCAAAGTGAAAGAAATGGGCATAAATGTCACAGAGACCTCACTCAGCCTTGGTCCTGGAGCCTCAATGGAGTCAATGCTTTCTGGGAAGGAGAGCTTCTAAATGCTTGTTTCAAGCACATGAAACAAGAGAGCTATGCAAGTAACAAAGCTCAATTCTAGATCAGTCCATCTGGTCCCAGAACATCTGTCTATACATGTTAAATACTTTCTTGAGGGCAATAGAGTGGGGTATGAGGAGGTAGACGTGGTCTGGAGACCTTTCCAAGGTCCATGTTGCTCAGACAGTAGCCAGCAAAGCTGAAAGGTCAGCTTAGTGAAGAAGTCACAATTGAGGACCCCCCTGGCAAATCAAACAGTGCAGGCACCAACCACAACATGAGGAAACATGAGACAGAGCCTGAATCAGAGGAGCAAGTGTTAGTGTTCTGACCCTCTTCCTGGAGTCCTGGCCAATAAGCAATAACCTGGCCTGCCCAATGTCCTGCATAACAGCAAGGTCTCAGGGGTACATGAAATATGGTCCCTGAAGCAGGCTTTTGGATTGAAGGAATGTGAAAACATTTGCTTCTGGGAGTAGATAGAGCAGAACACACACACACAGTAGGGTGGGGAATTTGGAGGAAGATAGTTAAAACAGGAGAAAGGATTCAGTGCTCTCTGGTCCGTGGCTGTTTCTGGCTTCCACAGAACTTTCTTGCCTCCAGCTATATGAATAACAGCTGCAGACAAGTCCTTCTGCTAAACCCAAGTTCAAGGAAATGATAAATAGCACTCCCCCACCAGCAGGAGATGGCTTCTAGAAGTTCCCCAGCTGGTAGGAGAAGGCACTTCAGGAAGCTCCTCAGGCTGATGGCAAAGACTGAAAGGTGTCCCCCAAAAGATAAATGGGGTCCTCCTTAGTACCTCAAATGTGACCTCTGTTCAGAAACAGATTCATGGAAAATACAGAAAGACAGAGTCACCCTGGAACAGTGTGAGGCCTACCTCATTGTGACTCCATCCCTAGAAAAGAAGGGCTTTTAAGCTAGGCAGCTGTAGGCTCAAGAACACCCAGGACTGTCAGATGCCCTGGTGGGCAGAGCAGGAAAGACCTTCCCACAGCCTCATGTACCACCTCAATTCACAACTCTGGACTCAGAAGTGGCTGCTAAATAAATGCCGGCCATTTGCTTTGTTTGGATCATCCTGGAGGCACATGCAAGCCTTTCCTGAATGCTAGGTAAAGGACTCTGCTGCTGAGCCACACCCAGCCCGGAGTCTGCAGACCTGCTCCTCTCATTTGAAGACTTGGGGAGCAGAGCAGAGAAGAATAGCTTCAGAAACACAGTAGTGTGGGTACACAGGGTAAGCCTGAGGGCTCCACTAGGGCTTTTCTCCTCAAGGGGATACAATGCAGATGCTCCTTATCCTCATGACGGGAAACTGGTCCCTTCTCATCTGTTATTTCAATCTCTGATATTTGGAAACCTGGCCTGGCACCTGGCCAGCAGGAGTGATTCTGCATTCCCTTTGGGTCGGTCTGCTGAGCATATTATAGAAGCCCACTGCAGAATAATAGCTTCCAAGGTGTTTCATCTAATAACCTCATTAAAGGGACTAAAATTTGTTCAGAAACAAACCAGGAGCTGTGGCTGATTGGGGATTAAGGGAGATAGTGTGACTGAAATGCCTGGTAGAGGCATTTAATATTGTCATCTCCAAAGAAGAGTGTTTGTTCACATATAAAAGTCACTTTTCTTGCAGACAGATGAACAGGAAAAAGAGAGGAGAGAGAGTTTGCTTCATGCAAACTAATAAGCAAGAGTCTGTAACAATTTTTTGGGGGGAGGTGTGAGGGGTATCGAGACAAGGTTTCTCCCTAGCTTTCAATCCTGTCCTGGAACTTGCTCTGTAGACTTAGAGATCGTGCCTCTACCTCCCATGTGTTGTGATTAAAGGCATATGCCAATACTACCCAGCTTTTTAATTTATACATCTATGTACAATGTATTACATATACATACATATGCACATGTATATATATGTATGTGTATATGTTGTGCCCTGGCTGAGAGAACCCAGAAGAAACCATCAGAGACTCGAACTCTCCAAAATGCAAAAGCACGGTTTATTGAAAAGAAATTCAAGCCGAGGCTAGGACGTTCTGACTTGTACATTCAGTTCCCTGGAACTGTGTCAGGGAAACTCAGGCCCATTTCAAGATGGAGTTAGGAGTGAGTACTCCTTTTGCTACCCCTTTATTCTCATCTATAAAGAGATAAAAGGGTTTGTTTATATCAGGTAGTCCAAGAGCTGGGGCCTCTAAGAGTTGCTGCTTCAGTGCGTCGAATGCCCACTGTCCTTCTTCTGTCCATATGAACTCTGATGTGGTTTTGGTGGCCTTATAGTATACTTAGCCAGCTCAGTAAACCCCAGGATCCATAGGTGGCAGAACCCTGTAGTGCCCACGAATTTCTCACCTGCCTGACAGTCCTAGGACTGGATATTTTTAATACTGTGTACTTGTAGGCATCTGAGAGCAAGCTCTGGACCCCTCCAAGAACATACCCTAGGGAGATTACCTGTGATCTGCAGACCTGGGCTTTTTCCGCAGAGGCTCGATAACCCAAATTTCCCAGTGCCTGTAGCAAGTTCTCAGTTCCTTTCCTGAAGAGCTGCAACCAACAGGTCATCCACATATTACAACAAGCTTATATCAGGATTTGAGGTTCTGTACTCACTCAGATCCTCATGGAGGGTCTCATAAAAGATGGTGAGGGAATTCTTGAACCCGTGGGGCAGTCTAATCCAAGTTAACTGGCCACTGATTATGATTTCTGGATTGTGCCACTCGAAGGCAGCAAAACATTGCTGGCTCTTGGAGGCCAGGGACAGACTGAAGAAGGCCTCTTTTAGGTCCATGACTGAATACCATTGCCAGTCCAGGACAGTGTACTCAGTAGCGTACCAGGGTTTGGCACAGTAGGGTGTATGTCTACCACCTTTTTATTTACCTCTCTTAGGTCTTACACTGGTCGGTAGTGATGAGTGTGGGCCTTTTTGACTGGTAACAGTGGGGTGTTCCAGGTGGACTGAACTGGCTTCAGTACCCCAAAGGTTAATAACCTCTGTATGTGGGGGGTTATTCCCTTCTTCGTTTCTTGAGAGTCATTGGGTACTGTCCGACTTTGACTGGGTCTGCGTCCGTCTGGACTTCCACATTTGTTGGCGGTCTGTGCTTTGCTAGGCCCATGCCCCAGTCTCAGCCCATGCTAGGGGGAGAAACCTTTGCTACCATTTCTCAATTTCTGGCTCAGGGGCTGCTGGCTTCTGATGGAGTCTATATTCCTCAGTCAGGCTAGCAGTCATCAACACCTGGGCTGGTTTTCCATTTTGATGTAACAACTGTGCCCCTTCACCCGAGAAATGGATCTGGGCTTTCATTTTTAACAAAAGGTCCTAGCCTAATAGTGGGTAGGGGTGCTCTGGAATAACTAGGAGCGAATGGATTATCTATCCCATTCCCAAGTCCACCTTTCTTTGGGTAGTCCATGAAAAAGATGTGGTGCCTGTGGCCCCTTGCACCCAGGTTTTCCTGGTAGACATGGTCCATCTGGTGTCAGCAGGACAGGATTCTCTGCCCCGTGTCCACCATGAATCTCTCTGGTTTCCTCTCCCCACTCCCAAAGCTTCCCCTGACTTCTCTGTTCCCCCTTGGATGACTCCGGGCTTTGGATCTCCCTTGGGCCTCACAGAAAGCACCTTCTGGGAGGAAGACATTAATGGGAGGGGTAGTAGGTTTGCAGTCCGAACCTATGGGTGGCTGGGGTAGGAATGGTCTGACCCAGGGGAGGGGGTCCCTCCATCCTGTCAATGAGCCCCCGCCAAGTAACTAAGTAGGGGATTTTTTCTGGATGGCCCAGTCATGGTCTAAACACGACTTCCTCGACTCTATTAATGATTCCGGATTTAAAGGTCCCTTCCCATGGCCAGCCAATGCCAAAAGCAGGTCATTCTGAGGAACAAAAAGTTCTTCATTTATTTTTCTTAACATGTATGCTGTTGTTGTGAGCAATGTCCTTTATGTCCTTCCAATGAGCTAAGGTCAGGTCTAGAGGGGAGAAGGGAATAGTCCGACCTGGTACATGGACAAATGAGAGATGAACAGAAATGTAACAAATCACACTTACTAACAGGACAGTGAGACAGGCAGAAAATCAAGAGCCTGTAACAGAATCTTGGCGATTGGAGGTCTGGAGAAGGAGCCCCGATAACACCAAAAACCATACAAATAGCATGGGTTGGCCAGTAGGGCTTCCTAGTCCCCAGAGTTCAGAGGGGAATCCTTTTGGGTCCCCGCCAAACAGAACAGGGTCTCAGACTTCAGACCCCAGCCCAGATGAGAAGAAGAGTCATCTCCCAATTCTTCCAGGTTTGTTTTACAAGGGAGTCCACCAAAGTGAAAGCCTTCCAGATTTAGATACAGAGTTACTGGCAACCTTTCAGGTAGTAAAAGCAGAACAGAGATGAGACAATGAACAGTCAGGGTAAACTTAAGCAGTTGGCAAGTTAAACATTCGGGGTTTGGGGTCTTAGGGGGTCTCTGGGGGTTCCTGATGAACCCTCAAATGTTGTATCCTGGTCACAAGAACCCCGAAGAAGAGATCACCAGAAATGCAAACTCCTTGAAATGCAAAAGCAAGGTTTACTGAAAAATTCAAACTGAGGCAGGAACCCCGTCTGAGCGCCCAGTCGCAGAGGTGGCTGGAAGAGGTAACCCCCTCTCTATAAGCTGAGGTTTTAAAGGCAAAACCCACAAAGTTACACATCAATTAAGGGTCTCAGTGTGGATACAATTCTGATTAGCTCCTTTCTTAGGGGCTTTCCAGAGTTCCTGTTATCTCAGGTTTCAGTTATTTATCAAACCTTTTTTTTAATAGACTATCTCCTGTGCTGGGACATTCTGTGGTTAATCAGTTCCTATCGATGGCCCTAGGCTATCTCCTATGATAGGACATTTTGATTTTGTACTTTTGGCCCCCTGGAACCTAAGTCAGAGAAATCATGCCCGTTTCAAGCTGGTATTGTAAGGGTTGAGAAATCTGCAGTGACAAGGAGGACTCCAAGAGACATTCTCTCATGCAACAAGCAAAGGGATTTTATTCACCATGCACGGGGCTCACTGAACACGCAGGAACAGAGAGCCCCGAACTGAAATTGAGCAGGGTTTTTATAGGGTGTAGGGAACAAAGAAGTTCAAGCATAAGTCATGGGTATTGCTTCATGCAAGAAGCAGATAAGCAGATGTTCTGTCAATGTATATTTTAAGGTGCCCCCCCCCCCAGAACTAGGTGGGCAGTACATTTCCTGGAACTTTAAGTGAACTCTTTGTTTATCAGAAGGGGGTAGTGAACAGCCATACAGGGTTCAACCAATTTTCCTTCACAGGATTAGGGGACTTTTTAGAATGGAGGCACTCTCTGGTTCTTCAACTATGTAAACCAAACTTGCCTCACACTCACAGAGATCCTCTTCCTCTGCCTTCTGCATGCTGGGATTAGAGCTGCCCAGCAGCAACAGCCATCTCCGTCCTCTAGTGAATTGCAGTGGGTGGTCAGGGAGGACACTCCAGCACAGGGGAGTGCTGTGAATGTGTACATAGGTACATGTGCATCCGAGTGTGTCTGTGTAGGTTAGAAATAAGTCCAGAGTCCCAAAGAAAAAGACCACCACTCCAAATGGAAGTTGGACAAGATAAAGGGTGTGCTTGGGAGAGTAAAAAAGACAGAAACTGCTTTAGCTTTTAACTTGGGTGGCAACTGTCTCTGTTCCTTATTGGCTGGGGTCAGACCTTAGTCTCATTGACCTGGCTAATTGGAAAAGAATTTGTGTGCAGGAAATGAAGGAGGAAGGGCTCACAGCTCCAAGGAGAAAAGGTCATTGCTTTGGGCCAACAAATTCCTAGGCTATAACAAGGAGCCTTTGGGTAGACAAGGGTTTTACTGGGATGGTGTGTGTGTGTGTGTGTGTGTGTGTTCAGGCATGACAGTGATATGAGCATGCATATATAGGTCCTGCTGTGGGTCCACAGTGCTCTACAGCCCAGCTGATCAGATCACTTCTGGGGAAGTCATTTGCAGATCTTAGAGGGGGTGTGAGGTTAACAGCCCTGGTAGTAATGTTTCCTTACTCCGTCCTTAGGTCAGTCACCTGTCTTTCCAGGTATCCTTCTAAAGGGACCCGTGACAACAAGGTCATAAGGAAGTGCTTAAGGCATAGAATTGGCTGCTGCAGACAGAGCTTGTAGGTCTCTGAGGCTGTGAGAGTTCAGGAAGTGCTTTGTCTTGCCTGGTGCAGATGAGAGTTGGTATGGGCTGGAGGTTGTGCAGGCTTCTGTTCTGACTCAGCCTTCGAAGACAGGGTGTGGCTGCCCATGGGTATTCCCAGCCCCAGCCCACAAAGCCTCTTAGGCTGACTGAGGTGCCTCAGGGTATTCACCTAGACTGACATCAGCCAAGATGACCAAAAATAGTGGCTCACTTCTTCCAGGAAGGCCAGGGGCCTCAAGGTTGGCTTTTTTTTTTCTCATGGGTTGTTGGTCCCAGAGCCTGATAGCCCTGATCAACCTTGTGCCCCCACCCCACATAGTCTGACTAAGTGTACTGCATCTAGGCCAAGTGGGTTGTGGAGGGAGGTGGGGAGGGCAGCTGCTGAGCAAAGGAGGGTCTTCCTGTCTAGCATCTTATTTGTAGTTCATGCTTCACAGCTGTATATGATACCTCCTCACATAAGAAGCACTGGCCCTGACTGACCCTCAGCCCAGCTCAGAAAACTTTCAGGAAGGCCTCATATAGGAGGAGAAACTTCTTAAATATGCAGAGCTTCCTGGCTTGGTGGGACATGTCTTTAATCCCAGTAGTTGTAGGCAAAGGCTGGCAGATCTCCTAGTTCAAGGCCAGCCAGTCTGGTGTACAGGTTGAGTTCCAGGGATACTCAGAGAAAACCCCATCTTGGAAAATCACACATACACACAGAGAAAGAGATACATAGAAAGAATGATTTGGGTCAGATTTAGTGGCACACGCCTTTAATCCCAGCTCTCTGGAGGCAGAGTCAGGTGCATCTCTGTGAGTTTAAGACCTGGTCTACAGAGTCTATCCCATGACTGCTAGGGCCATACCAAAAAAAAAAAAAAAAAAAAAAAAAAAAAAAACCTGTCTCAAAATTAATTAACTAATTAATTAATTTTAAAACAAAATAACAGGATCTGGAGAGATAGCGGAACAGTTCGTCACACTGGCTATTCTACCATGGGATCTGGTTCATTCTCTCCACCCACATGCCAGCCTATAATCATTGGTAACTCCAGTTCCAGGGGTTCTGATGCCTTCTTTTGACCCCCATGGGGCATACACATAGGCAAAACACCCACCCACATAAAATAAGATAAATCTTAAAAATTAATGGAGCCAGTAAGTGTACTGGTGCATGCCTTTAATCCTAGCACTTGGAAGACAGAAACTGGTGGGTCTATGTGAGTTTGAAGGTAGCCTCTCTACATCATGGGTTTCAGAGGCCACATTGAGAGACACATCTCAAAGAAGTAAATAAACAAATGTGATTTGGGGAAAACTCTGATAAAGGGAAAGCTAACCAATGGGTGGAGTAGACAGGCAGGGAGTCTCAGGGAAGCACATAGCCTATCCCAAGGATCAGATATATAGAAAGGAAGACAGGAGGCCTGTGCACCCTGCTGGGTTCCCTGCCTGACCAAGTGGAGTCTGCAGTGTTTAAAGCTGGAGTTCTGTGGCTGAAAATATAGCTTGTTGGAGTGCTCGCCTGGCATACACCATGCCTGGTTTATACAGTGCTGGAGGCTGACATAAACCAGGCATAGTGGCTCAGACCCTGTGGTGCTGACTCTATCTCAGAAGAAGAGAGAAAAGAACAGAAAAGCAAGGTCCAATCTCGCACTCTGATGACTATGGTAAGCCCTCTTCCAGAGCCCAGCTCCAGGAAAAGCCCACCACCCACATGACCATGGACCAGTGAGCCACCCCCAGATTTACAAAGGCAGAGGCCTGAGACAGGGGCCCTCCCACCTGGACATGGCCAGCCAGAAACTGTCAGAGATCATGTGACCTGTCTTTGGGGCTGACAGTTAAAGTAGGGCACTTCTCTAGCTCTGAAATGTGGGGTGGGTAGTCACACTTTGGTTCTCCTGTCTGCAAAAGAATCTTTGGAAGGAAACCTCCCCAGGACTGATGGCCAGCTCCGAGTTACTAGGAAAAAGTCACTCTGGAGGCTGGTGTCACCCCCAGTGCTTGTAAGGAACAATGGATACTCACAGCCGAGGACCCCAGGTGTGAGGCTTGCTCCTATTTTATGGTCACAGTGCTGGGATGGGATCCAGGGTCTCCTGTATGCTAGCAGCCCCACCATGGAGTTGCCTTGACACCACTGTTAACCACCAATGCTATCTGTAGTACGAGGTTTCTGGCCTTGACTTTCAGGCCTAACCTCAAGGTCTAGGCCCGCAGACCCGCAGACCCGCAGTCCCACAGTCCCACAGTCCTACAGAGACACACAGACACTTTCATTAGTTTTAGGCTGATCAGCCTCAGGCCCAGGCATATCACTTGCTAGCTCTCTACCCTTCACCTAACCCATGTCTCTTGCTCTGTTCAGCCATGTGGTTCGATACCTTTTCTTAGGGCAGCATAGTTGTCCTCTGCTTCTTCCGAGCCTCTCTCTGGAATTCTGTCTGGTGGTCTGTTCTCAGAGTTTTTAGTCTGGTAGCCCCACCTACACTTCCTGCCTGCCTTTGGCCAATCAGCTCTTTTTATTAGACCAGTGGGTGGGACAATTATTTACCATGAGACAACACAATACCCCTACAGCTATCACTAGACTCACCTTTGGGAGAGCCCTGAACATGTGAGAGTCTTTTGATCTCTCCATGGAATATCTTCAGACTGTACTTTGGAGGGAGCCAGGACAGGCCCATTTCCAGCCTCCTTTTGGCAGCAAGGCCACCACTCCCAGCCCCAGCCCCCATTCTCCCACACCACCCTCAGGGCCCAGCTTCAGACTGTCCAGTAGTTTCAGAGGAAACTTGCTGAGCTGAAAACAGAGTCCCAGTTCCTGCAGAAAACCCCAATGGTTTGGCTGGTGTTCCCGCTGTGGCAGCAGGCTACTGGACCCATTTGTCCAGCCTACTAAGGTCTCCTTCAGATCTAGGGCAAGGATAAGCTGCCATCAGGATAAACCTAGCCACAGGACAGGATTGATGACTACCTGTGGGCTATGGCCCAGTTCGCTTTGCTGGGGCATTGATTCACAGCTGTTACAGTCTATAAAGACCCTCCCTCCATCATATAGTAAAAACTATATTTAACATCTATCCTAGTTAGTCTTGTCAATTTGACACAGCCTAGAGTCCTCTGAGAGAAGCCTCAACTGAAGAATTACCCAGATCAGATTGGCCTGTGGCCATCTCTGTGGGGGAACTGTCTTGATCAGTAAATGATACAGGAAGACCCAGCTCATTGTGGGAGGTGCCAACCCTAGGCAAAGAGGTCCTGGGCTACATAAGAAAGCTAGGTAAGCATAGGCCTGTGAGTGAACAAGTAATTAAGCCAGAAAGCTTCCTCCATGGTCTCTGCTTCAGGTTTCTGCCTTGAGTTCCTGCCCAGACTTCCCTCAGTGATGGACTGTGACCTGGACGTGTAGGCCAGATAAACTCTTTTCTCTCTAGTAGTTTTTGGTCAGAGCATTTTATCACAGCAACATAGATGAAACTAGAAGAATATTAAAAATTATTAAAAGGAACTGGAGAGATGTCTCACTGGTTACGAGCACTGGCTGCTTTCAGAGGACCTGGGTTCAATTCCCAACACCCATATGGCTGCTCACAATGATGTGTAACTCCACTTCCAGGAGACTGAATGACCTCTGTGGTTACTAGGGCATACATATGGTACACAGACATACAAGTAGAACACCCATATGCATTTATGCATAAATAAAAATAATTAAATGCCCAAACAGCCAGGTGTAGTGGTGCATGTTTTTAATTTATTGGAATGCAGAGGCAGGTGGATCTCTGTGAGTTCAAGATCTGGCTGGTCTACATAGTGTTACAGGATAGCCAGAGCTACATAGTAAGGTCTGTCTTGGAAAAATAAAATGAAAACAAAATCTTAATTAGTGTGCTCTTTCAATAATTTGATTATTTATTGAATGAGAAAAAGCTCAAAGGACCCAAAGTTCACAGTAAATTCAATGATATTTTATTTTTTACTTTTGCCATGCTGGGAACAGAACCAAGCACATCCCACATGCCAGGCAAGCTCTGCACCACCAAGCTGTATCCCAGTCCTCAGTAACAGTTCAAATGAGTTTTTACCTAATTAACTGGAACAGCCTAAACATTCTTTGTCATACTTCGTAGGCATCTATTATTCACCCACAGTCAAAGCTTCCTATATGTGTGAGTTTGAAAAGCCAAAGTCAGCTATGAGTCTCCAGGACTGCTGTGCATAGCCACGGTCTCTGCCTTCCTGGTACTGTTGTGTGCTGAACCCAGACAGCCCAGAGGGATAGCCAGGGTCTTCACTAGATACAAACAAGCCTCTGGAACCGTGACCTCTAAAAGCTGTGTTGATGTTCCAGTCTCATATTGGAAATAGGGCTTTGGTGGAGTAGGTGGCTAAGATGAGGTCATACTGAATTAGGTTAGCCTTGAGTACAATGACTACTGTTCTTCTGTCTAAGCAGAGGGAAAGTGGGGGGAGGGGTGGGTGGTGGGTGGTGTTGGCTCAACAGTAGGATGCTTGCTTAGCACATATGAGGGTCTGACCTCAGATCTATCAGTGTATTGTTACTTCCCATTGCTGTGATAAAATACTATGACCAAGGATGGAGAGATGGCTCAGTGGTTAAAAACACTTGTTTGTCCAGAGACCCGAGTTCAGTTCCCAGCATCCACCTTGTTCACAGTTCACAATCTCTGTAAATCCAGCTTCAGGGAATGTGATGCCCTCTTCTGGCCTCTGTGGGAACCTAGTGCTGAGATCTCAGTGTTCACATGACCTCATTTGGCTGCTTTGACTTTCTCTTCTTCACCCTCTACCCCTACCTTTGGCTTCTTTTTCTTTAGATTTATTAATTTTATTCTATGTGCATAAGTGTTTTGCCAACATGGGTGTTGCCTGGCGTCTGAGGAGGTCAGAAGAGAGTGTCAGATCTTTTAGAACTTGAGCTATGGATGGTTGTGAGGCACCATGTGGATAGTAGAACTTGAGCCATGTGTTCCCGGTAAGAACAGCAAATGGTCTAAACCACTGAGCAATCTCTCCAGCCCTTCTCTTTGGCTTTTATTTCCAATCTTAAAATATATGTTCCAGGGGGCTAGAAACATGGCACAGTGATTAAGAGTACTTGCTGCTCTTCAGAGGACCTGAGCTCAGATTCCAGCACCCACATCTCCACATCAGGCAGTTCACAATCACCAGTAACCTCTTCTAGCTTCAGCAGGCATCCACACACATGTGTGAAAACACAGACACACATAGCGATACATAGAAATAAATATTTTTTCACCATCACTAACCCTGCCCCCAAACGTCCCAGAGCTAGTAGGGACAAAGCTTACTGGGAGAATACTTGCCTAAAAGGGAGGAGGTATTGGTTCCATCTCTAATCCTGCATGGGCTAGCATATGCACTTTTCAGCACTCAGGAGGCAGAGGCAGAAGGATCTCTAGAGTCCAAGTCTAGCCTGATCTACAAAGAGAATTCCAGGCCAGCCAGTGCTGCATAGTGAGACAGCATAGTATTAGTTAGGGTTTCTATTGCTCAGATAAAACACCATGACCAAAGCAACTTGGGGAGGAAAGGGTTTATTTGGCTTATACTTCCACATCATAAAAAGAAGTCAGGACAGGAATTCCAACGGAACAGAAACCTGGAAGCTGGAGCTGATACAGAGGCCATAGAGGGGTGCTTCTTACTGACTTGCTCTTCAATGGCTTATTCAGCCTGTTTTCTTATTGAATACAGAACCACTAGGCCAGGGATGACACCACCCACCATGAGCTGAGCCTTCCCCCCATAAATCACTAATTAAGAAAATGCCTTATAGCTATGGTGATATATTGTATATTTAATAAAATTTGTTTGGAATATCAGAGAACAGAGCCACCCACAGCCAAGCCATGAAGCTCAAAGAGTAGTGATGTAAGGGTCGAGAAACTCTCCTCGTAAAGGAGGACTCCAAGAGACATTCTCTCATGCAACAAACAAGGAGATTTTTATTCCAGGCATGCAGGGGGGGGGGGTGTGCTCACTGAACATGCAGGAACAGAGAGCCCCGAGCTGAAGTGGAGAGAGGGGTTTGTAGGGTGTAGGGAACAAAAGAAGAAGCAGATAAGAAGCAGATGTTCTGTCAATGTATATTTTATGGCTTTTCCGAGAACTGGGAACTTCAAACACATACTCTGGGGGATGGTAAACAGCCATATAACTCTGGGGAGTCCCTATCTGTTTCTCTTAACCTTTGGCCCTATCTGTTTCTCTTAACCTTTTGCCCTATCGCAGGAGGTGGTTAACAGCCATATGGGGCTCATCAATCCTGGAACTTTAAGTGCACTCTTTGTTTATCAGAAGGAGGTGGTACTGAGTTCAACCAATTTTCCTTTATAGTTACCCACACCTTTAATCCCATCACTAGGAAGACAGAGATCTGTCTGGATCTCTGTGAGTTCCAGGCCTAACAGCCAGACAGGCAGTGGTAGCATACTTCCTTAGTCCCAGCACTTGGGAGGCAGAAGCAGGAGGATCTCTGTGAGTTTAAGGCCAGCCTGGTCTATAAAGCAAGTTCCAGGACAGCCAGGACTGTTACATGAAAAATCCTGTCTCAAAACAAAAAGAAAAAAGACTGGAGAGACAGCTCTGTCCTCTGATATTCCAGACTAATTTTATTAAATATAAAATATGTCACCACATATAGCCAGATCTTATGGAGACATTTTCTCAGTTGAGGTTCCCTCCTTTCAGGTAACTCTAGCTTGTGTCAAGTTGACATAAAGCTAGTCAGGACACTGTCTCAGAAATAAAAACAAAGGCCTGGCATGTGGCAATACCTTTAATCCCAGCACTTAGGGGGGCAGGGGCAGAAGCAGTCAGATCTTTGTAAACTTGGCCAGCTTGGCCTTGAAAGCAAATTCCTGACAAGCCAGGGCAAAACAAACAGGAAAACAAATAAAAACAACCCCCAAACAAATCAAACAACAAAAATATATTGCTTACACCCTTCTAAGCTGGAACTCTTGTTCTTCCTGGGGGCTTTTGTGACCTTACTGGTTGGTCTTACTACCTTCCACCCTGGTCATCATCAGCACATGGGCTGGTGGAGGGTTTTGCTCCATGAACAATGCAGCAGAGTTTCCAGCACATATCTAACAGACCTAACTAACTTTGTCCACTTGTCTTGTGGAAATGTATCTAAGAATAGCTTCCTCCTAGCTGGGTCAAAGGTCATGCCTATTCTCTTACTCTAATTGAGGTACACACCTCACATGGACAACATTACTGACCTCAGACACAGGCAGATTCTGCTGTGCTTGATAAAATAAATCTATTTAAGAAAAAAGGCAAAGATTCCTTGCTTGAATACCTTGTGGACAGATGCTGTGGAAGGACCAGAGTGATGCAGGGTGTAGGTAGAGGGCGGCTGCTGTAGGGGAGCAGATTTTAGAATGGTATGAATGCTCTGGATTTAGATAGTGAGAACCGTTGTGTAGATCAGCAAACTCCAAATGCTACTAAATTGTACACTTTAAGAGAGTGGTTTTGCTGTATGGTAATTCTATTACAATTAAGAATTTTAAAGGGGGAAGGGTGGAAAGAGGGCTCAAGTTAACCTGTAAGCCCCTTGCCTAAGAACAGTACTTTCTGAGATGTTGGAGGCTGTTGTTCATGCAACAAGCCACATATTTCCACTTAAGTTTGGTTGACCCAACTGCACCATATCTGGGTAACCACACCTAGGTGGGAGATAGGTAGGCAGGGTGTATGCTTATCCCCAATTGGACAAAGGCAGAAAGTACCATAGCCTTACAGGGGTTTGGCTTTATGAGTTCCTGACTGACCTAAAATCAGGGCCATATCTCTGGAGACCCCAAGTATGGACCTGGCCAGTGTCTACCTTCCTGAACAGTACTATATAAAATTCACTTTAATTGGATAATTGTGGAGCGGGTCTTTCTCCTATCGATTTTTAAGGTTTAACACTAGGAGCATTTGCTGCTTTTGCAGAAGACCTGGGTTTGGTTTCTGTAATAATGGAAAAATCCTGTTTGACTCTTTCCCACCTGAATTGTCTGAATTGTCCAAACCCCCCTTGCCACCTTCCTGAGGTCCCCGAAACTAGCCAAGGCTGATGGAGTTTCGGTCCCTGTGTGACGGACAATTGATCAAATGGCTGTTTGCTCAAGACTCAGATTCACGGATAAAGCTTTGTTCACAGGATTTATGGTTGCTTGCCTAACTGCACACAGGACGTGCTTCCTGCCTCCTTCTTGGGACACACCTAGTCAGCCTGACCTTCTGGACTTGCATCTCCCCAAGTAATTGCTCAGGCAAGACCACCCAGGATAATTGCAAGCATTCCTTATCATGAGAACCTTGCAACCTCCCTATCTCACAAGCCTAGATGTACCCCTCTCCCCTACCCAGTGTGCGGTACAAGAATTCTACCCTGAAAGCATTCAGGGCTCTTGGCTGCCTTTCTGCCTTGGGCCCACTCGTGGGTGTATTAAACTTTTTCTTTTTGTCTTGCAAGAAATCTGGGTCTGGGGTCTTTTTTGTTCCAGCTATTTACAGTTTCCAGCACCCCCATGGCAGGCAGCTCACAACCTTCTGCCCCCTCGGTACCAGGTAATCCAGTGCCTTCTCACCTCCATGGGCACCAGGAATGCATATGGTGAACAGACAGAAGAGCCAGAAAAACACTGATATACATAAATGAACATTATAAGAAGAATTTAAAAAGTAGGGCCCCATGTAATGTGCACCTCTTTAAACCCAGCACTTCAACTGACTCAAAGGAATGAGAACCAAGCAAGGTAACACACACCTGTAATCCCAGCAGTTAGGAGATTGAAGCAGGGGATGATCACACGTTTCAAACCAGCCTGGGCTACAGGGTAAGACTGTTTCAAAATAGGACTGAGGATATGTAAGAGCCAGAGCTGTGTTTTCAGTCTTAATCACCATGCCTAAGAGACCAGTGAAATGAATGCGTCTAACCTGTAAGCCCCAGGCCACATACAGATACTTCCTAAATGCTGGAGGCTATTGCTTATGGGAGATTGAAGCCACATGATTTTACTCCCCTAAACAAGTTTGCTTGACCCAACTACACTGGATGCACTTGATGTGGGCGGGAGGTTCACAGGCAGGGAATAGTCAGGATGTATGTGTATGAGGAGGCACACATACATCTTTTAAATTTTTGTACACATGCATGTGTGTGGCAAGTATGCCATGGCATGCAAGTGGAGGTCAGAGGCTTGGTAGCAAGTGCCTTTACCAACTGGGCCATTTTGCCAGACCTATGTGCTTGCTTATATACAGCCAGGGCTATACAAGGCTATGTACAGTGTTTATGTGTGGGATTTTGTTTTCTGGTTTTTCAAGATAGGGTTTCTCTGTGTAGCTTTCACTGTCCTGGAACTCACTTGGTAGACCAGGCTGGCCTTGAACTCACAGAGCTCTGTCTGTCTGTCTCCCGAGAGCTGAGATTAAAGGTGTCTACCACCACCCCCAGCAAGTTCTTGTTGTTCAGTGTGGACTGTCAGGTAAATTACCATTGCTGCTTGACAAAATTCCAGAGATTTGTGGATCACAAATCTCTAGCATGCTATTACTTTCATTTTGGTTGATTCTCACTGTTATGCCTTTTCTGTGGGTTCCAATGGAGGATGAAGATGCACGCAATGGTAGCCTCTTTAAACAAAATAATTCTTTAGAAAAAAATCCCTGCCACCATAGAGCCATGTAGTGTGATTCCCAGGGCCTACTCCCACACAAGTTAACATCAAGCTGCTACAAAACTTAGAAAACTTATTATGCTTGATAATTAAGGCATATTTGATAAGATTTGTTTGATAACAAGGTATATTTAACAATATATTTAATAATAACGATTTATAAATTCCTGAGGTCTACTCAGGTTCACACTAATATTTGTCTAGCTTTGTCTTTGCTCACCTTCAACTTGAGGTGTTTGAATAAACTAAGCCATACAAGAAACTTCAATATTCCATAATGGATTGTCTAATTCCCCCAAGAAAGTCCTTTTTCCAACTTCAGGCATTTAGGCAAAAACCTCCCTTCCCTCAGGGGCTTGAAGAAAGTTACTGCTTGCTAAGAAGGAGACATTCTAATCTCTGGCAAAAAGAATTTGTGGCCATTCCATTAAGATTAGATTGGTCAAGGTCAACTCCTGATCTCCAGCCACACCCCAGCTCACATGTCCCCTTTCTCCCATTTAATCCTTCATGCAATTGGAGTATAGAGGATATATTCTGGCAGCCATTCGGATTCACCCTTAGAGCCTGTCAGTGTGCCATGTGCATGGTGGGAGAAATGGCTCAGTGATTAAGAGCTCTGACTGTTGTTGCAGAGGACCCAGGTTCGATTCCTAGCACCTACAGGGCAGCTCACAATCGTAACTTCAGATCCCCTGTAGGTGAGTCTGGTCTATAGAGTAAGTTCCCTGACAGCCAGGCCTACACAGAGAAACTATCTCTCAGTCTCTTGCATTTGTCCTGTGAATCTTACTAGATTCTTTCCAGTTTGGTAGCAAATGCTTGGACTTGGCATCCTTCTGGACTTCTCTCCCCCCCCTTTCTTTCGCTTCTCTCTCTTTACCTTTTCTTTTTTCTTTTCTTTTTTTCTTGGGGGGGGGGCTTTTCAAGACAAGGTTTCTCTGTGTAACAGCCCTAGTTGTCCTGGAACTAGCTCTGTAGACCAGCCTGTCCTGAAACTCACAGGATCTGTCTCCTTCTGCCTCCTAAATGCTGGGATTAAAGGCATGTGCCGCCATCACCTGACTCCTTCTGGTCTTTTTAGTGAATTTTTATTTTCTTAGTTTTTTTTTTTTGGAAGAGGGTTGTCAAGAGTCTGTAGCTTTTGGAGTCTGTCCTTGGAACTCACTCTGTAGACCAGGCTGATCTTGAATTCACAGAGATCCACCTGCCTCTGCCTCCCAAGCGCTGGGATTAAAGTCATGTGCTACCATTGCTCACTTAATTTTTTTCTTGAGATTTCTTTCTAGAAAGAGGAAATTATTTATCTGTTTGTATGTCTTATTTTTTTTTTTTGGAGGAAGATTTTGTAGAGACCCTCCGAGTCACCTCAAGATACCCCAAGACCAAGTTCTCAACACAAAGATTTGTTTGCCCCAAGAGAACAAATGAGGGGGCAGAGATAAGAGACAGAGATAATGAACAGAGCATTTGGGGGAAGGAAAAGGAACAAGAGAAGGGAGTAGGGGTACATGTCACGTGGAGGGACAAAGGACTGACTCTGGATAGAAAGGGGCCTGACATGACCCATAGGAAAATGGCAGTTTCTAAAAGTAAAGGAGGACCCTGTGTTAAGATGAAGTGTTTAATTTAAATTACAATTTGTTAATTTGGTGAACCGAAGGAGGCTTTGGATTGCTGGACTTCATCAATACTTTGATAGCTGGTCCTTGGAAGTCAGGTTCCTTAGGAGCTAACTTTAGAAATGTAATCTTGCTAAAGAAACAAAACAAAACCCGTTGTTTTGTAGTAAAGAAATGGGGGCAGCAGAAAGGGGGAAGGGGCAAAGCCTGACAGCCATGTTTGAGCTTGACACACTCAGATTTGTTTCATTTTGCTTTTAAGAAAAGCTATACTGTATAGCCCTGGCTGTCCTGGGACACAAAGATATATTGTGTAGACCTGGCTATCCTGGGACTCTGTCTGAAATTCACAGAGATCCTCCTGTCTCTGGGAGTGCTGGGATTAATGTGCCACAATGCTGTGCTATTCTGGGTATGCCGCTATGCACATGAGGTTAGAATACAACTCTTCCTCTTCCGGCTGTGTTCTATCCTTCTACGGTATAGGTTACAGAAATGCAAGTAGACCATCAGGCTTGGTGGCAAGCACTTTTGCTGCAGGGTATTTGATCACACTGTGTGATGATGTATGAATTACTACCTTGCATTTCTAAGACAACTTCTGATTGGTTTAATAAAGAGCCGAATGTCCAATAGCTAGGCAGGAAATAATAGCAGGAATTCTGGGAAGAGAAAGGAACTCCTGTGCGGAGGTTGGCCTGTAGCCCCAGGGCTTAGCACTATTTAGTGGCCTGGGTGTTTACCAGAACCAATTGATCAGATTCCATCATCAGCCCAAGAAGGTACTGCGATTAAGGAATCTGGAAGTTAGCAGAGAACAAAGAAGTTGATTAAGGTCAGGTGTTGCTTGTGAGCTGAAGAAGTTGTTCAAGGTCAAAAGGGCAACCCTGGTATATAAGGCTTCTCTAAGCTCCAATAAACTGTATGGTTGTCTAAAGAGTGACCCAGGGCTGTCTCTCTCAATCTCCCCAGGCTCTTGCTTGATGAAGCTCGGTCATGTGATTTCGCCAGCAAGACACAGAGGAAGTTGAAGGTACAGAATGCCATGGGACAGAATATAGATAAATAGAAATGGGTTAAGTTATAAGAACTAGTGAGACAAGCCTAAGCTAAAGTCAAGCTTTAATAATTAATAATAAGTCTCTGTATCATCATTTGGGGGCTGGCTGTCTAAAGAAAGTCCAACAAGAAAGACTAGCAACATACCCTTACCTGTTGAGCCATCTCAGAACTGCTTTAAATTGCAACACTGAAACTTTTCTGATGTGTATGGGGTTTTTCCTACATGTATGCCTATGTACTATGTGTGGGCCTTGTGCTAATAGAAGCCAGAAAAAGAAGAAAGATTATTTTAGAGCTGGAATTACAGATGATTGTTAGCTCATGTAAATTCCCACCATGCTGGGAATTGAACCTGGGTCCTCTGGAATAGGAGTCAGTGCTCTTAACTGCTAAGCCATCTCTCCAGTCCAGACATTGAAACTTTTTTTTTTTTTTAATGTACATTGGTATTTTGCAAATATGTCTGTGTGAGGAATTTTGATTCCCTGCAACTGGAGTTACAGACAGAAGTGAGTTGCCATGTGGGTTCTGAGAATTGAATCCAGGAACCAGGAACCTCTGGAAGAGCAGCCGGTGCTCTTGACTTCTGAGCCCAGCCCTTCAGACACTGAAACTTAAACCTGCTCTATGCTAATCCTCCTTCCTGCTCCCTTGGTCACCTTTCTAGTGTCTGTTTTGCTATTTCAACTTCCTTTGATACTTCATACAAGTGGTCAGAAGAGATCAATGGCCCACAACACCCTTATCCTCACTTTGCAGAGGAGGACAGAGGAGGATGTGTTCCCCAGCTGTAGCTTTGCCCTTGCGCCTTGAACACCTGCAGCTGCCTCCAGGCCTCCCTCCAAGTCCAGATCTAACGGGTGGAGCTAATGAAGTCAGGGTTCCTAGCTCTAAGGAAGTCAGCTCTCGAAAAGGTCAATGAATCTTAAAGTTTCTAAGATTCTGCATCTGAGAAAGAGGACAAATGTATCCTGGTTCTAATGTGATGCATAGGCCCCCCATCCTTCCAGAAGCCATGACCCTGTCTGGGACCCCAGCAGAGCCTGTTGTCATAAGCATATTCTCAGAGACAAGGGCAGAATGTATTGACTAAGAAATTTACCAGCCAGTGCTAGTTACTACTGATTTTGATAAGGGTGGTCTTGGCCATCAAGGGTTCTTTTTGTTCCAAACTTACTTGTTAGTATTAAGTCTCACTTCACATACGTAACTCAGAGATATGTATTCATTTATGTTACAGAACAGTTACAAAGGGATGAAGGAGGCCTTGCTGAAGGTGGTAGCAGAAAGCAGATACAAGATGTAGCCTGGCAGTGGAGGTAGGCAGATATGATCATAAGATCATAAGTTAAAGACATGGAGGCATGGAGCCCAGAGCAGACTGCAGACAGACTTGTCTTGAAGCAAGGCACAGAACCAGACACACAGATAGTTGAGGTGGGAATCATGCCCTGTCAGCAGCTACCTACTACTTGTTTTGACTCGGTCTGATGAGTCCAGGAGCTGCCACTATGTCCAATAGGAGACGTCACTGCTTTTATGTGGTGTGTGTGAGAGGGTTGTATCTTGTGTTGGTCTGGGGCCTTCAGTAAGATTAGACGTCTTTTTTTTTTTTTAATAGTTTTTATCTACCCATGTATCCCTGTGTTCCCAATATAATTTGATAAGTTTGCATGTGATAAAACTTTGCATGGACCAATTAGCGATCAGCCCGAGTCATGGCTGTTTCCTACACAGCACAGAATCATCTGTCTTAATATTTTGCACTCAAAAAAGAGTGAAGAAGGGCTGGACAGATGGCTCAGCAGTTAAGAGCACAGGCTGCTCCTCCAGAGGCTCACCAGTTCATTCCCAGCACCAACATGGAAGCTCACAACTGCCTGTAACTCCAGTTCCAGGGGATCTGACACTTCACACCAATGCACATAAAATAAATTTTTAAAAAAATTATCTTAAAAAATGGAGTGAAGAGCTTCTTTGTAAAATGGAATCACTCTGGACACCGCACAGACTACAAGCTGTTGCCCTAAACAAAATATTGGAGCAGGGTACAGCCTGGTCACCATGGCCACCATCCAGCCTCAGAGTTGTGAAGGGTGCTGAAGCCTGGAGTCTTCAGATAAGTGCCACTGGTGGCTGGGACACACTCTGCTCCCCAAGATGGTGTAAAGGGACCATATCTCACCTTTGTTAACTTGTGATTTCCCTTTTGGTACATAATCTTCTGTTCTCTTCCACAGGTGTGGCTAGAGGCTGAAATTGGTGGCAATAAAATGCATTTTTACCTGCAGGTGCCAGTGGGTCCCCAAGAGAGCTCAAAGTCTGTGTGTTTACTCTTACCCTGTTTCCTCCCAGGAGCTGTCTTCGGTTGGCTGACCTCTCACTTCTCAAAGTGGGGCACAGGAAAACTTGCTAGAAAGGAAAAAAAAAAAGGCAAAATTGGAGTGAGAAACTCCAGGAGTGGCCCCATAATTTCTGTTTTCACATCCCTACAGAGACCCACATTCCTAGAGAAGGCTGAGACCCACTGACAAATTTTCTGTAATACATTCTACTATTGGTTCCAGGAAGCTAATCATGTTAAACAAGAATGAATTCATCCCCTGGATGCAAGCCTTAGTCCCAGCACCCAAGAGGCAGAGGCAGGTAGACTACTGTGAGTTCTAGGCCAGCCTTGTCTACATAGATAGCTTTGGACCAGCCAAGGTAACATCGTAAGGCCCTATCTAAAAGGGAAAAAATGAATTAATTAGTCATAGAAACTATTGTGCAAGTGACATTTGTCACCTATCAGACTTCCAGAGATGGAAAGAAATGGAGTGAAGGTGACAAGGGACACTTTCCTGAACTGTTTTGTGTGACTGTTTATTAGAGCAATTTTAGGGACAGACAATACATATTCAAATATAAATAGAGAGCAGGTTCAGGTTATCTTGAGTGATTTGCTCTACAGTAGAGGTACTGCCTCTGTCTCTTTAGGGCAGTGACAGTCATAGTCACAGTGTACCTAGCAAACAATTTGCTGGGGCTTCAGGGAAATGACCATGAAGCTTGTAGAAAATGTCTTCTCTATCCTACCTCAGCCCCAGCGTAAGGACTGGAGGTCTGCTAAGAGCCCTGGAACACTCAATGGTCAGACTGTGGGAGGCAGTGAAAGGCAATAAACATGACTTTCTGGGTGTCGTAGCTCATGACTGTAATAATTTCTGCACTCCAACAGCTGGGCAAATTATCTGGAGCTCAAGGCCTATGCAACAAGATCCTGTCTCAAAAAAATAGAAAGGTAGGTGGATCTCTGAATTCAAAGCCAGCCTGCTCTACTGAGTGAGCTCCCAGGACAGACAGGGCCACATAGAGAAACCCTTTCTTGAAAAACAAAAATCAAAAACAAACCAGAGGAACAAACAAATCCAGAAAAAACTAAGACAACACAAGATGGTGGAGATGATTAGGAGTTGGATCCAGCCTGCAGCTTCACGCCCATGAGCATTGTCCAGCTGAGGGATGGAACTTCAACATAGATGTGGCCTCTGCAAAGAATGTCTGGTCCTCATATCTTGCTTGGCATCTAAGGATCTAAGGATATCCTGATCCCAGAATTGATGAATTGGATGGAATAGATACAGTACTGGTTTGAAGAGTGTCTCATTCAGCACAAGAGATGGTTCAATGGTTAAGACCACTTTGTTGCTTTAACAGATGATGTGGATTAGATTCCCAAAACCCATGCAGTGGCTCACAACCGTCTCCTGGAACTGATGGTCTCTTCTGATATCCTCAGACATCAGCCATACACATGGTGCACATACATACATACATACATACATACATACATACATACATACAGGTAAACAATCATACATAAAATATAAATTTTAAAAATAAATACATAAAACCAAGCATGATGGCATACACCTTTAATCTCAGCACTCTGGAGGCAGAGACATGGATTTCTGTGAGTTTGGGCTAGCTTGGTTTACAGAGCACGTTTCAGGACAATCATACAAAAAACTCCATCTTGAAAACCGTGTGTGATATGTGTGTGTGTGCATGTGTATGGTATGTGTGTGTCTGTGTCTGTGTGTGTGTGTGTGCGAGCATGTGTATGGTGTGTGTCTGTGTATGTGTGTGTATGGTGTGTATGTGTGTGTACTGAAGAACCAGGGAAGTGCCTCCATTTTGAGCAAAGCACTAACCCCATATTGAAATGGAACTGAGTTTCCCTGATGTAGGTTCCAGGTGGCCAAAAGTACAGTCAGGAGATAGCCTAGGGAAATCTGATAGCAATCTATTAACCACAGAATGTCCCAGCACACAGGAGATAGTCCATAAAAAAAAAGGTTTGACAAACGGCTGGACAAACTGAAACCTAAGATGACAGAGGAACTCTAGAAGGCCCCTAAGAAACGAGCTAATCAGAATTGTATCCACACTGAGACCCTTAACTGATATGTAACTTTATGGGTTTTGCCTTTAAAACTCAGCTTGCAGAGGAACAAGTACCTCCTCTGGCCACCTCTGTAACAGTGTTCACAGATGGAGTCCCTGACATGGCTTGAATTTTATTTCAATAAATCTTGCTTTTGCATTTTGAAGAGTTCATGTCTGGTGGTCTCTTCCTGTGTCTCTCAACCAGGGCACAATAGTGTGTTGTTGCACCAATAAAGAAAACTCAGGGCCAAATCTCTGGGAAAGGTGGAGATATCAGAGAGTAAACTCTACAGTCAGATCTCGCCCAGCTGTCTTCCAGCTTCCTCAGCCTCGCTCCTCCTGGCTTCTTCCTGCTCTGTCTTTCTATGCCTGCCTTAAATACTTTCTTCACTCAGTTAAGTGTGGCCCCACCACTGCCTGCCTGGGAGCCTGGAACTCCTTCTGTAAACTAAGATGACCTCAAACTCAGATTGGATTAAGGGCGTAGGTCACCACTCCCAGGATATTCCCTGTGCTGGGATTAAAGGTGTGAGTTACCACTGTGTGATTCTCCTAGACTGACTGTGGGTAGATGCCTCTAATATCTCCAAATGTTTTCATTGTATTTGAAAATATCCCCACATATCCCCTTTTGTGTCAAATTTAAAAAAAGGTTATAGCTAACATAAAAAACCATATACAATAGGTACAATAATTATATGCAATATATACAAACAATAAATGAATAATGTCCCATCCATCAACAATTAACAATTCAAAGAAAATATTTCATTAATCATATTATTTTGATGAGTCCAAAGGATTATACCTAATTCACTTTCTTTCTAACTTGTATTACTAACTAAAAACTATTATTTTGATGTCTCTTAAACTTCTACACTTTAACTTCAAAGTTTCTTTTCTAAAACTGTCACAAGAAAGCTATAACTATCTCATCTTCAACTACCTCAGAGACCCAAGAAAATAATATTTACCCAAATAACCAGGAAGTGCAAGCAACTTCCAAAATCTAGAAATGACAGAGATGACACCTATCTGCCTGACAGTCACCCAAAGTTCCTTTATAAACTTGAGGCATCCATCTTCAGCCTACAGGCCCAGAGCCTCTTTTCATTTCAGTGAAGCAGGAAATTTGCTCTACCATTCTGATATAGTTCATCAGTCACTTCTCCTTGTGTCCTGAAGAGTATCTGACAGTTTTCTCTGCAAAGCAGGAACCTGAAGGACCATCTCATCTTGTTCTGTCAAAGTTCAGAGGTCACTTTCCTAGGGAACCTGCATGTACAGTTTAAACAGCATACTGTCAAGCAGTCAATACAAGAACAGGTTCATGTTCAGTGGCTAGCCATTGCCACAAAGAAAGTAGACTCCATATGGAGTTTCTTCAATGCCCATTTTTCTCTTGAAGTAGCTTGGTGCTGCCAGGAGCAGACCTGTCTCACTGTCCAGAAAAGTCTAAGTTCTTAAAATATTTTAAATGCCATATTCTATGGATCTCTGAAGTGTTTAAAGAAGACCTGTTCATCTAAAATATATTTGTTTGATCTTGAAAACATATCTAAAATGACTATGTTTGAATGTAATGTCTAACTACTAACTTGCATTACTTTATATTCTAATTAGTTGGTAATAAAAACTTTCATGAACTAGCAACTTGTATTACATTGTTAGATGAACTGAATAAGTATAATATCTTGAACAAGCATAGAGATATTTGTACAGTAACACAACTAATATGCAAAATTTGTATACAATATACAAAAATCCAGTCCAATGTAAAATATTTAAAGCTAGTAAATCCTTTTAAAAGAAGATTCAACAATCTATCCTTATATCCTATATATCTGTAGCCCCTTTTTCTTTCTATTTTTTAAACACAAATCTTGAATCTAATCGTTCTTGTTTAACTTTTTTTCTAATCATAATCATTAACAATTTTTAACCAATTAACCTAAACAATGACAATCATCCATAACCCACTGAATGACCAAAAGCAACCCACTCCACCTCTTGGGAATATGGGCACTGTGTTCTTAAATTTACTTCCTGCTGTCTGGGGGCGAAGGCATTTTCTGGGGATTCTGAAAAGAAAAGTTTTATTAATTGTCAAGTCCTGAAATAAGTAGCTGTATCATCTGTTGTCCAGTCTCTACATAACAGGAAAGTGTATGGCTTGTCCCAAGTCCTGGCTATAGAAGTCTGTGAAGCTGGTTCATCTCAGCGAGCTGCCTTGAAATTGTCCTGAGCAGTTGTAGTCCAAATCTGATCTTTGGTTGGTGTTTGTCAGCCTAGTGGCTTTGTGAGAGTCCATGTGAAGTCATCATTGTGGGGCCCCATCTTCCTTTTGGATACTTCAAGTTCACAATTAGGCCTTGTCCTGGATCACTGCAGAAAACTGATAAGAGACTAAAACTCAACACAATGTACAGGAAACTAAATATATAACTATTCATTCAGCATAGGATTAGTAAAAATAGAATAGTCCCTTATTTTTTGTTATTCTTCTGCCCCATATCAGGTGGCTCTTCTGATATGATACAGAGATTTTGTATTTTCCTTTAACAAGTATGCTTGAGTTTAGAGAAGGAGAGAGCCACATTCCAACTCTAAAGCCAGCTTTAAATTATAATTAAACTGGGACTTCAACTTACAAAAAAAAAAAATTTGTAGAGGTTAAGCAATGAGATTTTACCCTATGAAGTATACTGGTACCAATAGTTATGATATTCTTTTGCTTGTAAATTTTTCTGGATAGCCTTCCTTTTGCTTTAGATGTCTAGATGTCCAAGATCTTTTCACTTCTTGAAGAGGGGTATTTCCAGTTCTCAGCAAGACAAAAACAAAAACCTGCCCTAACACTTTGTTTTTTCTTACAACTTAAAGAATTGTAATATGGGTGGATGAGCTATCAACTCTGATTTTCATGAAGTTTCTCTGGTTTATATCGAGTTTTTATTAATGATGGTAACCATAACTTCTCTTCACCTGTGGAAACAAAAGCAAAACCCCTTCCCCAACGGAGCACATACCCTGGCTTCCATTTAGAGGTCAGTACATCTTTGAAGTAAACAGGCTGATTTAATTCAGCTGTTTTTTCTATAGTCCAATGCCTTTCAGCAGCTGTTGTTCCTTTCTCATTAGCATTGAGAAAATTCAAAGTTAATAAAACATTATGTAGTCTCTCTCTAGGAGTCTTTGTTAATTTAGCATATCCTTTAGAGTGTGATTTGATCTCTCTATGACTGCTTGCCCTGTAGGACTGTGTGATATTCCTGTAATACACTTTATATTATAATAAGCAAAAAATTGTTTCATTTTAGTAGAGACATATGCCAGAGCATTGTCAGTCTTAATTATACAGGTATTCCCATGATGGCCATAACTTCTAGCAAATGTGTGATTACAGAATCAACCTTTTCTGAACTCAAAGCCCATTGAAATCCTAAAAACATATCTATTATATGATGGACATATCTTAATTTCCCAAATTCTTTAAAATTAAATACATTCATCTGCCAGATTTCTTTTCTATGTATACCTTTAGGATTACTTCCTGCTGGTAATGGAGTTTGGTTATAGAAAGAACAGGTAGGACACCTTTTTACAATTTCTTTGGCTTGTTGCCAAGTGATAGAGAAATCTTTTTTAGTCCTTTGCTATTGATGTGATGCTTTTTATTAAATTCTGAGGCCTCTAGTACATTTCCTATTAACCATTTATCAATTTCATCATTACCTTGTGCTAAAGGACCTGGCAGTTCCGTATGGGATCAAATGTGTGTTATATAGAAGGGATGATATCTAGTCCTGATTATTTCTTGTAACTGAATAAATAATGAAGTTAATTCTGACTCATCATTAATAAAATCAGCTGTTTCAATGTGTAAAACAACTCTTTCTGCATACTGAGAGTCAGTGACTATGTTAAGAGGTTCAGTAAAATCCATTAATACCATCACGATAGCATATAATTCTGACTTTTGAACAGAATTATAAGAGCTTTGCGCCACTTTACTTATATGTTCTGATTTGTAACCTGCCTTTCCTGATTTGTTTGCACCGGTATAAAATGTAGGGGCTCTAGAGGTTTATCTAGAGTAGGTTTATCTCATACAATACGAGGAAGAATCCAATTAGTTTTCTTTAGAAATTCAATTCTTTTGCTTTGAGGATATTTATTGTTAATACTGCCCAAAAAATCACTGCAGGCTCTTTGCCAAGGTTCACTTTTTACACATAATTGGTCAATTTCTTCATTAGTTAAAGGTACAACAATTTCTGCTGGGTCCATTTCTGTCAATTGACAAAGTCTTAATTTTCCTTTAAAAATAAGTTCAGAAATATTTTCCACATATGTCTTTAATTTCTTACTCAATTTATGTGGAAGTGTAAGGCCCCCTCCCCAAGAAGTGGAGTTAACAGCAGCACGTAAACCTCCCTAAGACATATTAACAAGACAGTAAAGATTAACTCCGTAAGATGCTTGAGATAAAGACAAAGGAATGTAGTCAGGTAACTTTCACAATATATGTCAACAGGGCAGAGGGGGGGAAGGGAGGAGAAGCAGTTACTTAGCTATGGGATCAGGCCCAGCCTGATCAGGGAAAGAATTCCAAAAAGAAGATAAAGAACAAAAGAAACAGCAGGCCTGGGGGCGGGTGATAACCAGGTTGCTTGGTCAGGCCGGATGGCAACCTGGGGGCCCTCACCCCTCACCCCTCAACGGGCGATTTCATTCAAACCAGCCAATGGAAACTTTGTAACTTCGCCTTTGCCTCTGTACGCACGTTTTTTTTTCCTAAACCCTATAAAAAGGCCCCGAACAAAGGGCTGGGCGCGCCAACCATCCCAAATGGCTCGGTAGCCCGCAGGTCCTGCGTTATTCAATAAAACCTCGTGCTGTTTGCAGCTGATCTGTGGCTCGGTCCTCCTTGGGTCATGGGGTCTCCTTCCGAGGAAAGGTCCATTTCGGGGGTCCCTAACCCCCGGGGGTCTTTCAGAAGAAATATCCATTCCAATATAACATTTTCCCTTTGCATTAAATTTCCTATAGGAGAATGCTTAGAGGGCAAGATAACTAGAATGCAATTAAGGTCTGGATCCACATGATCCACATGTTCATCCTGTAATTTCTTTTCCACCAAAGCCAATTCCCTCTCAGCTTCAGGTGACAATTCTCTCAGACTATTTAAGTCCTTGTCACCATTTAAGGTTTTGAACAAATTATCCAGTTCATCATTTTTAATTCCAATAGTGGGTCGTAAATTGGCAATGTCTCTAGTAGTCTTTGAAAATCATTGTCTTCAATCTATCTCTCCTGATTTGTACCTTTGGGGTCTAATTTGTTGTTGGCCTATTTTGTAGCCTAAATAATTAATGGAATCCCCTCTTTGTATTTTTTTTTTTTCTGGGGCAATTTGTAACCCCCAAGCAGGCAAAATTTTTTTTCACTTCTTCAAAAATTTTTTCTAAAGTATCAATATTTGAATCGGCCAACAAGATGTCATCCATGTAGTGATAAATTATAGATTGTGGGAATTTATTATGTATTTGTTCTATTGGCTTTTGTACAAAATACTGGCACAGAGTGGGGCTATTCAGCATTCCTTGAGGGAGGACCCTCCACTGGTATCTCTTTATAGGCTGAGAATTATTATAAATGGGCACTGTAAAGGCGAATTTTTCTTTGTCTTATTGTTGTAAAAGCATTGTAAAGAAACAGTCTTTTAAATCAATAGCTATAACAGGCCATTCTTTAGGTAATAGAGAAGGCAAAGGAATCCCAGATTGTAGAGAGCCCATTGGCTGGATCACTTTGTTTATCACCCTTAGGTCTGTTACCATTCTCCACTTTCTAGATTTCTTTTTAATAACAAATACAGGAGAATTCCAAGGGCTGGTTGATTCTTCTATATGCTGAACATTTAACTGCTCCTGTCCCAGCTGCTCTAAGGCCTACAATTTCTCTTTTGTTAGAGGCCATTGATGAATCCATATAGGCTTTTCTGTTAGCTATTTTAGAGGTAGTGCTGTGGGTGTTTTTGAAAGATCAGCAGCTGTTGTGTCTTGTTTCTCTATAACCTGAATGGTCTGTGACTGTGTCTCATAATACCTTCTAATGTTTTTTCCAGAAACATATGCTAGTTTATGGCTTATTTCTGTGCTTGGGGGAATATTAATCTGTGTGTTTCACTGTTGTAGTAAATCTCATCCCCATAAGTTTATGGCAATGTCAGCCACATATGGCTTTAATATTCCTCTCTGTCCTTCTGGTCCTATACACTCAAGCCATCTTGCACTCTATTTTACCTGTGATATTGACCCAATACCCCAAAACTGAACATTTACCTCCTGGAGGGGCCAACTTGGATGCCATGACTCTGGTGAAATTATTGATACATCTGCCCCTGTGTCCAGTAAGCCTTCAGTAATAACATCATTTATTTGTACTTTTAGTTTTGGCCTTTGTTTATTGATAGAAGTTTGCCAAAATATTTGCTTTATAGTTTTTCCTAAATGTTTTTCTTTTTCAATAGATTTTCTATCATTCAGTGTAGTATGTCTTTAAAATAGGTTTTAATTTTTTAAATTGTTCTGGGAAGGTGTTTCCTCCACACTGGCAGGGTAAGACTGGACTGGATTTGATATGGGGGCATTTAAAAGCCCCGTTGGGGCCTTTCCTGAGGACAGAAAGCTACCTGATATGGTGTGTTTTCCAAGTGCAGAAAGTTACCTTGTCTGTCCCTTGTTGATCTGCACTCATTAGTTCAATGTCTTCCTTTTCTACACCATCTGTATACTCCAGAATGGAGGGGCAGTCTCTTGGGATTATTTCTAACAAAAGCACTGTTTCTGGGAATGCCTTGTTTACAATCTCTTTTTATGTGGCCTTACCTTCCACAATTGTAACATTTAACATTTTGACTTTTTCTTATACCTCTAGAAAAAAAGTTCTCCTACCCAGTTATCATCACTGTCATAAGACTCTAGATTAATTGTCTCACGAATCCAATCCTCCAAAGGTGCTGACCTTCCTTTTAAAGGTCTAAGTATTTTTCTACATTGTGCATTAGCATTTGCAAAAGCCAGTGATTTAATTATTATTTCCCTGACTTCTGAGTCTGGTACCATTCTGTTTACTGCTGTAGTTAATCTGTGTAAAAAGTCTGTAAAAGTTTCTTTGGATCTTTGAATTACTTTTGTGAATGATTCAGTTTTCTTTCCTATTTCTTCAATCCAGTCCCAGGCATTTAAAGCTGCCATGTGACATAAATCCAGGGTATATTCATTGTATAAAGACTGCCTTTCAATATCAGCGTAATCTCCCTCCCCAAGAAGTTGGTCTTGGGAGACTTCTATGCCTCTGGCCCTGTTTCTTTGTTCTATTGTTTTAGCCTCCTCCCTCCACCATGATTTCCATTGTACAAGTGGTTCTGCCTCTAACACAACTGTAACCATATCTAACCAATCTTTAGGGATGATCCAGTCACAGCATGACCAACTGTTCAACATTTGTTTTACAGATGGTGAATGCATCCCATATGTTACATTTGTATCTTTTACTCTCTGTGATTTTAGAATTTCTACTGAAGCACAACTAGCTTCTCTATCATCTTTATCTTTCTTCATTTTCTTTAAAGGTTACTGGGTATATTTATGTGGCCTCTTTTTGTCTAATTTTAGATGACCTTGCTGTTCTTCATATTCCTCTGTTTGAGTTTGAACATCGTTGTGTTCTCTCTTAACAGGCTTTTAAAAGGCCTTTTTCTTTAGATTTATATTAATTGACTTTTAAAGTGATAAAATAGAAATCAAACAAAAAATATTCATAATAACAGTATGATAGACATTGTGATAGTCCCATCTACCTTGTTTATGTTTTCCTTCACTGGTTTTAATACAAAATTGTCTAGCAAAAGATCACAGGACCAAGCACCCTCCATTGCTCTAAACAAATTCCCTCTTTAAAAAAATTGATTTATTCACTGATTTGTTGTGTCTTAATGATTCAATTGATTGTGAAGTGGGGCAGCTACCTAGTGTGATAGCAGCCCAAGGAGAGGTCCAAAAAGATAAAAAGAAACAACTTACCAGAAGAGGCCACTGTCTGAAAGACTTACCCAGATGAGAGTGAAATGGAAACACGTGTGGCTGATCTGCTTAAGATTGGAAGCTAACTCAGAACAGAAAGCCTAGCCCGCTGGTAATTACTCCTCTGGCCAGGTGTTGCTCTGGCCGGCAAGTGTGGTTTTTTTTGGGTAGAGAGGGGAGGAATTATGCTCCAAAGTTGTACACCAAGTGTTCTGTTGCAAGAATAAAGGAAACTCAGGACCAGATCTCTGGGAAAGGTGGAGATATTAGAGAGAGTAAACACCACAGTAAGATCTCACCCAGCTGTCTTCCAGCTTCCTCAGCCTCGCTCTTCCTGGCTTCTTCTGCCTGCTCTGGCTTTCTATGCCTGCCTTAAATACTTTCTTCACTCAGGTAAGGTGTGGCCCCACCACTGACTGCCTGGGAGTCTGGAACTCCTTCTGTAAACTAAAATGACCTGAACTCAGATTGGATTAAGGGCGTGGGTCACCACTCCCAGGATATTCCTTGTGCTGGGATTAAAGGTGTGAGTTTCCACTGTGTGATCTCCTAGACTGACTGTGGGTAGATCCCTCTGACATCTCGAATGTTTGTGTTCCAGGCCAGTCAGGGCTACACCATGAGACTAAGAAAAAAGAAAGAAAGAAAAGGAAGCCCACAACATGGGCTCAACAAGACAAACAAGCTGTCCTCTCTCCTCTCCTAGGGCCGCCCATGCCTCAGCTGATGCTGCCATTTCACAGGACACTCGTGTCTGATGTAGATAGTGTGTGTGTGTAAGTCATAGGGCAATTTATAGGAGCCAATTCTCCTCTACCATTTGGGTTCCAGGGATCAAAGTTGGCTCAGACTGGTGGCAAGTGCCTCCATTCAGTGAGTCACCTTGAAGGGCCTGTTTTTTGTTATTGTTGTTTTAAATTTTTATTTATTTTGTGTTCATCCTAGACGAGGTTACTCTGTAGCCTTGGCTGTCCTGGCTCACTCTGTAGCCCAAGCTGGCCTCAAACTCAGAGATCTGCTTGCTTCTGTCTCCCAAGTCCTGGGATTAAATGTGTCACCACTGCCCCACTTATTATTTGTTTTTAAAGATAGGGTTTCACTGTGTAGCCCAGATTGTCTGCAAACTCTTCCTGCATTAATTTTTCTAGTGTTAGAGCTCATATTTAAGAGAAATAGCTGAGGTTCCTATTTAATACATCAAAGTGGATTCTAGCCATCAGGTTCTCCCAGCGTCTCTCAGTGCCTGTTACAAAGTCATCCTGGTTAGAATTCCTCATCCCTTACCCTAAACTAACTCTACTCCAGGGACTGGGCTGGGCCCCTTCTTCCATCACCTCTTCCCTATATGATCCAGCCATTTTGGCCATTTTGACTGCGCTGCTCTCTTGGTCTCCTGGACTCTTCTCTCTCTTACCTTCCCACCCCTGTTCACGGCCATATTCAGTCTGGACTCTTCCAGATGCCTCTGGCTGGTCTTGTATTTCTATCTACAACAAACCTTTTTCCTCACCCTGGAGCAGTCATGGCCTCAATTTTTCACTCATCTGGTGCCAAAACCATGGGAGTGCCACAAATGAGCACCCTTCCCAGGACTCCAAGCCCAGACTGTGGCATTTACTCTCCTAATGTAAGGACCGATCATTTCTGTTGGCTTTTGCCATCCTCCAACTTTCACTCCAAACTCTAGAGTCTGACTCCTCAGCTCCTTCTCTTCTCCACCTGCTCTAACCATTCTTCTCCTTGTCCTTAGGTAAGAGTCTCTTCGGCTCCTAGAGCCTTGTATGCCCTTCAGGGTTCTCTTCTTGCATCTTTTCACTCTGGCCTGCTACACTCATCTGGGTGTCCCTCTATACCCCATGGGCACATCTTTCTACTAAGGACACTTACTGCCTCCCTTTTCCCAGAAGCCTCAGCTGCTTTCTCCTCTCTGTCTACTAGAAAACTGGCACCCTGGATAGGCTGGCATTATAAGTATGAGACACCATTAACTGGTAATAAAATTATGGTTTTAACTTTTCCCTAAGCTCCTCTAGGACCTGTCCCCTCTTCCTGACTCACTGCACTGGTGTGTTGACCCATCTGTTGTAATATGGTGGGAGAGTACCTGGAGGGTGGAAGCCAGGGAGCCCCAAGGTGAGTGAAGGAGACCCACCATGCAGGCAGTCAGTGTGGGTGGGAGCCTCAAAGAGAGACACATCTTACAGGCTGCACTCATGGAAAGCTTTATTAAGAGCAGGGAAGGGAGACGGGAAAGAGAAGAAAAGAGAGAAAGAGAGGAAGGGAAGAGAGAAAAGAGAGAGTGGTGGGAGGCACTCAGACCACTGGCGAGAAGGGAGAGAGAACGAAGCAGGAGGAATCTTTTCTTAAAGGGAACTTGCCGTCAGGACACTGGGCAGCCAGGGTATTGCTTATTGGCCAGGACTCCAGGAATGTTAACACCATCTATGTGTTAACTGATGGTGTGACTGGCCCATGGTGTGGTTAAGGGAAAGTTCTTATTGTAGATACAAGAGAATGGCCATAGGCATCAGGAAGAGTCCAGAGGGGGGGGGGGGGGGAGAACTAGTGCACTGAACATGGCCAGGGCACAGAGAATAGAGAAGATAATTGAGGAGAAAATATAGTGAAAGAAAGGGGGAGAGAGAGTGCGAGAGAGAGAGAGCATAGTGAGACTAGCAGGCTTATAAGGAATGGATACTGGGGAGGGAACCCTGTGAGTTGGAGGAAGTTTAGGTGGAGGTGAGAAGGTCTAGGGTGCTAGTGTGGACAGTGAAATGTGTAATAGGCACTTGTGATGCTGAAGGAGTCTGGAGGTCAGCTTGTGCTTTGAAATGCTAATAGGTACCACAGGTAGCTATATGTCCCTTCAGCCAGAGATCAGGGAAATGACTCCTTTTGGTTGAGGGGATCCAACTTCATAATTCCTAAGGAATCCTGGCTTTTATCCAAATGCCAGAAATCTTCCTACATACAGTCGGGTTGAGCCCTTTTCTCTATGTCTGGACTGAATGCCTTTGAGGATTTAGGAAACTGGACTTTCCTTTGGACCTGACATACTGCAGAGGGCCTGCTCAGAATGTCCTTCCTCGGCAAGGCTAGGTGACCTGGGAGTCTGTTTCCATTCTGTTCTTCCCGTTCAATTTTTTGGAATGTCACCTCTGGGTTGTGAAGAGCAGGGATTGACCAACCATATGATGAGATCATGTACCCACTACCAACAGGCCATCCTGAGGATTGTGAAATGCTTACTACTCACTTTATAGCATCCTTGGCTCAGAGTAGGTCAAGGCCCTTACTGTTGGCTCCCGGGGGACCGTGGTGGTCACATTTTCTCTCTTCCCATTTGCCCAGCACTGACCGCTTTACCCGGTGGTATGTCTTCTTTCTCCGTCTTCCTGTGCTTTTGGTGGTGGCCTCTGTGTAACCCTTTTCTGGTCATCAGTGTTCAGATGAGCCACATAGCCTGTGCATCCACCCAGGAATGCAACACTTTCTCGGAGAACTTTGATGCAGAATGCAATGTGCTGTGTGCACATTTTTTTAAGACACTGGCTGACAGATGAGGAAAGAGCTAGAAAAGAAGCCCTTTCAGGCAGGTGGTAAGGTTTGGCCTTCAAGGCCATTCAGCTCCTTGCTCCTGGGGCCTGTCTCCCAGCACAGCCAGGCAGACCTGTCTGCTCTACCTACCTATGACTCATTCCCACCCACAGTCCTCTACCTACAGATTTACATTGCTGGAGAGCCCCGAATTCTTCCCATCCACTCCTCTGGGACAAGCTGGGACTGAGCAGCAACCTCCACCCAGTGCCAGCCTTAAGAAACATTCCCCAAATAACCCCGAGAAAGTCCTCGTGCTGATCCTGATGATAGTGGGCTCCTTGAGTCTTCCCCTGCTCTGGGCTAGGCTCCTCGTCATTCAGGTATTACATGATGGGCAGAACAAGCCCACTCCACCATCTCACAGACAGAGGCCTTTTCAGGGAAAAAGTAAGTTCATGGTACACAGAGGATCTGGGTGTTTCCAGAAAAGCAGGTTTGGGCAGGGCACCCAGACAAGGGCTCTGAGGTTTTCCAGGGCAATGCCTGGAGGTAGTGCTGCCCTTAGGCACACAGCCTTCCACAGGAAGCCCCTACTCCCCAGACTGACTCAGTTCTGTCTGGGAGCTGCTTTACAGGGTCTGGACCAGCCAGCTGGGATATTTTGTTTATTTCTTATCCTAGGGCCTAGACAGCTCTTGTGTATGGGTGGGGCTATCTGTTGTTGCTTTTCTTTGCCCTCCTTCCGGCAATCTTGTGTCCTGTATTCTTCATCTTCCATACAGCCTTCTATATGTCCTTCATCCTGTGTTCTTCATCCTCCACTTTGCAGCTTCCCCATGTCCTGTTCCATCTGCATCTTGCCTCCTGTATCCTGCACCCTCCTCTTTCCATCCTGTGCCCTGTGCCTTGACTCCTCCATAATGGGTTCTGTTTATCCTTCACCTTCCACATTTTATCCTTCATTTTCTATCCTATATCCCAAGTCCTCCATTCCTCGTGTCCTGTAGAAAGTGCCTGGGGCAGTTGGAGGCTGCCACATCCTTTCATCCATGCTGTGGGCCTTGAAGCTGACTGATTTTTGTGTTGGGCTGTTGTTAGCCACCTGCTCACCAGATGCCCCAGTGTATACCCTTACCATGTCTCCAGACATGGCCAGTATCCCCTGGAGAAAGATGAGTGAGTACTGTGTTGATTGTAGTACCCGAGGCAGGGAACCACAAAAAATCACCCCATAGTGGCAGAGAGATGGCTCAGTGGTTAAGAGCACTGGCTATTCTTCCGGAAGACCCAGCACCTACATGGCAGCTCACAACTGTCTATAACTCCAGTTCCAGGGGACCTGACACCCATAGCAAAACACCAATGCACATAAAATAAAGTTAAATTTAAAAAAAAAAAAAAAGGAGCTCACAGTGAAGGACTTTGCTACTTAGAGCTCTTGGGTCTTCCCTATATGAGAACATTTACTGATGGGGCTGCACCACACCATTTGGCCTGGGTAGGGCTGGCAGCTGAGTTGGCCCTGTGTGGTGCTGTGGAAGCAATTCCCATTGTTGGGTTCTTTGAATTCCATGAAGGTAGGAGTAGCCTGGCAGCTCCTCAGCTCTGCTCATCTGTCCACATGGAATTAAGTGGTCCCTGCCTCATGGGGCGGGGCTCCCTGAGTCATTCCTGTTACACCCAGAGCTGGGCCTAGGATCTCTATGCCCTAGAATGTGTACCTCTCACCTCTTCCAGCCTGCACTGTAAATGCAGGATCCAGGAAGCTCCATCCTCCTCCCAGCTCTTCCAGAGCTCTCAGGACTCCCTGAATAATTCCCAGAGGTCTTTGCAAGCAAGGCCACTGTGGCAGTCTGAATAAAAATAGGCCCCATTTGTCCATAGAAAGTGGCAGTATTAGGAGGTATGGCCTTTCTGGAGTAGATATAGCTTTGCTGGAGGAAATGCATCACTAGGAGGTGGGCTTTGAGGTTTGAGAAGCCCAAGCAAGGCCTAATGGCACTACCGCTTGTTGCTGTCTGTGGATCCAGATGCAGAACTCTCAGCCATTTCTCTAGCACTGTGTCAACCTGCATGCCAACAGGCTTCCATTTGTGACAATAACGGCCCAGACCTCTGAATTGCAAGCCAGCCCCAATGAAATGTTTTCCTTTACATCAGATGGCTGTGGTGCATGCCTTTAATCCCAGTGCTCAGGAGGTAAAGGCAGGCAGATCTCTGAGTCTGAGGCCAGCCTGGTCTAAGAAGTGAGTTCCTGGACAGCAATGGCTATGCAGAAAAATCTATCTTAAAAAAAAAAAAAAAAGAGCTTTCCTTTATAAGAGTTTCTGTGGTCATGATGTCTCCTCATATCAATAAAAGCCTAAGAATCCACCTTCCCCTTTGTTTACATTGCTAATCCTATGCTTGCCAATCTCCTCTCTTTGGGTACCCACTAAGTCTCCTTCACTGAGATAGAGCTGCACTTGGCTTTCCTGATGGAATCATGAGCTTATGAAGAACATTAGAACATGGCCTCTTACAGGGCTTAGGCTTAGTAAATATTTGCTAGATGATGCACAAATGTAGAAATAACATCAACCCAGCAAGACTCATACAAAGATGGCCAATGTAAATAGTTGGTGCTTAGCATATACCATTGATTATGTTTATAGGGTCTGTGGTCATTAACCCTGTCAGGATCTAAAAGCCAAACAACATCCCTTGTGTGTTTCAGGGCAAGCGCTGTGGCTGATGGGGTTGGGAGCTGATGAGAAAGCTTAGTCTTAAAGGGTAAGAGGCCTGGACAGGAGCCCAAATATCCAGTGCTACCTGTTGTGGCCGCCAGCAACATGGGAAGTTGCAGCAGCAAGGTTAATGGGATAATAAGCTGTGAGGACTGTGGGCTGGGATTGTGGGGTTCTCTAGCAGAGGACAGGTAAGGAGCCTCAGGAAAGAAGTGTGAGGTCTCCAATATGGAGACACAAAGTAGGCCAAGAATGCCAACCCCAAATTTTCTGAGGAGACTCAGTATGAAAAAGCACAAAGCAAAACAAGATGAACAGGTCTGGAGTCAGGGGCAGCTTAGCACGATTGAATGGCTTCCAAGCAACCTAATTCCTTTCCTCAGAATCCTGCCATGTGGCAGGGCCCTGGAGACCAAGACGACCAGGAACTATGCCAAGACACAGCTTCCTTGTTCTCCTTTCCTGGAACCAGGTGAAGAAATGCAAGGTGGGGCTGCTGCTGGTCTTCCTTTTCCCTCTGACCTTTTTATTTCCTCTTACCTCCGAGACAAGCATGGCTAATTCTCCCCTGATGGGGGATGTCTTTCTGTATGCTGGGAATATCATTTGTTAATAAAAGGTCTTGGGCTATGGCAGGCGTCTTAGAGGTAGGCAGGGAAATCGGGAAATAGGAGCATAAAGGGGAAGGAGGGTGGAGTCAAGGGGGAGGCATGATCCAGCCGCCCAAGAAGCAAGATGTAACAGGTCACGTGGCAGGACAGATTATTGGAAATGGGGTTGAATTAAGATACAAGAGCTAGCTAGCGATATGCCTGAGCCATAGGCCAAGCAGCATGCATGCAATTAACGTAAGCTTATGTGTGTTTCTGTGGGACTGCAGGTCTGCGGGTTTGGCTCATAGACCAGACAGACCAGAAACCTATTACACTCTCCTGTCCCTCTTTTGAGACAGTCTTTCTATGTAGCCTTAGCTAGCCCCTCCCTGCCTCTGTCTCAGTAGCACTGGAATTTAAGGTATAGACACCATCCTGATGGTCTTATCTCAAATTCTTTTTTGTTTTTGTTTTGTTTTTGAGACAAGGTTTCTCTGTGTAGTGTTGGCTGTCCTGCAGCCCACTCTGTAGACCAGGCTGGCTTGGAACTCACAGAGATCCACCTGCCTCGGCCTTCTAGGATTAAAGGTGTCACCACCACCCTGCTTTGGTTTTGTGTTTTAGTGGTTTCTTGACCTTCACCTCACTGAGGTGAGATGGTCTTCCCATTCATCTTGGACCACAGCCTCAACACCGAGTCAGCCAATACCCACCATCTTCCATCTTTTAAAATTTCATTTGTTCAGCTAGGTGGTGACGGCACACACCTTTAAGCTCCATACTGAGAAAGTAGAAGCTGGCAGATCTCTATGAGTTCAAGGCTAACCTGCTCTACAGAGTTAGTTCCAGGATAAGCTCCAAAGCTACACAGAGAAACCCTGTTTCACCCCCCCCCCCCAATCAGTTGTTCTTAAATGTATGAAGAGTACTGTAGGCAGACAAGGTGACTCAGAGAGAGAAAACACTCACTAGATGCCAAGACTGATAACATGACCATGGTATGGTTAAAGGGAAGTTGTTGGGTTTTGTTTCGTGTGTGTGTGTGTGTGTGTGTGTGTGTGTGTGTGTGTGTGTGTGTGTGCATGAAAAGCCTCATGGAGGTCAGAAGAGGGCATTATATACCTGGAACTGTTGGAGTGGTTGTGAGGTACTATATGGGTACTGGGAACTGAACCTGGGTCCTCTGCAAGATCAACTAGCGCTCTCCAGCTCTGAGAGAAAAGGGTTTTATTGTAGATGTGAGGGAAGGATCAGCCAGAGGTATCTAGAAGAGTCCAGAGCAAATAGACTGACCATGACCAGCAGACTGGACCTTGCCAGGGTCTGTGAGAGGGAGAATAGCAAAGAACAGTGAGAAGCAGGAGCAGAGCAGAGAGAAAACATCATCAGAACACCAGGGCTACAAGGAGAATGAGGAGCTGGGAGAGGGAAGCCCCAGAGCTGGCAGGAGTTAGGGAGAGCAGGTGATGGATGAGTCTTCATGGACTTTCAAGTGTGTAACAAACAGGTACTTATAATACCAGAATGTGCTTTGATATGCTGATAGGTGCCATAGGTAGCTAGCCATATGTCTCTTCTCTTCAGTCAAAGGTAAGGGAAATGACTCCTTTTGGCAGAGGGGAACCAGTTTTCCAACTTACTGAATGCTGGCTTTTGTTTAACCACCAGAAATTCTCCTATACTCCAGGTTGAGTTCATTTCTGGATATTTGAACTGCCTTTTGGGAACTCTGTAGACCAGGCTGGCCTTGAACTCAGAGATCTTACTGCCTGCCCCCACCCCAAGTGCTGGGATTAAAGGCACGAGCCACTACTGCCCTCTTCTGGCTTCCTTGGGGCACTGCATGCATGTTCTCCCCCCCCCCCACACACACACAGACACACACACACACCCCACACATGCTACTCATACACATACAAAGTAAAAATAAATAAACAAATCTTTAAAATTATTAGGGCTGATAAGATGGATCTTGCCAACCTGAGTTCAATCCCTGGACCCACGAGGCAGATGAGAGAATCAACTTCTGAAAGTTGTCCCTTGACCTACACACACACCAAATAAATGAATAAATGTAAGAATTTCTTTTTTTGAGACAGGGTTTCTCTGTAGCTGTCTCAGAATCAGCTCTGCAGAGCAGGCTAGCCTTGAACTCACAGAGATCCTCCTGCCTCTGCCTTCCAAGTGCTGGGATTAAAGGGATGAACCACCATTGTCCAGATAAAAATGTAAAGGGCTGCCAGGTGGTGGTAGCACATGCCTTTAATCTCAGCATTTGAGAAGCAGAGGCGGGTGGGTGTCTGTGAGATCAAGGCCAGCCTGGTCTAATAGTGAATTGCAGGACAGCCAGAGCTCCATAATGAGTCCCTGTCTTTAAAGATTTATCTATTTATATATTTTACATACGTGTGTTGCATGTTCATCTGTATACAAAAAGATGGCATCAGACAGTTGTGAGCTGCCATGTGAGTGCTGGGAACTGAACTTGGGACCCTCAGAAAAGCAGTGAGGGCTCTTAACAACTGAGGCATCTCTCCAGTCCCAAGATCCTGTCTTAAAACAGAACAAAATTGAAGGGACTGGTGAGGCTACTAAAGGTGCCGGCCACAAAGACTGGTAGCCTGGGCAGCTTAGCTGGGTCCTGGAGCCCACAGGACAGAAAGGAAAGAACTGGCTCCAAAAGCTGTCCTCCGACCCCCACATATGCAACACCTTCCCTCGTCCCCATAAGTCAATGCAAATAAATAAAAAATAAAGCAAATCTTTTGTGTCTTTGGTATGCTTATGTTTCTACCCAATTCCAGAACTTTCTCTCATATTGTCATTCCTTGTCACTCTCCCTGGGCCCTGAAACCACCTACCCACATCAAGCCACTTATCTTCATCATGTGTCTGTCACCCTGCACATCTCACTGAAGGGAATCAGCTAGGATGTGGTGGTTGGCAGTATTGCTGTCTACTAAGTGTTGTCCTGTCTCACATAGGACAACCCTTGGCTACTGTGACTAATGCTGAGGACAGCTTGCCTGAGTGGAACTGTGGGCCTGGAGAGCTGCTCTGGTGGCACTTTTAGGCACCAGAAAAGGAGGGCTTGCATTTCTACTATCTGGTGGTCACCATGTGATGGAGAGACACTGGAAGGACAAGCCTGCTCAGCCTGTCAATAGATTAAAATGCCATGGCTCGTCAGTTGCTGCTAGCAGTAGTTGGATAGGGGGCTGCAGGGGACCTTTTTAAATTTCGTTTTTTCGAGACAGCATTTCTCTGTGTAAGAGTCCTGGAACTCGATTTGTAGACCAGGCTGGCCTCAAACTCATAGAGATCCACTTGCCTCTCAAGTGCTGGGGTTAAAGGTATGCTCCGCCACAGGCCAGCAGCAGGGACTTCTTTTGGAGAGTGGGCATTATGCCTTTCAGGCTGCAGACTCTCATTGACCACTAGGTGGTGCACGCTTCCTGTGGAGGCTGAGCCTGACTGACCGTGGCCACTAGGTGGCACACTCTCCCAGTTCACACAGTGCTTGCAAGTTGCAAGCGGTTGAGGAAGGACTTTTATGGCGGGCACCCACTCTGCATTCATCCATGCAGGCCAGCACCGCTTGGTGAAAAACAGCATCATCCGTGAGAAAGAATGCACGTAGCTCTTAAAACCAAGTCAGCAGAGCCTTCCTTTAAATTCGGTATGTAGCTACGTGTGCAGGTGTGCATGTGCCAGGATCAGAGAGGTCAGAGAACATTCTCAGAAGCTGATTCTCTCCTGCCACATGGGAAGAAAGTCTGCACAGGGCACCGGAGCCATCTAGAGAGCCCAGCAAAGCCTTTCTTCTTTGAGCAGATCCACTATCACCATATATTTCTGAGCACCTACTGTGTACTAGGTATTATTCTAGGTGCTGAGAACTCAGAAATGTATTAGACAGAGTAATGAAACTTATTCTTGTGGGCCCAGCTTACACAGTGTGTTCTAGAATGCCTAGGGCTATGTAGTAAGACCTTGTCTCAAACAAGCAAAAGGTCACATCTGGTGCTTCAGTTCTGGCTGAGACAAGACATTAAGAGGACCTCTCAAGCTGAGCGGTGGTGGCAGCACACACCTTTAGTCCCAGCACTAGGGAAGCAGAGGCAGGTGAATCTCTGAGTTTGAGACCAGCCTGCTCTACAGAACAAGTTCCAGGGCAGCCACAGTTATCAGAGAAATCCTGTATGTGGAGGGTAGGGTGGGTGGTTGCTTCCCAGGGCAGGTGGGGACAAAGGCAGAGCCTAGAGTCCTCTGCTTCTTGCAGTCCCAGGACAGGATGTGGACAGGAGATGGCAGGGAACAAGACCATCAAGGTTGTTAAAGGATAGTAACATAATGGTCTGGGAACTGAGGACTGTGTTAAAGATAGGAATGTGACACTGGATTGTCCACTAGGAGCACAATGTTGAGTGCTTGTGAAGAAGTTTCAGAAGCCGGTTAGATGCAGAGCTCTGGCCCATGAATGAATTAATTCTTGCATGAAGTTCTAACATTATTGAAAATGGCCCAGTTCAAGGAAGGGGTCATTGGGAGCATGTCCTTGGGTGGCAATTCTGTCCTGGGCCCTTGCTGCCTCTCCTGAGATGAGTTCCTCATGGCTGTATATTCTATAACGGTGCTGTCAACATGCATGGGACAAGTGACCATGGACTGAACTCTTTAAAAATAGGAGTCAAACCAAATCCTTTTCCCCTTTGTTCTGGCAGGGATCTGGTCACAGCAACGAGAAAGGGAACTCAAAAGGAAAAGCAAGGATGGACCAGTGTACAGGTTAGCTAGGGGCTGAGTAGCTAGCTGCCTAGGAAGCCAGGAGGGCTGGGCAGGCATCTGTGTTTGCTGGCAGAGTGAAACTCAGGGCAGTGAGAGACTGTACCCTGCCAACCCCCAGGACCCTGGAGGGCATCTGACCTGTGAGGTGACCAACTCAGTGAGTGACAATAGCCTATTTTAGTCCCCAAGTTTGGGCACTTTGGAGCTCTATCTTAGAAGGTCTTAGCGGGACTTACTGAAAGATCAGATGTGGACTGTGAGAGAAGAGCCCCGGATCCAGGATGCTAACAACTGTGGTGACCTTGACCATCATGCCAAAGGATGTAGTGATCTCCTCAGCCAAAGAGCATCGTGCACACAGTGGCAAACTGTCCACAAAGAATTGTTGCACAGCTGCCCACCAGTTCTCAGGGAAGATGGGAGGCAGAGTCCCGGCCATACACTTCTATTTTGCCGAGAGAAGTGGGAAGTAGACAGGGCTGCACATCACCGTTTCCTCAGGAGGCGAAGTCAGACAGATCACCCCAAGAAGTTTCTTCCATGAAGGCATTTATAGCATCAGAAGAGCAAAACAAAAGGGGGGCTCCAATTCAAAAATGGAAAAAAATTAATACTTGTCAGCATTTCTTCACCCGGTTGGGAAGTCGACCTCACAAGCACAGGGGAGTAGTATTCCACGGAGCAGCTGACCCTGGTTTTAACTACTGCTGTGGAACTGTGAACTTTTTAATCAGACAAATCAGTCTTGTTAATTACATTTAAGCAAGGTGTCATGTTTTGTAGAATTGAGATGCTACATATAGTGTGCACATAAGTGCAAGGGGGTCTCTGTGAGGATTTCATATACAGGTATGTATGGAGATATAAGCACATACTCCCCCACAAATAACTGGGCATCTCCAAGCATTTGAGATGGTTTTAGAATTAACTCTTGGGATTTCTCCTAAATACCACTTTAAAAATAACTCCCTGACGGTTACCTTTCATGTGAACCAAAGTATGCTTCAGATCTCAGTCTGCAAGTCAAATGGTACTAGAGGTTTTGAGGACTTGGTGCCTCCCAAGTCTGAATTCATCACTGTCCTGGGGCTGAGGGAGTGTTTTGTTGTTGTTATCTGCCTTTTTCTCTCTGAAGGTAGTGACAATTCTAATGCCTTGGACTTCCATAAGCCTTTTATTTTTGTATACATAACTCCAGAAAAGACAATGAATGTGAAGTTTCTAGGCTAATACAAAGAGACCTCCTCTAAACTATACTACTCTACCACAGGAAGTTAGTAATACCAGAGTATGAGCTATGGTGAGGCACACCTTTCCTACACTTCCTGGCCCTGCTGCTTGTGGTTCTCATGCTCTGAGCACTTGAATATGAAATGCTCAGATCTAGATGTTGAATGTTATTCTAGTAGGTTCTGGAACTTTAGGAGGTGAGGCTTGTCTGTAGGAAGGTTGCTGGGGGAGTAACTCTAGGGGCTATACCTGGTCCCTTGGCCCTTCTCTCTGCTGTCAGCAATGCAGTGGACAGCCTCTCACTACACTCCTGCCACCAAAATTCTACCCAAGGTCACAGGCTAAGCTATTGAAACTGTGAGTCAAAATACCTCCTTCTTACCTCACTCCGAGAGGCATTTAAGTATTATTCTGTTGTCCAGTATTGTGTCCTTACCTGCCCAAGTGCTGAGAGTAGAGACTTGTGAAGGACATGGACCCCGGCCACAGTCCTACAGTGCTGGGAAGAACTTACTGCTTGAATTCATCACCTGGCTCAAGAAAGCTACTTCCTGTGACAGGCCTCTTATCTTGATTTTGGATAGGAGAACCTAGTGACTTCTGGTGTGTTGGCCACTATCAGGTGGCCACAGCCGCTTCCTCCATTATACTATGGTCTGTTTGTCCAGCCTGGAGGGTTGTTATAGATCAGGCAGGTGGGGCAGGAGCTCTTATCTGAGGAGACTCACACCGTTATTAGATTTGAACTTCCTAGATGATGGACATTTGTCAGTCATTGATCAGCTGAGGAAGGATGACTGCCACCCAAGTCATCTGCAAGTGGCCAGGTGATGTGTGTCCAGACCCAAGGAGTCATCTCTGAACCACAATGTGAATTACCCTTTTACAAAAAATAAGACAAAAAATGGGGGCTAGAAGGATGGCTTAGTGGTTAAGAGCACTGGCTGATCTTCCAGAGGTCCTCAGTTTAATTCCCAGCAACCACATGGTGGCTCACAACCATTATAATGAGATCTCCTGTTCTTTTTGGGCTTGCAGGCATACACTATGCAATAAATAAATAAACCTTGAGGGGAGGTGGTGTTGCAAGCCTTTAACCCCAGTGCTCAGGAAGCAGAGGCAGGTGAATCTCTGTGAGATAGAGGTCAGTTTGGTCTACAGGACAGCCAGGACAGGAAAAAAACCTGTCTCAAAAAAAAAAAACAAAACAAAACAGGTATAAAAAAAGGCAAGATTGCTCAGTGGGTAAAGGCACTTGCTACCAAGCCTGACAACCCGAGTTCAATCTTTGGGACCTCCATGGAAGGAGGAGAGAACTGACTCCTGCAAGGTGTCCCTCTGATCTCCATCTTCACACACAACTGTGGCACATGTGCTCATACACGTAGACAGAAAGTAAGTAAATGAACAGAGTGATAAAAGTACTCAGGCATGGTAGTTATACCTGTAAATGCAGCACTTGAGATGCTAAGGCAGGAGGGTTGTCAGTCTGGGGTCATCTTGGGCTACAGAGTGACACTGTTTCAAATTAGAGAGGGCTGGGGGTAGATAGCTCAATGGTAGATTAATGCCCAGCATAACAAAGGTTCTGGGTTCTAATTCCAGCACTTCAAGAAAAAAAAAAAGCAAACAGCTGGTCAGAGAGTTCAGCAGGAAGTGCTTGCCATAAGACCTAGGAATTTATTCCTGGAACCCACATAAAGAGGGAAGAATTGACTCCAAGCTGTCCTGACAGCCCCCACAACATGACATGTGCACGTTCCCCCAACACATCCCACACATACATATAAAAACAAATGTTGCCTGCTCTTGGTTCTTTTTTAAAAAATCTCTATTTTATGTATATGTGTGTATATGCACCATGTGTGTGGTGCCCTTGGAGGTCAGAGGGTGTCAGATCCCTGGGAAATGGAGTTACAGGCAATTATGAGCCATCATGTGGATTCTGGGACTCAATCCTGGGTCCTCTGAAAAACAAGTGTTCTCAACTGATGAGCTGTCTCTCCAGCACCTGTCACTTGTTCTTCAAAAACCTATATATTTACTTCGCTTAATTTTTAAAAAAGGCAAAATTGGAGGGGAAGCATCTCGACAAAGGAGTGGAGGCATCCTGCTTTCAGTGGTGCCATGGCATGTAGGCATGTCCTCTGACCCTGGTAACCCTGACCCTGGTCTGGCACAAGGACAAGGAAAACAGGCACACTGAGATCATGGTACATAAAGGCATGGGGGCTGAAGAGATGGCATAGTGGTTAAGAGCACATAATTCTCTTCCAGAGGGCCCAAATTTGACTCCCAATGCCCAAATCAACAGGGTCACAAATATCTGTAACTCTAACAGATCCAGTATCTCCAGCTTCTGTAGGCACCCTCACTTATGTATACATACCCACACTAATAAATAAGAATAAAATATTAATGGGCTGGAGAGATGGCTCAGCAGTTAGGACTGCTCTAGCATGAATTCTATTTGGTATATAATGAAAACCCAGAGCCAGATATTGGGGAAAAGCTGGAGTATCAGAGAGATAGAGAAACAAACCACAGTCACTTCTCACCTGCCAACTCCTCAGGCCTGTCTCCAGGATCCTCTAACTCCAAACTTCTCCTCAGCCCACCAAGGAAGTCCTGGAAAGCTGAGAATCTCCCTTCTCTCCCTCCACCCAGCTATCTTAACTTTCTATTTCCACATTCTTAAAGCTAGGATTAAAGGTGTGGGTCACCACTTGCTGGGCTCAGTGGTTGGCTTTTCTTTGATATCAGGACCAATTTTATTAAATATATATCACCACAGGTTGCTCTTCTACCAGACTCAGGTTAAATCCCCAGCACCCACATGATGGTTCACAACTGTCTGTAACTCCAAGGGATTTGATGCCCTCTTCTGGCCCCCTAGGGCATAGATATACATGCAGGCAAAACACCTATACAAAACAAACCAGAGAAATTTGGAGGGAAATTTATCTAGGAGAGTTTAAAAAACAAAATATCAACCCCCTCCAAAATCACTGCAGTTATCAAAAGTCCACAGCACAGTTACAAACTACACAGGTGCAGAGGCCAAGTCCACAGCTCAGCTACAAACTACACAGGTGCAGAGGCCAAGTCCACAGCACAGCTACAAACTACACAGGTGCAGAGGCCAAGCAGAGCAAAGTCAAGTCTCAGAGAAGTAGCTGGCCTCAAGATCACTGTAATGAGGTGAAAAATCTCAGCAAAGGGAGTCATAGGAAAGCTTTGCTTTCCCAGTGCACATAAAGGCACATTTCTCACTTCATGAATATGGTGCACAGACTTACATACAGGCAGAACTCTCATAAACAAGGTAAAATAAGGTAAAAATTAAGAACAGCTTTCCTCCCCACAGGAACCATCAGCCTCTGTTGACTTGTATCAGCTTTTGGAGATCACACCTTGATGGTGTTGACTGTTAAAGATTATTTCTCAGAGTGGTGAAAGGCTTACCTTAAGAAGACGGTGGAGTGTGCCACATCTGTCCACTCCTCTTTTCGTGGGCATTCCTTGACATGTGGGCTGTTGAAGAACATTTCTCTCAAAACTGGCACAATCTTTCCTACTCTGCAGCTGCTTCTCAACTAAGCTTACGTGATGCCATTTTGTTACAGGGGTGAATTCCATCTCAGGAAACCTTCTTTGGTTGTCTATAAGGCACAGCTCATCTATTTAGTTCTGAGACGGTGGCAACTCAGCACACCAAGGCCCAAGTCAACTGAGTTTACTTGACTCCTCACAGCAGCTGCTCCTCTGCTAAGGTTGAACACTGATATCTTGACCGCTTCTTGTTAATTAAGCATTCTTCAGGGTATCTAGAATAGCAAACCTCCTCCTGTTCCTTGCTTTGTAGTCCGGACTGGCCTCCCTTTTTTCTCCAGAGTGCTGGCATTAAGAGAGTGCCACCACTACTGCTCAGCAAACAAATCTTTCCTGAAATTGTTTTTATTAATGTGTTTTGCCTGCATCCATGTCTGTACCACATGCATACCTGGTAGCAGCAGTGGTCTGAATTAGAAGAGAGCTACACAGAGTTGTCAACCACCATATTAACACATGATCCAGTTCTCTGCAAGAGCAACAAGTGCTCTTAATCGCTGAGCTGTGTCTCCAGTCCTGATGTTTGTTTTTTTCTTTACAGTTCTCATGTAACTGAGGCTAACTTTAAACTAACTCCAGATCCTCCAGCCTCTGCCCCACAAATGTTGGTTCATTGGCTTGTCTCACAATGCTTAGCCTTAGGGTTTCACTAGTCACTGCCCATAGCAGCTATAGCTTTGTAAGAGATGTCAGTAAAACTTTCGTTTGTTTTTTCGAGGCAGGTTCCTCTGTGTAGCCCTGGATGCCCTGGAATTTGCTTAGTAGACAGGCTAGCCTCAAACTCATAGAGGTTCACCTGCCTCTGCCTCCTGAGTAGGATTAAAAGTGTGTACCAACACCATCCAGCTGCATTTCAATATCAATGGGCTGCAGCATGGATGCTGTGCTCATAGACAGGAAAATATGGCCATTGGAATTTTGAAGTGGTAAGTAATTACTTCATATTTCTTCTTTTACTTTTTCCTTCAGACAGGGTATCTTGTTGCCTAGGCTAGCCTTGAAATTCCTATGTAGCTCAAGGATAATCCAGAACCCATTTTCCTTGCTTCCATCTTGGATCCTCAAAAGACTTCTGACAGGTGACATACTCACTAGAATACCTATCCACACACTCTCACACACATACAAAACAAACAAAAAACATGAAAACCAGAAGGTAGGTTCTCACCTCTACATACATATTAAAAAAACAAAAACAAAAACGCTTTAAAAACAAATTAGGTATGATTCGCAACACCTGGTATCTTAAAACTGAAGGATTGAGAAGACAACATAAGAAGGAAGACATACCAGGAGTACTGGGAAACCAAAAGTTGTCTGTAGATTGCATCTCTTATTAAATTTCTAGTGACATTTTTCACAGAAACAGGGAGACATTCCTAAATGTACTTGGGAGCACAGAAGACTCCAGAACTTGCCAAAGCAACCTGGAATACCTTCAATGCTGCAGGTAACATACCACACCACAGATTATGTTGCAGAGCCACAGTAACAAACAGTACCTTCTTGGTACAGATGCACACCGGGTGCTTGAGAGACACCCCAACTGTTAAGAGCACTTGTTGCTAGTGCAGAGGACCCAGATTTAGTTCCTAGCATTCATATGGTGGCTAACAGCTGTTTGTAACTTGTTTCCAGGGCTCCAACACCCTCTTCTGGCCTCCAGGAGCACCCAAATGCACAGAATATTGACATACATACAAATCCATATCAAACAATAACAACAAAAATCCAAATAACAACAATCTCCAACAGAAGCATTGACCGATGAAACAGAACAAGGACCTGGATTCAAATCCACATGACTATAACCATCTAATTTCTGACAAAGGTATCAAAAGCATACACTGAAAAAAAGGAGCATTCTCATCAGATGGTGGTGGCACATGCTTTTAATCCCAGCACTTGGGAGGCAGGTAGATCTCTGTGAGTTTAGTTTCAGGCCAGCCTGGTCTACAGAGCAGGTCTACAGGACAAAATACATAGAGAAAGCTTGTCTCAAAAAGAAAAAAAAAAAGCATCTTCAACAAATGGTGCTGGGAAAGCTGGATGTCCACATGTAGAAGAATAAAGCTATATTTGTAGTATTCACTCTGGATCAGTCTTAACCTACAACTCTCAAATTGCTAGTGGAAAGCCTCTTCAAGATAATATGCAAAGGCAAGTCAGGAAAGCTGTTGCATGACTTTAATTCTAACAATGGAGAGGCAGATCATGTCTGTAACTTGGAGGCCAGCTAGGGAGACAGAGACCCTGCCCTTTAAAAAAGAAAGAAAGAAAGAAAGAAAAAGAAAAAAAGGACTTTTTGAAGGGATATTTGCAAAAATTGGCAAATGAGATAAAACTAAAAACTTTCTGCACAGTGAAAAGACATTATGCAGAATGTGAGAAAATCTTTGTCACTTAGACATCTGATAAGAGATTAATATCTACAACCCATAAACACCCAAAACTAAACCACAGCTCCCATCATCCACAGAATGGACAGCTCTCAATAGAAGAAACAAATATACGATAAATTAAGACTTCACATCTGTGTCAACAGGGAAATGCAAACAAAAGCTCACTGATACTATCTTAGCCAAATCAGAATGGCTACTGTGGTGGTTTGAATGTAATTGGCCCCATAAATTCATAGGGTGCGGCATTACTGGGAGGTGTGGCTTTGTTTAGAGGAAGTGTATCGCTGTGGGGGCAGGGTTTGAGGTCTTAAATACACAAGCGACCCTTAATGTGACATTCTCTTCCTGCTGCCTGAGGATCCAAATGTTCATTTGCAGCACCATGTCTGCCTGCATGCTGCCATGCTTCCTTCCATGACAATAATGTACTAAACTTCTGAAACTGTGAAACATCCCATTAGATGTTTTCCTTTGTTAAGAGTTGCCATGCTGGGTCAGCACTCAGGAAGCAGAGGCAGGTGGATCTTTGAGTTTGAAGATAGCCTAGTTTACAGAGTTAGTTCCAGAATAGCTAGGACTGTTTATATAGAGGAATCTTGTCTTAAAAAAAAAAAAAAAGGTTAGCATGGCCATGGTGCCTCTAGACAGCTACTGTCAAGAAAACACATGATGAATGTGTGGGATTTCTGGTAGGAGATCAGTGTGGAAGATCCTGAAAAGACCAATAACAGAACAATATGATCGATCCAGCTATACCATCCGAGGCTCATCTCTGAAGGAAACCCATCAGCACACAGCAGAGGTGCCTGCACACCCAGGCAGCGCTGGTACCAGTGAGTTACCAGCCTAGGACCACACCAACAGGGGAATGGCTGCACTGTATATACACAGTGGGGTATTACTCAGCAATAAAGAATAAACTTACAACATATGCATAAGAATGAGTGGAACTCAAAGTTGCCTTAAGCAAATTAAGCGTGCACGTGGTTTTTCTCTCATGCATGAGGGTAACGATAGTAGGTATCTGAGAAGGACAAGTCAGAGGGATAAAGAGAATAGGTAGTGGGTATGAGAGCACACCCTGCAGTTGAGCATAGCCACTTCCTGTTATAATGAGGTTTTTTTGGCCTTGGGTGTTAGAGGACTAGACTCACAGACCTGTTATCTTAGAGTATTTAGCCACCCACAGCAGCTTAGGCCACCACAATGACACAGACACTTATATTAACTTCATGCTGTTTGGCCTATGGCTCAGGCACATTGCTAGCTAGCTCCTTCATCTTAATTCAACCCATTCTCATTAATCTGTCTGCCACATGGCCCGTGACTCACCTGTGTTCCTTACATGTTTCTTCTTGGGCATCTGGGTTGATCTGTCAGACTCTGCCCTCCTTCTATCTCTCTAAATCTGATTTCCCTGCTTACTTTTTCTATGGTGCCTGCCATGGGCCAAAACAGTCCTTTATTTAAAGATTAATATTCACAGCATACAGAAAGACATTCCCACATCATCTTTTTGTTTTTGTCTAATTAAAAAGGAAGGTTTTAATTTTAACATAGTAAAATTATGCTATTAAGCAAGAATTATAGCTATATTTAGTATATTTGCATTTATAAAATTAAATATTTTATTATTTAACCTTTGTGAGTTTAAAGTTTTATATTTAATATATCTTTTAGAATAACTAAGAAAAACTATGAATTATAACAATTTAATCTTTAATTATATTAAAGATTATAGAAGGATATAATATTTACTTAAGTAAACAGGATGTTTAAGCAACTTTTAAAATTTAAAAATGATAGAGATGGCACTTGTCTGTTTGGACAAAGTTTTTTTTTTTATAAAGTTGGGGCATTTATTTTTAGTCTATAGGCTTAGAGCATTTTTTATTTTAGTGAAGCAGAAAATTTGAAGGACTGTATTGTCTACTTTGGTATAGTTATTAGGTTTTTTTTGAGTTTTGAAGAATATTTGACAGGTTTTTTTGTAAAGTAGGAACTTGTATGTCTAGTTTAATCAGCATACTGTTAAGCAGTCAATATAAGAATAGGTTTTTGTCTAGTGGCTAACTGTTGTCACAAAGAAAGTAAAATCTATATGGAGTTTCTTTGATGTCTATTTTTTTTAAAGTAGATTAGTGCTGCCAGGAACAGACTGGTTTTATTGTTTAGAAAACTTTAAGTTTTTAAAATATTTTAAATGTCATATTTTGTAGGTTTCTGATGTGTTTGAAGCTTATTTAATTGAAATATATCTTTGTATATCTAAAAACTAACTAATATGACTATAAGTTTGGTTATCATAGGTGACTATTAATTTGTATTTTTTAATTATATATAATTTTAAATGAGTTATATAAACATATTTTAAACACAAGTAGGAATATACATATAGCATAACAAAATTGACTTTACATTTGTATTAATAAACTAAAATTTATATTAGTATAAAATGTTTTGAGATTAACAGTTGATTCTTGGATTAAATTTAATAATCTAATTTTTTAAAATTACTCATATACAGGTGATTTGGGAATGTCTTTCTGTATGCTATGAATATTAATCTTTAAATAAAGGAGCTGTTTTGGCCCATGACAGCATAATAAAAGTAAGTAAAAAATAAAAAAGATTAAAAAAACCCCAAAATCAGAAACAAATCAAGCCAAAGCACCCCCCCCCCAACATATAAAAAGACTGCAGGTCTGTGGGTCTAGACCTCCAGCCAGCCAAAATCAAAAACCTTATTGGAACAACTGCCATTGGTGATCATGGCTGCAACTTCTAGGAAAGAAGTTGCATCTTTAGTTCCAGTTCTCTAGAGGAAGTGGCAGGTGGACATAGGAAGTTCAAGGCCAGCCTGGGCTATGTCATGAGATCTTGTCTCAAAAAAAAAAAAAAAAAAAAAACAGGGGTGGAGAGGTGGCTCAGCAGTTAAGAGCACTGGATGCTCTTCCAGAGGTGCTGAGTTCAATTCCCAGCAACCGCATGGTGGCTCCTAACCATCTATAATGAGATCTGGTGCCCTCTTCTGGCATGCAGTCATACATGCAAACACTGTATTAATAATAATAATAAAAATGACTAACAGGAGACACTCCTTTCCTCTAGCCTGACTGACCTTACATTTCTGCAGTTTCACCTAGCCTTCAGTGAAGTACTGTATAGTACTGTGGGGACTGGAATGGTGCAGGTCCACAAGCCTCCAAGACTGCCATTCCTTGCCCATCTCTGTCTAATGTCTTGTGACTAATAGATTTTAAAAAAAAAAAGTCTTGCAATCTATTAACTTAGCAAACAACAACCTCCCATCAACCCAAAAGTTAAGAATGTCATCATATAGCATCTTGGACCTATAGAAAAGCGTCCTGTCTTGCCTTTCTAGTGTATCCACCAATGTATTTTAAATTTGACTTATGACTCTGTTTCATAAAACTATAAAACTAGCTGGATGACGGCACAGGCACAAGGATCTTTGAGTTTGAGGCCAGCCTGGTCTACAGAGCGAGTTTCAAACAACCTACACAGAGAAACCCTGCCTCAAAAGGACTTTAAAATTTCATGAAACTGCTTCCACACTGGAACACAGAACTGGGGGCAACCTGAATCTGTGTTTCCAGGCTATGGTCACTTAGAATGTCTCCAGAATAAAGTATCTCCTCACTTCCTTAGGATAAGGTCTGTTTTGTTGTTGTTGGCTTTTGCACCAACAATCCCATTCCTAAGGTCTTACTCATTGCTCTGGCCTGGATGTGGCTGGTGTAAACTATCCAGCTCAGGTACTGTTTCCTCAGGAAGGCCCTGCTGCCTTCTCGTAACTTACATACCCTAGAACATGCTTTCTTCCTTTGAGAAATGGTCTGGGGAAGCAGCTATAACTAGTTGGATACTCCCAGGACTGAGACAGCAGGTGTGGGCCACAGTTAGCCCTCACTGTACTTTTTAACATGTCTTCAATAAACCTAATCATTTCTAGTTTTTGCTGTTTTAAAGTTGCCGAGATACAAATACAGGTTCTTACTCAGGTGAGACAAGTACTCTTTCACTTGGCTGAAAAGAGAGAAGCAAGCAACTCTTAATGTCACATGTAGAAGCACTGTAGACTTATTTACTGGACTAATATTGATGTTGTATTTGTGGGAACAGAGACACTTAATGAGAGGGTCATGGAGACCAGTATTAGTCAGAATATTTATGAAATCACTATCATATCTAGGCTCAGCTTGTGATGTCACAACTCCTCCCTCCCCCAAGCAAAGGGTTTCTCTGTGGGCTTTGGCTGTCCTGGAAACTAACTCTGTAGAACGCACGGAGATCCAACTACTTCTGCCTCCTCAGTGCTGGGATAAACGGTGTGTACCACCATTGCCTGATTCTTCTTCTTTCTTTTCATCTTTGAGGAAGGATTTCTCTGTGAAGCCCTCACTGTTCAGGGCTCTGTAGACCAGGCTGCCCTCAAACTCAAGAGATCACCTATCTCTGCCTCCTGAATTCTGGGATTAAAGCTGTGCATCACCACCTGCCCAACACAAAACAATTTCTTACAGAAGTAACAAAGACTGTGGATCACAGACAACCACTATAGAGTAACCATGTTACAACAGCTAAACATCCAACAAAGACATCAAGAGCCCACACTCATGGACTTGCTATGTACAGCCTGGAGGAAGTGTGGCACAGTAGAAGTTGACACTGACCCAGAGTCACCCAAACCTCCGATTTCTGGAATACAGGCTTCCATGTGTTCAGTGATCTTGTGCATTGGACCTCTGGACCCCCAGTCTGCTTAGGTCATTATCTAACACCAGAACTTGAGGCCAGCCAGGCCTGCTCAAATGCAGTTGCTGTCTGGGGAACATGAGGATCTTCTTTCTGGAGGCCTGTGGCCCTTGGGGTGGGTGGGAGATAAGGATGCCCTGGAGGTATTGACTAGTGTGCAATAGTTTGTTTCCAGTACTCCATCTGGGTAGATATGAATGAAGGGGCAGTAGTTTTGTGGTTTTTTTGAGACAGGGTTTCTTTGTGCAACAGCTCTGGTTGTTCTAGAATTGTGCTTGTTGTAGACCAGGTTGGCCCCTAATTAATATAGATCTGCCTGTCTCTGCCTCTCAATATGCACCACCGCCAGCCACCCAGATTCTTAATTTCCATTTGAGTAATTATGAAATTTTAAGCTAATGGTGTTTTTAGGGAATTTTTTTGTAAGGGATAACTCCACAACAGGCACTCTCAAGCATGAACATAAACACTAGCATGTCAGTGTACTACAGCTCTTGCTGGGTGATTCCACATACTTGTGCCCACTTAGTGACAACATACACCTGGTGCTTACTATTTGGTGGGAGAACACTTATGTGGTGAGCCCATAGACACCAAAGCAAAGTTCTCTGAGCATGTAACAGCCCCTGAAAAACATCTATAATAACCAATCACCAGCCCAATGTTTAAGTTTCAGTAAAAAGTCACCCAAAGTAAGCAAATAGGACCAAACACAAAGGCTCCTAGAACAATGAGGACATGAGAATCCTTCTTGAAGAACATTTTTCCCCCCCTCAGCAATTTAATATAAAACTCACTGAGAACTAGTATCTAAACCCCTAGCTTCTAGTGGGTATTCCAGGGTTGATGCTGGCCCCAAATGGCTGAATGCAAGGGACCACAGGCTGTGTGGCCTTCTATACTTGCACACAGATGTTACCTGTCGACTATAGCAGAACACAACTGACCAGTGTCCTGGGCAGCAATCCAACATGATCTTGGGGAAAAAAATTTAATGTAAATATTCATCCATTGGGATGTACAAATAAATAAATAAGCTCAGAAGCGCCGACAGAAAAAAAAAACACAAATATGTAAACTGCCAGTTTATCTTCAATCTCAGATACTTAACTTCCAGAATACTAATACACAAATTAACTAATAAAAAGATATAGGACATTCAACATAGACATCCTCAAACAAAAAATAGAATCAAGGATAAATGCTATTTCTTCCTATGTATCAAGACTACAAATAGCATTTAAACACTTTATTATTCAAATTAAGAAATTATACATTTTGTCTGATAATGGTCATTGTCTTAAAAGTGTCATTCAGTTTCCCCACATTTAAAAGTATATTGCTAATTCTGGTCACCTAACCAAACAGCACAAAGAGCCTCCAGGCACAAAGATGCTGGACTTGGCAGAGAGTCAGGGTCTATAGTCCTCACCAGCTCCATGTTGGTCCTTGCACACTGGCCTCCTAGTTGCTTCCCTGCTTCCTGTCTGCAGAGGCTGTGGTCACCTGGCAACAAGTGGGAACCTGATAAAGTGCCTAAGTGAGAATCACCTGGCCTGATGCTCTTTCCTGACAGACTCCAGGAGTGCTGTCTTCTTACTGAACCAGCAGGAGGAAGCAGAGGTGCTAAAGTCTGGCAAGTGCCCCCAAAGATGCCCAAGATAATGAGCAGTACTGCCTGGCCAGGAGGGCGCGTGGATTATGGAGAGACGCAGCCTGCCACTTTGGTTCAAATGACTTTAATAAAAGCTGCAGTGCTCATATCCCCCAGTTGCCAATTCACTGCAGGTGACACAGTACCTCAGGAAGTGCAGGGACCCTCCTCCTCCGCCTCCCCGGAAAGCTCTCCAGGTACAGAGCAGAGCCAAGAAAAGAGCAATGAGGGCAGCAGCCACCTTACATCCACACAGCCATGTCCAAACCTCATAATGCAAGTCAGGAGGAGTCTGAAGATAAGCATGCGAGTCCCACCTGGGGGACATGGCTTAAAAAGCACAAATAAAATAATACTAGTGTTATCCATTTTCCAAACCTAATCACTTTGGGAAAAGGCAGCAGGAAAAATGCCTTCAGTTTTTACAATTAGGCTTGTAAACAATCAACCACGTGAGAAGCAGTGGCTCAGGGCTCTGAGTATCAGCCCCAGATTCCTTCTGCAGATTTGGTGCCTGACCCAGAGGGGATATGAACTGAGCCAGCAAGGCCAAAGCTTCATCTTTGGTTAATTTCAGAGTTGCCGCTAGTCTAAAACCTGTGCTCTTCTTGGCAAAATCACTAAACCAGCCACATGGCCCATAACAATGGTTAAGTTATGTGAAAAGCAATGTCCATCTATGTAAGTGACTGTGTCACAATAAAATTATCTTAAAAAAAAATCAGGAAGGGAGGAATGCCAGAAAGAAGGCCTGAGGAGAGCCGCGGGTCCCGCCTGAGTGCTCTCGGGGGGGTCTAGCAGGTGCTGGCTGCCTTTGGGTCAGATCAAGTATCCTGGGCTCAACTCAGCTCAGCTCAAAACCAGCGGCACACTCGATGGCATAAAGCAGCTTGCTTCGCAGCAGGGCTTCATCATAAAATTCTGGGAGCTTTAGTAGGTTCATGCAGGTGCTTGCTGTAGGCAGCCGTTCAAGGTCCGAGCCTCCATTGTGAATGCAAAATGCAGGATACAGCTCCTGGAAGACAGGGCACAGGACATGGTTAGAGGGCTCTGGCATAGCCTGGAGCCACCAGAGCGTGCTTTGAGAGGTACTGTTGCTCTGGCAGCTGCCTTTCTCAAAAGTATCTCATCTTTTAACAAAAGTTTCCTTTTAAATTACATCTGTGTACATGTATATGTGTCTGTGCATGTAAGTTCAGGTATCCAGAAGCCAGAGGTACTGGGATACTCTTGAAACCACCAACCTACTTCTCTCTGCTCTTCTTTGTTATGACTATATTTATTTTACAAGGTGCAATAGCAATAGCCCTTGCTGTCCTGGAACTTGCTCTGTAGATCAGCTGGCCTCAAACTCAGAAATTTGCCTGCTCCTGCCTCCTAAATGTCTAGTGCTGGGATTAAAGGCAAGAGCCACGACTGGCTACCCATCCACCTTAAAAAAAGAAGATTCATTTATTTTTGTTTTATGTATATGAGTCACATGTATAACTGATGCTTAAAGAGGTCAGAAGAGGCATCAGATTATTGGAACTGTAGTTATAGACAGCTGTGAAGTACCATGTGGGTATTCTGCAAGAACAGCTGTGGTGGGATTCAGGTGTCAGCTGATAAGGTCCGAAGACGCTTATTCAGGGTCCTGGGCTACTGAAGGGGGAGTGGCCAACCCTGTTCAAAAGGGGACTGCTGGACTCTTGGAGTCCCTCCCTTCCTTCCTTCCTTCCTTCCTTCCTTCCTTCCTTCCTTCCTTCCTTCCTTCCTTCCTTCCTTCCTTCCTTCCTTCCTTTCTTTGTTCCCTGACCGGGAATTGAACCTGGGCCCCAGCGGTAAGAGCGCTGAATTTTAACTACTAGACCAAGCCAGCTGCCCCATTATTTACAATGGAACAACATAATCCCCCTACAAACAGCCACTGCTCTTAACCAGCCCCTGGTACACATCAAGTACTCAGGAACCGGAAGCATGGTTAAGACTGGATTATGAATTTGAGGTCAGGCCACGTTACAGAGTAAGATACACATCTTAAAAAAGTGAAGGGAAAGAGGGAGGAGGCAAAGAAAGTGCACACTTGAGGGAGAGAACTTACAGGAGAGGAAGGAAGGGATCACATGGACACTCCAAAAGAGCTGCAGTATGTATGCACGCTGAATTTAGAAGCCATGAAGATATGTCAACAACACACATAAACAGACAGAAATGGCAGTAAAGCACAATCTCTACAGAGAAAGCAAGTAACCAGAGGGACCTATTCATATAGCCAGCACGATTTCAAGCTATTTTTAAAAACTTAAAGTTGAACTGGGCAGTGGTAGCAAATGCCTTTAATCCCAGCACTCCAGGCAGAGGCAGGAGGATTTCTGTGAGTTCAAGACTAGCAAGGTCTACAGAGTCAGGTCCAGGACAGTTAAGACTATACAGAGAAACCTTGGCCTGGAAAACAAAAATTACATTGAATTTAATGTGTGTGTACTTGCATATACACCCTGACACACATATGGAGTTCAGAAGACAACTTACAGGAATTAGTTCATGCTTTCAAATATGTGGGACCCAGGAATATAATTCATGTCATCAGCTTGGTGGCAGGTACTCAGGAGGCAGAGACAGGCAGATCTTTGGGCAGCAGGGCTGCACAAAGTGATGTGGGAATGCCTTTCTGTATGCTGTGAATACCAATCTTTAAATAAAGGGCTGTTTTGGCCCTTGGTGAGCACCGTAAAAGTAGGTGGGGAATCAGAATAGGTAGGAAAAGAAGGGTGGAGTCAGAGACAGATCGTGCCAGCGCCAAAGAAGAAACATGTAAGGTGCACAGGTGAGGTACAGGCCACGTGGCAGACAGATTAATGGAAATCGGTTGAGTTAAAATGAGAGAGCTAACTAGCAAGGTGCCTAACCCATAGGCCAAACAGCATGAAGTTAATATAAGTATCTGAGTCATTTTGGGGGCCTAAGCAGCTGCGGGCTGCTAAGTGGTCCGGGATGGCAGGTCTGTGGGTCTGGACCTCTGACGGGGCGGGACGGGGCCAAGAAACCTTAGTGTAATAACAAAGAAACTCTGTCTCAACCCCCTCAAATCCAAACCTAGCACAAATAAGATACAAAGATATGAGGGCAGGGTCAGCAGTTCCTTTATAAATGGAAAGTGCACTGTACTGCAAATAACATTCCCACACTCCCTCCTCCCCCTTTCATTTGACAGAGTTTCTCTGTGTAGCCCTGGTTGTCCTCAAACTCAGAGATCTGCCTGCTTCTGTCCCTAAGTGCTGGGATTAAAGGTATATACCACCACTACCAAGCAAATGCCATATTTTATTATTTCTTTTATGATGCCAATTGAGTTTCCTTTTTGAAGTCGTGAAAGTGAAAAGATAAAGTTCTTTATTGAAATCTGAGTCAAGGACACCATTTTATACATAATTAAATACAATACAATGGATATTTGCATTAATTCAGTTTTTAAAAAATCAATTTACTGTGTGGCCTGACGGTAGCTTAACAATTTTTCTATAGCATTTAATGATTTTTTTTCCTTTTTTGTCTACAACAATTCCATTTACATACCAAGTTCTAATTAACGTTAGCAAATACTGTTCTTCCTCAGTAATTAGGCACAGAAGTATTCTATGAGTTTCTTGCAATCTGCAGCACATTAATCTATGCCCTTTCCTACCTCCCTCTCTGTGTCTGTCTGCTCTGGAGCACTCATTCACAGGCACCTCTGAGAAGCCACAAAGTCAACATGGTTTTTTTTTTTTTTTTCCCTTAAAGATTTATTTATTTATTTATTAAGGACAGTGTTCTGCCTGCATGTATTCCTGCATGCCAAAAGAGGGCGCCAGATCTCATTATAGATGGTTGTGAGCCACCGTGTGGGTGTTGGGAATTGAACTCAGGGCCACAGGAAGAGCAGCCAGTGCTCTTAACCCCTGAGCCATTTCTCTAGCCCCTCAAAGTGCTTTTTAAATTCTAATGTCTGACATCACAATTGTAAAACTAATACGGAACTCTTTCTCTTCTTTTTTGGAAGACAAGGTCTTGCTATGTATGGGTGACTTACTAGTCTTCCTGCCTCAGCTTCACAGAGTCCTGGATTACAGGCACATGTTATCATATAGCTTTTCCTTTCATAGGTGAGTTCAGTCTTGGTATATTCTGTATTGAACAGTTCACGTTTCTCTTGTTTTTATATTTTCTATTTCATGAATCTTAACTTTCTTGTAGTTGTTTTTTGACACAGGATTTCTCTGTGTAACCCAGGCTGTCCTAGAACTCATTCTGTAGATCAAGCTAGCCTCCAATCTGAATATTTAAATTTAGGATGTCTTGCCTGCAGTATATTTGTGCACTACACTGCTTGGTACCTGCAGAGGCTAGAAGAACCACCTTTGGAACTGGGGTTACAGAGACAGCTATGAGCTGTCATATTGCCAGGAATGGAACCGGAGTCCCAAGAGTGGCCAATGCTCTTAACTGCTAAGCTATCTCTCCAGCTAACTTGGCATTATCTTTATTCTATTCCTGCTAATATAACTGGTTGTTTACCCTGCTCCAGCAACTTGAAACATTCACGATTACTGGTCTGCTTGTTTCAGGAACAGACCTTTCTTTCCCTTTTTTTCTTTGAAGACAGGGTTTCTACATGTAGCCCTGGCTGCCCTGAAACTCATCATGTCAAACTCAGAGATTCACCTGCCTCTTCCTCTTGAGTGCTGGGTTTAAAGGCATTTGCTACCACTGCCCAGCTGAACAGATCTTTCTTATTATTCACTATCTCCAAACCCAGCAATGGACAGCTGTTTCCTGTGAAAAATGAGCTCTTGGTAGTTGTGCAGATCCTCCCCAATCTTTACCTGAATGTGGGGATGTTTAATATCTAATAAAACCAGTCTAAAATATCTACCCACAATCCAGGAGGATCACAGAATGGTTAACTCACACCTTTAATCCCAGCAGATCTGAGTTTGAGACCAGCTTGGTTTACAGAGGGAGTTCCAGGCTCCCAGACAGGCAGTGGTGGTGCCAAGCCTTTAATCCCATAACTCCAGAGACAGATGAGATCTTTCTGTGTTTCTGTGAGTTCAAGGCTAACTACCAAATAGTAGTAGCTCATGACTTTAATCTTAACCTGGATGTGAAACAACTGAGCTAAGAGGGTATTTAAGGCAGGCACAGAAAGACAGATGAGGCAGTAGAAGCCACAAGGAGTGAGGCTGAGGAAGCTGGAAGACAGCTGGGTGAGATTTGACTGTGGTGTTTCCTCTCTTTGATATCTCAGCCTTTCCCTGATAGCTCTATGGCTCTGAGTTTCTTTAACACAACCAGAATTCATGCAACATCTGAGTACTAAACGAGATGCCCTCCATTTTAAAAACAAACAAAAAACCAATGTAAGTAAACTGTAATTGGCCTACCTTAGGATTTGGCCACTTTCCCCACTAACCAGGTTTGGAACATTTCCATATTTTCAATGAGTTCTTCCTTTTGTCTTTAGCTCTACATTTACCTTTACAGCTCTGCCTTTAAGGGCATTTCATGCAGTAGAAGTCACAGCAAGATGTCAATACTTACCCTTTCTGATTCATACTAAGTAATTTAAGTTTTTGATACAGTTCATGGCATTCATTACCAGATGACCGTTGGCCTTCTTTCAGGTTGGGCCATCATAACCAATGCTGTCATTTGTCCTGAGCATACTTCTTGAGATGACATCACAAAACACTCTCAAAAGAATCTGCTTGTACCTGCCCAAACTGCCCAGGACACATAGATGGAAGGAAACTAAAAAACATACCTAACCTGGTAAGGTAACATAGGTCCCCAATCCCAGCACAAGGGACCGAAGCAGCAGGACTAAAGAATTTGAAGTCAACCTGGGACGAAATAGTGAGTTCAGCTGGTCAGTGGTGGTACACAGCTTTAATCCCAGCACTTGGGAGGCAGAGGCAGGCAGATCTCTGAGTTAGAGGCCAGCCTGGTCTACAGAGTGTATTCCAGGACAGGTTCCAAAGCTACACAAAGAAACCCTGTCTCAACAAACCAAAAATAAATAGTGAATTCAAGGGTAGCCTGAACTACAGAGCCACAGAGCAATATTGTCTCAAAACAAAACAAAAAGGGGAAATTAATGTGCCCAGGCAGCATACTGGATCCTTACCTACAACACAAATTCTACAGGGGATACTAAGGGACAAGTGCTATCACTCCACCAAGCCGCAGATACCTGGAATAGGTTTATAACATGGCTGCCTAGCTCCACACAGCAGTATGAGGCAGCAGGCCCCAAGGGCCTACAAATGTCTATTTCTAACAAGCTCTGCATTTTTGCTAGAGTTGTAGATACAGCTAGACTCTAAACCAGGTGTTAACACACCAGGCAAATTCCTCCATTGTTGATCGTTGAATTGTGGCGACTTACAGGAATCTCTGTTTTAGGGAAATATGAACTAAAATATCCAACAAGAGGGAAAAAGAAATACCCCTAATCTGCTTTGAAATGACTCAAAACTATAGAGCAAACATGGCTAGGTCAGTGGTTGAAGTTGCCACAGCACATGTATGAAATAGAGAGCAGCCTTGGGCACTAGTTCTTGCCTTCTAACTTGTTTGAAATCAGGCTCTCTTTTTTGTTCATCAAGTATATTATTTTTTTAAATATTACCTCATTTACTCACTCACTCACTCAATGTGTACTCATGCGGAATTCTGAGGACAATTTGTGGGAGCTGTTTCTTTCCTTTCTCCATGTGAGTCCTAAAGACTGAACTCAAACTGCCAGGTTTAGAAGTAATTTATCCACTGAGAACACATACCCACATACACAACTGAGCCATCTTTGTTTTTGAGACAGGATCTCACCATATAACTCTGACTGGCTTGGAAATCATAGATGCCTCTGCCTTACAAGTACAGTGATCAGGTGTACATCATCACGTCCATCTAAAATTTTTATTACTTATTTATTGTGTGTGTAAGTTTGTATGATATTAAGTATGGAAGTCAGAAGATGAATTTGAGGAGTTTCTCTATTCTTTCCATCACATGGATTTTGGGGATTGAGCACAGGTTGTCAGTTTTGGCAGCAAGCACCTTTTCTCAGTGAGCTATCTCATCAACCCCTGCTGGGATATCTTGCTGGCTCCACATACAAATGCTGCTTCATCTTATTTTATAACAAATACAGGAAATATCTATCATTAAATGTCTCTCAAGCAACCTTTTTGTGTGTGATATGTTTGAGGGTGTGAGTGTGTATGTGGAAGCAAGAGGTTGGGTGACTTCCTCAATTGTCCTCTACCTGCAGAATACCTCATTTCTGCTGCACTGCATAACCTGGCTAGTTAGCTCTCAATGTCCTGTGGGAGTGCTGGCATTACTGATGTATAATACCGAACAAGCAGTCAAATTGGAAGGTGACTTTACCTGTTAAGTTATCTTGCTGGCCCTTCACTCATGTTTTGAGGCAGGTCTTCCACTGAACTTCTTGCTTGTTAATTCAGCTTGGCTGGCCCGCCAGCACGCTCCAAGAAGTCTCTCACCTCTACATTTCTAGTGCTGGCATTACCTGCCCATCATTTTTCAACTGAGTATTGGGTATCTGTTTATTTAGTTTTGGAGACAGCAGGGTTTTACTAGCTCTGACTAGCTTGGAATTCACTATGTAGACCAAGCTGACCTCCAAGTAGTTCTGGCTACCTGAGTGCTGGGATTAAAGGCACCTTTCCCCATAGGTGTTAAGTAATAACTTTAGCTCTTCCTGCTTGGATGGCAAGTATTTACTAATTAACTGAACTATTTCCTCAAACCCCCAATAATTTTATTATTGATAGGCTAAGTTATATGAGATTAATACTAATTTTCAGAACTAATCAAACAAGGCTAGAATAACGTAAAGCAAGTGGTAATAACAACCATTACCAAAACTCTACTTCTGCTCATGTCCTCTATACCACCATTTTAAGGTTGTGTAATCTTCATTCTAGTGTGGAAAGGATGACCATGATGGGCTGAGGCTGATGATTTTAACTCCAGGCAGCCTATCTGAACACAGGCTCTCTAGATACCACAAGCCTAAGTACGATTGTCACAGGAAGTACTTAGAATGGGACAAAAAGACAACAAGCATATAGTGGCCAGGCCAGGCCAGGCCTTTCATATGACATGAAAGATGCATACCTTGAACCCCAGGAGAGGGGGACGAGAGCAACTTGTTACAAACTTGAGTAACTTGCGCTTTTCTTCATCAGAGAAACCTTCTACAACTCTCCAAAAGATTTTAATGACAGGATGATCAGCAGAATAGCCCCCTATGATAAAATGAATACATTATGCATTAAGAATAAAACTAATGTAGAAACAGAAGCAACTTGGGAATATGACTTCCATGTTTTACAGGGGAGTAAACTTTCTAAGAAAACTGGAAGATACTTGCTGTGGTAGTTTGAATGTAACTGGCCCCCATAACTTCATAGGGAGTGGCATTATTAAGAGGTGTAGCCTTGTTGGAGAAGTGTGTCACTGTGGGGTCAGATTTTGAGGTTCCTTATGCTAGGAAGACTGCCCAATATGTCAGTCCAGTTCCTGTTCCATGCAGGCCAAGATGTAGCCAGCAGTGCATCTACCTGTACCCTGGCATTATCCCCATCGTGATGATAATGGACTGACCTGCTGAAACTGTAAGCCAGCCACCCCAATTAAATGTTTCCTTTATACAAGTTGCTGTGATTATGGGGTCTCTTCACAGCAACAGAAACTCAAACTAAGACACCTGCCTCTGGTCCTTGGCAGAGGGCAAATGTGACCATCCACGACGGAGTAACTCCTAGCCAGAATAGGCATGATGAAGGCATGAAATGATGCCTAGCAAATGATAGAAACGAACAAGTGGAGTAGACCCTTCTTGAGTACAAAATGACACTTGGCTACACATCTAAAATGGTACACACTCAAATCTTATTTTTCAGAGAGCTAGCTAGGCATTTGGCTAAAGTGATCTCTATGTCTTGGTAATTTTATTGCCTCTTTCTGATAATAAGGTTGAGACTATGGTTGACAACCAGCCCTTCCTGTGATTAGACACAATTCCTACAGCTTTTAATCTCATTAAGTGCTTCCTAAAACTAAAATAATTGCTATATATTGTTCCTTTATTGTTAATCTACTATAGAGATAACATCAATAAGATATCTTAAGTGCACTAATTGGCACCAAAATGACCATGGTAATATTTTAAATCTATTTACTGGAATAGCTGGGATCCTTAAAGGTATAAGCTCTCAGTACAAGCCAGGGAAGGTCAAACAACCCAGGGCAAGTTCTTGGCAAAGAAAGGTCAGAACAATGCCATTTTCTTAAATATATGACTTGAGAGTGCAGACACTATGACTTTTGGCATTATTTGCTTTTATGTAAGATTAGAGTTCAGGCTTAAAGCAACATACAGAAGAAAAAAGTGCACATACATAAATAAACATATATGCAAATTGAAATGATCTAGTAACTTTAGAACAACCAACACATACAGATTTACAACATTCCCATTTTCTTCCATAGACCCTACAGCCATCTTTGGCCTGCCTCTAACCCCATTTAACAGAACACAGGAACCCGAGCTGGGCTTTCCTTTTCTCCCCTCTTCTTCTCTCCCATTTCCACCTGCCAATTTCTGTTTGTGAGACAGAGTCTCATTTTGTGGCCCAGATTTGTCTTGAACCTAGAAACCATCTTTCCTCAGCCTCCTGAGGACTACACCTAGCTTAGATTTCTTAATTTAAAAGTGGTTTGCATATTTACTTATTTTTGACAAGATTTATAGATGATTATGAACCATCACATGGTTGCTGGCAATTGAACTCAGGACCTCTGAAGAATAGTCAGTGCTCTTAAACTCTGAGCCATCTCTCCAGCCCCTTTGTGTGAGGATTCAATAAAAGCTTCAGAAGTTTCGGAGATATCAGAGGGAATCTACCCACAGTCAGTCTAGGAGAATCAGAGAGTGGTGATTCACACCTTTAATCCCAGCACAGGCAACCTACGCCCTTAATGCCAACTGAGATGAGGTCATTTTAGTTTACAGAAGGAGTTCCAGGCTCCCAAGCAAGCAGTGGTGGGGCCACACCTTATTTACCAAGAGAGTATTTAAGGCTTAAGGCAGGCATAGAGGAGCAGGAAGCCAAGGGAAGCCAGGCTGAGGAAGCTGGAAGACAGCTGAGTAAGATCTGACTGTGGTGTTTATTCCCTCTAGTATCTCCAACTTTCCCTGAGATCTATCCCTGAGTCTCATTTATTCGTGCAACACCTTTGTGTATTTATTAGTGTGTTATTGTGGTTCTCTATTCCTACCATGTGGGTCCCTGGGACCAAAATAAGGTTCTCAGGCCTGGCAGTCATAACATTTTACCCATGGAGTCAGCTAGTCCTAGATTTATTTATTTATAGTAAAACATAAATACATACAACAGAAAATTCACCACTTAAACCACTTTTATGTAAAAACTTGAGAGTATTGATCACATTTACTTTCCAAGCAGCCATCACTCTTGCCTCTAAGAGGACGTCTACCCTGTCTCCCCCTCCTTAGAACAATCTCAAGTTCAGTCTTCTTTATGAGTCTGTACCTTTTCCAGGTATCTTATGAAGTGGAATCATCTAATATCTGTCCTTTTGGTCTGATCTCTTCCACTTAGCACTATGAGCTCAAGATTCCTTCATTTGGGGGTGTGTATATTATTAGTTCAATGGGTCTAGGCACTTGCCACTATACCTGACCATCTGAGTTTTGATTCCTGGTACCCACATATTAGAATAGAACTGACTTCCACAGTTGTTCTCTGACCACCATATAAATGCTGTCGCACTTCTGTGTATGCATATGTCAATGAGTGCGCATGTACACACACACTCCAACCCCATAAAAAACTTTTAAAGGGTGCTGGAGAGAAGGTGCAGCAATTTAAAGCACTAGTTGTGTATTTATTAGTGTGTTATCTGTGGTTTACACTAGTTGGATTCTTAGCATCCTTCATGGCTGTTTACAACTGCCTGTAACTTCCGTTCCAGGGAATATAATGCTAAGGGAACATAAAACTTTTTTAAACAAGGTTTCTGTGCAGCCACAGCTGACCTCAAACTTACAGAGATCCACCAGCCTCTGGCTTTCCAAGTGCTGTGATTAAAGGCATTCGCCATCACTGTCTGACTACTTCATTTTCTTAATGGTATCTTTTCTAACACCAAAGACTGCAACTTTGAGTTAGTCCAATCTACCTAGTTTCTTTTATGTCCTAACTGAAATTCTGACTAGCCCAAAGATAAGAAGATTTTGTCTTTCTTGCTCATTTTAAGTTAAAGACTTTACTCATGCCAATAGGAGATTCCATTCTGTGTTACTACAAGGTATAAAGCCAGCTCATTCACATCATGACAAGATGGCCCCTATGCCATCTGAATTGTCCTGGTACTTGTTAGAAAAGTGGTCAACCTTGAACACCAAGAAGCGTTGTGAACTCTGATTGGTGAGCATACCTGGCTCCACGCCACTGTCTCACCACCACTGTAGCATTTCCTAATTTTTAAATCAGGCAAACTCTATAAAACTGTTTTAGAGGCTGAAGAGATAACTGAGCAGTCAGAGCACTGGTTGCTCTTGCAGGGGACCCAGATTTGCTTCCCAGCACCCACACAACAGTTCACAACATGCTAACTCTATTTTACATATATGAATGCTTTGCTTATATGTATGTCAATACACCATGTGCATACGGTGCCATGGATACCAGAAGAGGTTCATCCTGGAACTGGAGTCACAGTTGTGAGTTGCCATGTGTATGCTGGGAAATGAACCTATGTCCTCTGGAAGAGAACCCAGTGTTCTCAACCATTAAGCCATCTCTCTAGACCAACAGCTGATAACTTTAGCTCAAGGAATCTAATGCTTCTGGCTTCTGTGGGCACCAGGCATGCATGTGATGCACAGACATACATTGGAAGCAAAACAGACACATAAAAATCACATTAGATTAAATTTATAAGTCAATTTGGAGATAATTACCATTTTAACAATATAAGTTTTCCAGCCAAAGAAAATAATTTCTCTGTTTATTTAGGTCTTCTTTTCCTTTCTTTCTTTCCTTTTTGTTTTGTTTTGAGAGTTTCTCCGTTAGCCTGGCATCCAGGAACTCAGTAGCCCCACTAAATGTCCCTTAATTTCTCACAACTCTTTTCTGCAGTTTTCATTATGTGTGTCTTGTGTTTACATTACTGAGTTCATCTGCAGTTTATCTTTTTGATGCTGTTAACGGAGTGATCAATCCCCTCATCCCTCTCCAGACAGGGTTTCTCATCTAACAGCCTGACCTTGAAATCAGATATCCACCTGTCTCTCCCTCTCCACTGCTGGGATCAACACCTACCCCCCCTAGAAGGTCGACCAATTCTAGGGTTGTGTACAGAAGCCTACATTTTGTCTGATTTATTAGCCCAGATTATAATGCTACCTATCCTCCTCTCCTTCCCATTTTGCAAAATGGAGGTTGAACCTAGAGTCTCAGGCAAGCTGCAAACAAGCACCCCATCATGGTACTGATTTTTGTTATTTTCTTTATACTGAGACAGGATCTTGTTAAGTTGCCCAGGTTGGCTTTGAATCCTCCATCTTTTGGCATTCCCAACCATCTATGTAAGATCAATTTTCCTTTTTGAGACAGGGACTTAGTGTGTAGCTTTAGTTGGTCTATGTACTCTAGGCTGGCCTCAAACTCTGAGACTCATCCTGCCTTTGCTTCTTTAGTTCTGGGATTAAAGGTAAGCACCACCACACCAACATAAGTCAATTAAAACAGACTTAAAAACTACAGCCCCTCCCCCCAAAAAACCACACACACAAAACCCCCAACCTGGTGTGTATATAATATGATACATGTATACAGGTATATACACCTGTGTACATGCAGCACCTAGAGGAGGATGTTGGGTGTCCTACTCTATAATTCTTTGCCTTATTCCTTTAATACAGGGTCTTGGACTAAACCTGGAGGTAGGCTGGCAGCAAGCAAGTTCCATCAATTTTCCCTCCTCTTGATTCCTCTAAGACGGTTGTGGTGTGACCACACCTGACATTTTATTAGAGTACATGAAATCTGAACTCAGATTCTCATGCCTGAACAGAAAGTGGTCTTACCAGCGAGTCATCTTGCCAAGCTCTGAGTCTTATTTTTTCCAGTATTTTACTAATGTATCTCTTTGGGTAATGAAACGACTAGTACTGTTTTATTATTTCTGTACTGGAGCTTGAAGCTAGAGGCTCACACATGTTAAGCACATTAAACTTCAGAGTGCGATGCTAGCCCATCGCCCCTTTCATCGTTGCTATTTTTCAGACAAGGTCTTTCTACATAGCCCTGGCTGTCTGGGAACTCACTATATAGACTAGGCTGGCCTAGAGCTCACAGAGATCCACCTGCTTATGCCTCCTAAATGCAGAGATTAAAGGCGTGCACCACCATGCCATTCCCAGCAAATGTCCCCTTTAAAAGCAAGACTGAAAGCAACCAAATGTTAATCATAGAAATAAAAGGTAGGTTATGAAGAAAACACACAATAAAGGCTCTCACTGTACTTGCTGTAGCCTGCAAATGACTGAGAAGAGTTCTTAACAGTAGGATGGACAGAAAGGGATGGGGCAGTGTCGTGCTGCATCTCACAGCACACCACCCGTATCAGAGGTTACAGTGACAGCCAACCTATGGGGAAGTTACACCCAAATGTGGTACAACATACCTGAATAGTTTGTAAAGGACTTTAGGTCCTCCAGACTCACAGGAACTTGTGCACCAGAAATTAATACCTGAAAGGATAAAAGGTTACATTGTAAACCTAAAGGGAAACTTTTCAGAAAAGTGTTTTATTTCCTGAGACAACAGTCTTTGAAAGTAATAGCCATGGCACCTGAATTTCCTGCTGGTCAAACATTCGGAGCCACTCTAGGCTCACAACGTTGGCCAGGCCCTGGCGGAAAGCTAGGCAGTGCGGTCGGATCTGCTTGTTTAGCCGGTAGTCAGCCACCAGATGGATGTAAGCAATTCGGTTGGCCCCAGTTACTGGAATATCTTTCCCTCCAAACTTTAGTTCAACCACCTGAGAACATAAAGCACAGGGTTTTAGAGGTCTGACAGCGGGCAACAAGTTTCAGAAAACAGGAATCCAACATACAACAGGACAAGCTCATAGGATAGCCATGGCAAGAGGCAGCACCTGCTGTCTTCTTTGCCCTCAGTAAGCATCTGGTCCTCTCCTAGCACTAAGGAACTACGCAGTAATGGAATTATAAGACAACTTCATTTAAGAAAAGTAGAGTCATTAAGGACAAACTTATGAATAAAGGCTCATTAGAGTCCCAGAGAGAACAAGGTACTCATTCTGGAGAATAAACGCTCATCATACTTCCCTTCACATTTACAGACTATTGTCTCTACTGTAAATTTTGATTTAAGGGCAGTGGCAAATGATTTTTGAGGGGGGAGGGAGTAAGATATATTGACATGTCTATAATCCCATCACTGGGAAGGCTGAAGTAGGAAGATTTTCCTGAGTTACACAGTGCAAACTGTTAAAAACAAAATTCAAAACAAACCAAAAGATAAATAAAAAGACAAAACAAAATGCACCCCTCTCCCTAATACTGTATTCCTAAGTTCAGAACAAATCTGAGGAATAGCTCTGTAATTGTCATAGCATGGCCAGTATCAGAGTAGTACAGTAAAAATGCAGCTCCCACCTCGAAATGAGTCCTTACCTCAGCAGGAGGTGCTGTGATATGTGAACAAAAGACCACCACAGGGCACCAGAGATGCAGTATCATCAGCTACAAGAGCATGCTCTGAAATGCCTTGTTTGTAACAATGTAAAAGAAATGCATTTCTGGGGTTAGTGGAGGTTACCTATTCTGTGGATAAGAACATAAAATAATCAAGTGTAGGGCTTATAATCCCACCACTTGGAAAGCAAAGGTGGATAGCTAATTTAAGACCATCCTGGGCCACATACTGGCAGTGCAGGAGTGTAGGCACACCATAAAAGGGCAATAATGTTTTGATTTTTTGAGACAGGGTTTCTATCTGTAGCTTTGAAGCCTGCTCTGAAACTCTGTCTCTAAACCAGACTGGCTTGAACTAAGAGATCTGCCTGCCTCCATCTCCCAAGTACTGTGATTAAACATGTGTGCCACTACTGTGAGCAGTAACATTTCTGTGTATCCACATTAACAAGGGCACTACTACTAGTGGTGGTCTGAAATTGGCTGGGTGTCTGGGGAAGAAGAAAGCTTTGACTATAGGGTGCTTATGATGGAGATCACAGAACTACTGGCAGCACCACCTCCTCAACTCTACTTTTTTTTTTTTTTTTCATGGCTCCTTTAAATCTTCAGTATAACAAGAACATACTATGAGCTGGGTAGTGGCTTTTATACCCCTCAAGTTTACCACTTTACATAAAGAGTATTTCAATGTGAGGTGAAGAACTTTACTTAAATCAACCAGTATCTGGTATTGGAGGGCAGGGTAGTCTGCTAATTCCCATTTTATGAAAGTTATGCAGCTTTAAACTTGAGTGCTAAACTTGGCTGATTCGTTCCTGCAATATTTCACATTTTAGACATTCAATTTTTCTTACTAATTTGCTTTCTCAGTTTGGAACCCATCAAATCACACAATGGCCTTTCAAGCCATTGTCTCTGGGCTGAGTGAGAACTGTTCATTACCTTAATTCCTCTGCTTGTATTCAGCTGACAGTTCATCTGTTAACCAGGCCTCCTGAGGCTGGCTATTATATTTCCATATATAAAGCCCACTGCTTCCTTTAAATGGATTAAGGGAGGTAATAGATGATGATGTGATTGTATGATGTGAAGACAAAGAAACAATCAAGTCTTCAGTTAATGACACTTCCAAGACCACCAGCTACAGTGGAATTTCTAGTAACTTAATAAAATGTTAATATTACCTTTAATTAAAAATCTCCTTTGACTAAATCTAAACACCTATGTTATTAAAAAGTCACGCAAACGTGTCACACTTTTAGGTTTGTAGGCACGCCCTTTGAAGACTGAATAGGAAGGCTGCAGGCATAGCTTGGTGGTAGAGGAAATGACCTGTACCTCAAGATCCTGGGTTCCACCCCCAGCAGTGCAATGAAAATACAGCACTAGGAAGATCTTCTCATAGGTGTTTTCCTCTGGCATTTCTGAGGGTCAGCTATGACAATACCACAGTGGCTCCTGTAACAGGGAAGGCTCTGTGACTTATATAAGGCCAGACAGCCAAGAAGAAAAAAGGTCTTATGACTCCAGCCCAACTATTCATGATCACTTATGGTCTGGTTATACTTGGCATCTGAATCTTTAAGTTTACTACTGGACTAACAAACAGGCATTTTGCTCCCAATAAAGGAAATACTCTGGGAACAGAATTGCTCCTTTACAGAGGAAGTGTAGTGACCCCCAGCAGAGGGCTGCCTGTTGCACAAGTGAAGGAAACTCAGAGCCAGATATCTGGGAAAGGCTGAGATAATCAGAGAGTAAACACAATGGTCAAATCTCACCCACCCAGCTGTCTTCCAGCTTCCTCAGCCTCACTCCTCCTGCTTCTTCTGCCTTCTCTGTGGCATTTCTGCCCTGTTCTTCCTGTTCCCAGAGTTTTCTTAGTCTGGTAGCCCCACCCACACTTCCTGTCTGCCTTTGGCCATCAGCACTTTTTATTAAACTCATAGGCGGGACAATTATTTACAATGTAACAGCATAATCCACTACAGCTGCCTGCCTCTATCTACTGCAAAAGTCCCTTACATCTGAACTACCATATTTTTCTAATCTGATGTTTGGGAGAGCAATTCCTTCATTACCATTTGTCACTTCTTAATTCAGTAGAAAACTTTATGCCAAAAGCAGTTGCCTCAGCAACTTGTTCACAGCACTAACCAAGTATGCCAACCAGTTATTATATCAACCTGACATAGGATAGAGTCTGGATGACTGAACAGCAACATTTTATGAATTGAAAATTCACCCAAGCTCCTTAAATTTATTTTTCATCTGCTATAAAAAAAAAACAAACTAAAAACAGTATGCATTTATGGGCCTCTGTGTAATGAGCTGTCATAATGTATACTCCATTATATTTAAATCAGGTTAAACACATACCCACTTATCATTTTCTAAATTTCCTTCTTCTAGATGTCTGAAATACATTTATTCTCTTTAGTCACCTCACTATGTGAATACACACCAGAACTTTACTTGTATTATATGCACTGATGACTTCTGAGAAACCTACATTAGAAACAAATAACAATATAAATTAAAAAAAGAATTGCTGAGTATAGTGGTGCACGCCTTTGATCTCAGCACTTGGGAGGACTAGGCAGGTGGATCTCTGGGAGATGGAGGCCAGCCTGATCTATAGAGTTAGTTCCAGGACAGCCAGGGCTACATAGTGAGACCCTGTCTTGAAGAAGCAAAAAAACAAACAAACAAAAAAAGAAAAACAAAATTTAAAGTAGTTATTAACCCAATTGCTGAACTCAGAAAAAGATTATTGCTGTACACCAAAGACTAACAAGGCTGTTTGGAGGCTCAGTGTCTGTCTAGCACATGCCTATGTTCCAGCTTCAACTTTTAAGGCATGCTTGTAAATACTTCACATCTTATAATCTGGACTTCCTTAGCTCACATTTGGTTTTGGGGCTAATAATGATCCACTCATGAGGATGACATATGTTTCTGCTTTTTGAGACAAATTATGAAGCCCAGCATTTTAAGAAATTTTCTAAGTTTTGAAAATACTTAACACATACCACAAAAGACAGAATAGTATGCTGTCATGCCAAGGTCAGGCAGAAAACAACTTTTTCTTCCTAGGTCAAACATTCTTCAATTGGCTACAGTGATACCAACTCTGAAATGTGGTATCTATATAATGATAACGATGAGAACAAGAAAACTAGCCTGGATGCAGGTATATCTGAGTTTAAGGATAGCATGGTCTATATAATGATTTCCAAGTCAGCAAGGGCTAGGGCTACACAGATAAACCCTGTCTTGAAAAACTACAAAACAAAACAAAAACCTAGTTTGGAGCTAGGTGTGGTGATTCAATCACAAGAAGCAGTTGGATCTAAGTTAGAGGCTACCCTGGTTTACATTAACAATTTCCAGGATACCTAGAGCTACATAGTGAGACCCTGTCTCACCAATACCTTCCCAAATAAAGAAAGAAAAGAAAAAGTAAGTTTGGTCCAGGCATGAGGTGGCACATGTCTTTAATCCCAGCACTCAGGAGACAGAGCAGGCAGACCAGTGTGTTTGAGAATTGCCAGCTCCATCTGCATAGTGAGACCCTGTCTCACAAAAAAATACATATGCACACACACCCCAAACAACAAAAGCCCAACAAACCAAAAACACCAAAACTTAGTTACTTTAATTTAGGACCTACCCCCTCCTTTTGTAAACAGGATGAAAGCAGCAAGAGCAAGCAGACAGATGTGAGGGAAGAAAGGTTTGGCAGTCACTCCCCAGTATGGAAATGAGAGAAGCTCCAGCTTTAGCACAGCTAGAAGGTACAATTTAAGAGAAGGAAGGACTGGGGGCAGGCATACTGTCTCTACGAAGATGCTGAGAACAGGACTGAGCTAGAAAGCTCGAGCTGCTGTGGTAGAGAAGTATTCACCAAAAGTCCCTTTTTAATTGAGGACACTGCCTCAATTAGAGGCAGGAAGAATACCTTTCCACTGAGAAGAAATGAGCACCAGCTCACCTGTGCTTCCCCAAGGTCATTGTTCACAACGGTAAAGTTCAGTCCCAGCTCCTCTACATCCTCCTCGTAGCTCTTGAGGAAAAGCAGGTTCTTGTAGACTTCGGGGTCCAATGAGGCCAGATGGTGGATGTCCACATCTGCACTAGTTCCCAGTAGCTTAGACAGGAAAAAGCCAGCAAAGGGTAGCTCCACCAGCATGTTTTCATACAGAGCCTTGGGACAGACCAGAGGGCAGACTGGGAATTAACATTCACTATTATCCTTATGCTTCCTATAACCAGAACACAGGCGATTCAACAGTGACAGAGTCCTGAGACATAGATTCTGTCTCCATTATAACGACAATGAAAAGTGAGGCCAGGGCTGAAACCAAACTGCACTAATACCAAATGGGACTTCTAAGAGCCAAGCCCTTTATGTCACAATAGGTCAGCAAATGTTTTCCATAGTCAGACATAAGTACTTTAGGGTTTGCAGTATGTTAGGCATCAAATGACCACAAACAAGAAACTCAAACTCTCCAGATAGATACTTCAAGCACTTAGCAGCTCTGGACACTTAAAAACACCCATGGCTTCAACTGCGTTCCTCTACCTCCTGTCTCTGCACCCGCTGTCTTCACTGTGTGCCCTGTTTCTGCCATATCTTTCCTTTATCTTTGGAAGACACTACCCTGAATTTTGGGGCCTCTTCTAATTTTAACTTGACTACATATTTCCAAGTGAGGGCACAGGGTGCACTAAAGCTTGAACACAGCTTTCTGTAGGTTACATACCAGGTCACATCAGCCAGAGCTGCTCACTCTATTTCTGTAGTTCAGAAGACTGCTGTTCTCTCAGGACCTGAGTTCAATTCCCAGCACCCACATCAGATGGCTCACAACTACCTGTAACTCTGACTCCAGAAGATACTCTTCTGGTCTCTGAATTCTTGAACACATATGGCATATATTCACACAGATACACATATACACACACATATATACCCCTAAAAAAGAAAGAGAAATAAGAAATACGTCTTCACTGCAGGTCATTTCTACCATTATCGCTAACATTTTTTTCCAATTATTTGTACTGCAGTATAATTGATAGAGAAACCTTGCATGACTATTTGATAACTTTCTTCCTTGGTTATACCTGAGAGACTTTAGGGAATCCCTTCCACAGATCTACTCTTAGCCCACTCTCTCCAACAGTAAGTCTCACCACTACTAAGATTCTTATATGATAGCACATATTTGCTGAGACGTGATAGATTCACCCATTTACCTGGTGATGGGTGTGTGGTGTTTTCACTTCTAAACTCTCATGAACATATATACTCAGGAACAGAAAACAGCATAGGTGCTAGCACAAGGAAGACCATGCCTAAAAAGTTAAAATGCTAGCACCTTTCCTCTATCAGAGATGTGTGACGATCCCTGCTGACCCTCATGCTCCCACCTGTCAGCACTGCAGTGCTTTCTAATCTTGGCCCTGGTAGTTGAGGCAATGAAGCATCTCACTGTGGCTGGAAGCTGACACCTATTGGCTTAATTAGCATTAGTGAGTTACTATGTAGATCTCTAGAGAATCCCTAGCAGAGATGGAAAAATTATGTAAAGGTTTCCAACATCAGGTCAGAGATTCATGCCACACGGTAAATATTCCATTGCCCCACAGTTGTAAAATGCAATAAAGACTCAAAAATGTGTGGTGAGATTTAAAAAAAAAAAAAATGTTTTTTTTTAGAGTCAGTGCCAAGGTAGGTCAGAGGGTGAAAGCTCTTGCTGCCAAGCCTGATCTTTGAAAGAGAGAACTTTACCTTTACCTCCATATTTATACCATGGCAGATGAGCACACAAAAGCAGAAATAAAATTAAAACAAACAAAAAGCCACCCAAAACAAACAAACAAACCAAAAGGCCCCAGCCATCTCCCTATTCTTACTGTCTTATTCTGACAGTCAAAAGTGGAAGCTGTAACCAACCTCTGTCAAATTTCCTAGTAAGCAAGCTTGGCTACTGCTCCTGAACACTCTTGTAAAGACAAGCATCACACTGAGCAGGCCATGACCAACTCATCTCCCCAAGACTTAACATGTTAAGAAACTGACTCCTATGGAGCCACAGAAATCTAAGTTCCTTCACAAGTGGATTTTTTTTTTTCTATCGGGATATGTCTAACCCAGAGATCAGTGTTCATGGTGAATCCATGTTCCTTTCCACCTCTCAGGGTAGCTGCATGTCCAGGTAATATTCAAATAAAAGACAATTTCCTCCATGGGCAATTTACACTCTCCAGCAATCCCTCAGCTCTCCCAGGCAAGGGGCCATCACCAGCCACATCATACACTTCATATGGGACCAACAGTAAGGGGTAGGTCATTTTCCACCCACTCTCAGCTTCCCCTATAGCCACAGCCCTCATTCATCTGCTTCATAGAGTGCTCTATGATGCCATTAGCTCTCAAACAACATGTATTGCAAAGCCTAGATACACAGTGTGCTCAGATACTGGGGAAGGATCACAAAGTTTACCTGCCTCAGAGGACTGAAGAACACTAGAAAATGGTTGGGGACATCTCCAAAGTAAACACTTTGTATGTCATCAGTGTTTTGCTTCAGAAGGACAGTCTAAAATGAACCTCTCCAGAGGTTACCCCTAGGAAGACCTTGTCAATCTTAGCTAGGGAAAACAAGGTGCATGTCTCCTTGTGATTTATAGCCAATCTGAAAATGAATCACTTTCCACTTTTTACAAAGTTGACAACACAGAACATAAGGAGAGAATGAGTGAAAAACTGCAACTACTCACATAGTATCTACTGATATGTAAGTTGTTTCAAAGCTCACAGTTCACAGAATGGTTAATACACACACAATTCTTTAATCCAGCACTTGAGAGGCAGAAGTAGCTGGATCCCCAGTTTGTGAACAGCCTAGTCTACAGAGCAAGTTCCAGGACAACCAGGGCTACAAAGAGAAACCCTGTCTCAGAAAAGAAAAAAGGAAAAAACAAACAGAAAAATCCAACAAAATCTTTATGAGTTCAAGGGCAATCTGACCTTCATAGTGAGTTCCAGGAAAGCCAGACCTATACAGTGATACCCAGTCTCAAAACAAACAAACACATTCCAGCAACAAAAACCACACAAAGAAAAAAAACCCAACCAATCAACAAACAAATAACAACAAGATGGTTAATACTATTAACCTCTAGTACTTATAAATACCATTACTTCTAAATGAAAGATGAGTTCAAAGCCAAGGAGAGCATTCTGCATAAAGCTGTGTGATTGATCCCAGGTGTTGAGAAAAAGCCCCCATTTACACAGTGGACTTTGAAAGTAAGCTGGAGTGTAAATCATTGGATGCTCAATATAGAAGGTCATTGTTTGCCATTTCTGCATTAGTAACAATAAACCAGAAAAATTCGTTAAATATATCAGGGCTACCTGAATTTTAAGCAGAAATCCCACTGTGACTCATAAAATGTAAATGCATAGGTATAATTTTTTACATGAGGCAGGTTTAAACCTTTAGAGCATTCAATATACAAGGACTAATAAATGATAGCACTGAAAACTATGACTGCATCAGCTAAATGGATTATAAATTAAATTTCCATAATGTATGCAACCGAGATACAAATGTAAGCATAAATCAAGGTATTTTCTAAATACAGGTTAGTGATACAGCTCTAAAACTGTCTATTTTTTATGCAAAATAATCCACTTAGCATTTTCCAGCCCATTGCACCACACTTGTTCCTAGAAACATATCAATAACTACCTGTCATGGGGGTAAAAAAGATAGGTATACAGAAAACCTTGTGCCGTGTTTTCCAGCTATCTGTCCTTTATGAGTGTTTATAGCCAGAAATTGTGCCAAAATGGTTTAAAATGAAAAGGATTAATTATAGTAGAAGCCTTTTAATATAAGTGAGTGCAGTCTCAATGCAATTAATGCAAATTGTGGCTCTATCAGGAAAAAAAAAATGTGAGCCACAGCACAGGCCACTTCTGTTTGCTGCCAAATAACTTTGGTAATTTACTACATTAAGAATCAATAAAAAAAAAATAATGCTTTTCAAATGCATCTCTATCAATCTTCAGGTAGTTCTAAAGTGAACATTTATAACTTAATCTAAAAACTATAGGAGGTGATGTCTTGCTTTAAGCCATCCTAAGTGAGCAAGCAGATGATAATTTTAATTATTTCCAATCATTCTAACCACATAGCTTGAAAAACAAAACAGATCTTTAAGCTAAGTATGTTTACCCAGAGTAACACACTCTAGAACTGAACTTTGGAAGTAGAAACTAGACTGGCTGGCCCATGAGGTTCTGGAGCCATAAGCTGCTACTGTGCAGGATACACACCTTGTCTTTGATATGGGGGCCCAAATAAAACCAACAGTACCACCCATTTAAAACACTTATTAGTTACCAACTTTGTCAGGCAACATTTTACAGCCAGGTAGCCAGGGCTACTTCCATGAATTTGTTTGTAAAACCAGTTGTCCTTTCTTGACCCTTTTAGGTTACCTACAATTGTGCAATGCTATCAAGACTCATTTAAGCTGGTAGTGGAGGCGTATGCCTTTGATTCTAGCACGTGGGAGGCAGAGGCAGGCACATTTCTGTTGAGTCCGAGGCGAACCTGGTCTGTAGAGAGTTCCAGTACAGCCAACGTTATACAAAGAAATCTTGTCTCATAAAACAAAACAAAACAAGACTAGGCAGTTTTCAGTCTGCCAACTCCTGCAGCATTTAGGCCCACAGTTACCCGACAAGAAATTAGAGCTAGAGTTGGACCTCCAGTCATACCTGATCCAGAGTCCTGCTTTGTTGCCTGTATGAATGTTAGCTTCAATGAGAGCAATTGCTCACTAGTGATCTGGTGGATTTAACTAGAGAAGCAATTGAACATATAGCCTGGCTATTCTGTTACTTGAACATAACAGTTTGAGATCTTTACTGATATTCTTATAAGTACAACTACTACTTTAAGTTCTGATTTTCTTTAAAAATAATAATAAAAAAAATAACCTTCTCAGTTCTATGTAGCTGTATGTGTCTATGAGTGTGGGTTTGTGCGAGTTCAGTGCCCTTGGAAGCCAAGAGGGTACAACCCCCCCCCCCCATTTCAATGTAGTTACAAGTTATTTGTGAGCTACCTGTTAAGGGTGCTGGTAACTGAAAGAATAGTAAACACTCTTAACCCTGGCACTGTCTTTCCAGGCCTGATTTTTCAGAGATCACTGATGAACACCCAATACTGGTCTTCTTAGTAGCAGACTACTTGGGTTTCACTACTTTGTGCCCGCCAAAAGAAGGTAACCTGAACCTGATGTCTTTTTCACATCTCAACCCCAGTGGTCAGATGTGAGGTGGTCCCATTGGCACTGCTGCTTGCAGGGCACACAACACACTCTCCTGGTGATGTCTTCACTGGGCCAGGTCCATGAGACCTTGCCAGCACTGTCAGGCCTCTTTAATTAAAAAATGTCACTCCTGGGCTCAGCAGGTAAAAGTGAATGCCATCCATGTAAGCCTGAGAACCCAAGACCCATTTCCAAAACCAAAAATGGAAAGAACTGAGTTTCACAGTTGGCCTCTGACCTACAAAAGTGCATTGCATACCTAACAACAACAACATTTCACAACAGTCTTATGACAACCTTTGGTGATTTCAGTGACCCAGGTGGCCAGGACTTAACATTCTAGCTCCTCAGTTCTTGCTACCTTCACTATCACCATGACCACCTATTCCACTGTGTACTGACCCTCACTCACCCAGAGCCCCTTCATCCGCTGGGTTTGACAGCTCATGTTAATCCCTGTCCAATTCTCTATCTTACCCTAACTCCGTCCTTTTTTTCTCCTTTTTATCTATCTTTCCCTTCTATCCTCCACCCACAGACTGACTTCCTTCATTCCTTCCTGTGTTAGCCCCTAGAACTATAGGTGCTGGGAACCAAACCTAGGTCCTCTGCAAGAGCAGTACATGCTCTTAACTGCTGAACCATCATCTCTTCACCTCCTGATTTCTAAACAGTCCAGACTTTAGGATGGATTCCTGTAATCACGGTCTGTGCTTTTAATTTGTTTGCACCTAGTTCATCATTTTTTAAAAGTTCTTATATAACCCAGGATGCCTTAAACTCCCAATTCTCCTGCCTCTACCTTTCAAGTGCTTGTTATAGGTGATGGCACATCTGGCCAAGCTCACCCTTTCTTGCTTCCTAGTTAGTGCCCACCTTGGCTCACGCTAACTTAGACCTAGGTCAACTGACAACCCAGTTACTCTGATGGTCAGCCCAGAAAATGATGTGAGGACTGGCAACATACAGCAGCTAGCCCAAAGGACACATAGATTTCTATTAAGTCCCAGGTAAAACTGCCTTTCCTGGGTCATTCTTGGAGAACATCAGCCTCCTTACCACACAGATTCTATTCACTCATCTTAGTATCCTTTGAAGAATACCTCCCATGACTTTACTGAGGTCTTTCTGCTTGAACATGTGAACACACTCTGGGAAAAACATTAAGAATCATTAGCACCATTCTGGCTACCGTTCTGCCTTCTTTAAGCCACAGACCTTCAGTCATGCTCCCAAATATCATTTAGCTCAACCTGAACTAAATACACCCCAATGGGATCCTGCAGAGAACACTCTTTTCTCAAAGCATCAGGTCTGTGCTTCAGGCAGAGGGTGAGAGCAGCAGTTTGCTTGTCTATCACTCATGAAAATGTCCTTCATTTTACTGTTTGTTAATTTGGTGATAGAAGTTCCCAGATGACAGTCACAGGTGCAGAGCACGGAATGTGCCTTGGCTGTAGTGATGCTACTATCCTTGACCATCTGCTAAGGCTTTGCTTCTACTCCAAAATGATGTCCACACTGATAAATAATAAGGGCACCTTTCTGGTTCTAATGTTATTTGGCCCATCAGTAACATCACATAGTAATTATCCTTCTTTCCCCTTGAGACAGTCTTTATCAGGCTTCTGAGCTAGACACTCTTCTTGTTTTATTCTTTCCTTTATGGAATTCTGCTGCTCCATGGAACTTGACTCCCAAGCTCCACTCTGTGTGCACCACCTCTAGCCTGCGGCTCAGTCCAGACCTTGTTCTTGAATACAGTGGTTGCCTAAGGTACTTAGGCATGTCTCAGGGTTCTAAACTGAATAACTGGTTGTTCCACAAATTCTGGTTGTATTAAATGAAACTCAGAGACAGCTAAAGGGGTAAGGGGGAGGTTGGCCTATCAGAGAGCAGAACCAGACCACAGTCTAATCTCACCCAGCTATCTTCCAGCTTCCTCAGCCTGACTCCTTCTACAGAATTATCTATTTTCCTACCTTTGCCCAGTTGTTTCATATCCAGGTTTAAGATTAAAGGTATGAGCTACTAGTATTTGGTAGTTAGCCTTGAACTCACAGAAAGACAGAAAGATCTTTCCCAAAGCTGGGATGTGAGTTACCACTCCCTGACCCTCCTGGATTGATTGTGGGTGGATCTTTTTTGATATTGCAGACTGATTTTATTAAATATATAACATATCACCACAACTGGTCATCTTCCCTTGCTTTGTCAATACCACTTCCACCCTTCTGTTCTCAGAACAAACTAGGAAGCCCCCTCCTATCCTCTTCTTTTTAACCCATGAATGCGCTTACACATCATTTCTTTTCAACTCTACACTATCAGGGCCGAGACTCCTCTGTCACCAATCTCTACCAAGCCTTCCTATTTGACTGCTTGCCCTCCTACTTTATAACAAAGCTAAAGACATTTAAAGGTAAAGATTGCAGGTCATGCACTCAAGATCAGGAATACCAGAAATTGGGCTCAACTACTTATCACTGACCTTCTAAGCTGATCTTGATTAAGAACAAAACTTATGTGTATCTAATCATGGCCACTTAATTGTTGTTTTTCAGAGAGGGTCTCACTATTTAGTCCTGGCTGTTCTGGAACTTGCTTATGTAGACCAGATTAGCCTTAAACTCACAGAGATCCTCCTGCTTCTGCCTCCTCAGCTCTAGGGTTAAAGGTATGCACAACCGTGTCTGGCACAGTCACTAAATTTAAATGAATACTTGTGTGAAGGCTCTGTCTCAATTTTACTACTGTCAAGACCACAAGAGCCTTGGTTTAATGGCAATGGGTGAGACAGGGGACAGTAAGTACTAAGCTTAGGGCTCAATGTTGACTGCAGAGGAGAGGAGCTGTGTCATGTGAAGGATGAGGCAAGCAAGGGTCCTAATGTTTATCTCAAGTTTCATAGATCTAAACCTTGGAACCCAGAGAGCATTTTCTAAAGGGACACTAATGACATCTAAGAATAAATTCTTTGAGCTTCCAGAAAGGTCAAGATCAACCACTAACTGTCAACATCACACTTTATGATACATTAACTGCATACTTACTCTACTGAAATACACAATTATAAAGCATGCTGAAGTTATACAATCTGCTAATTAAAAATTTCAAATATATGGCCATGGTATTACCAAATAATCTGATTTATAGGCATTCTGTTCCAATTAAATCAATATTCTGAATCAAGGGGAAAATTTTCAAGTAGAATTCAAATATGATAAAGGATTTGTTCCAATAAATATTCTGAACTTAATTGGCTTAAATGGACTAAGGTGCTTCTGGCTCTAAAAAAGTCCAACATGACATGACCATAGCCCAGGCTGTTTACTTATCCCTGTCTAGAGCCTGATTTACAGGCAACAAAGTGCAGCCATGACCCACAGTCCAGGCAGGAACCATCTGCTAATGGAACTTTTAACTGAGAAGTGACCAGTGACGGGAGGTAATTCTTCCTGTGCAAAGCTGCTCTGAAGACCTTTGTGCACTTTATCACAGTAAACAATCACTAACATATGCATTAAGAAAATTTAAATATATTATGACCCAATAAATACCACAATCAATCAATAGATAGTTTTCTTCTCTTGTAGATTTAATGTTCAGGTGCACACTATTAGTGCTGTATGGATTCATTCATTTGGATGCAGACATGCTGATGCAAAGTTAACCACTTACAATCAGATGGTAAACAGATTAATTCATTTTTATTTTTACTCTGCAGTCTTGGGGGTTAGACAATGTGTACAAGCACTCAGTCACTGAGTTACGTGCCCAGTCCTTGCATTTTGAGACAGTCTTGTTCAGGTTGGCCTTGAACTCAGTCTTCTTGCCTTAGCCATCTAGGTGCTGAAATTAAAGCATGTGCCAGCACACACATTCCTCCAAGAGGAACAGGATCTGAGTGTAAACATTTCTACAAATGCCCACAGCGCTCACAGATCCAATCCAGCCTCCCTTACTCATTCTCTTCTCTTCTGAATCTCTATTATCACTATTCTACATTCAGGACAACTCAATTTGAGCTTTCCCACACCACAGTGCACATGCGGTACTTGTCTTTCTGAGTCTGAACTACTTCAGTTAACACAATGTTATTGGCCTCATTTCCTCCCCACACCCAGGACAGGATTTCTTTTGTAGCCCAGGCTGGCTTTGAACTCACAGGGATCCACTAGCCTCCGACCCCCCAAACTCTTGGGATTTTAAAAGTTCTACTTCTTTCGCTGCAAATGGTAAGACTTCATTCTTTACAGCTGAATATTATTCCATCATGTACATATACTACAACTTCTTTATCTGTTCCACTGTTGAGCTCCTAAGCAAATTTCACATCTTAACCATTAAGATTAGTGTAGCAATGAATATGGGCAATAAGGACTTGACAGGCTGACTTCCTTTTCTGAGGAACTATTAGACCTTCCAAGACTGAGCATCCAGATCTGAGGGCTCCACTTGTTCCTTGAGGAACTATGCTGGTGTCCATATACACATCCTCACTAACTTTGATGATCCGCATCAAAGTTCTTTCCTCTTTTCATAACATTTTCATAACATTTCACCCACCCACATCTCAAGCTAGTATAGAACTTAAAACAATCACCCTGCATTCAAATACTGTAAGTATGCAGGCATGAGTCATCATGCCTGCCTATATCATTTAATAGTAGCTATTCTAACTGGGAAGGATGGCATCTCTCTTTTTTTTTTAATTTGTATTTTTTTGAAAGCTGAAGATACTGGAGTTTTACACATACACACTCTTTATACAGAAACACCTTTCTACAGCATGGTGGTTCTCAGCTTTAATCCCAGCATTCAGAAGGTAGAAGCGGGCAGATCTGAATTTGAGGCCAAGCTTGGTCTACATGTGAGCTCTAGGACATCAAGGCTATGTAACAAGACCCTGTCTCCAAAAAAAGGAAAAGCCTGGGGGCCTAACTTAAACTGAAAGTGGGCCAAGAGAAAGAGAGGCCAAATGAACTACCTCCTCCCTCAGCTATGTTGAGTCCTCAACTGCCTTTCTACAGCTGGCTGGGTACTCTGTATGTATCTTTGTTTCTCAAAGTACAAGGGCTCAAAATGGATTTCTGAATCAGAGAATAATGTAAAAACTTTCCTATATCATACTAATAAGAACTGGGTAGATAAGAGGCTGAAGGCAGGGCTGGAGCAATGGCTCAGTGATAAAGAACAGCTTGCTGTTTTCCAAAGGACCTGAATTCAGTTCACCTGCTCCAGCTTCAAAAGGATCCAATCAGAGGCACCGAGGGCACCTGCACGCAACATACACATAGCCACAGACAAATGCACAATTAAAAATAAAAATACACCTTAAAAAATATTGAGCCTGGTAGCAGAAATCCACTGCACATACCTCAGATGTACCATGCCTTCTACTAAAAAACTGCATATATTCCTTGGGATCAACTTAAAGCTCAAATACACACTAATTTAAAACACAATAGGCATTCATTTCAACTACTGATTTTACTGGAACAGCTTGCTAGATACATTCTTCCATAATTAGCAATAACCAAAATTTTCACTTAAAAAGAAGTAAGCAAACACAATAAACATAATCTAGAAATATATGCTTGTCTGTAAAAGCTCTACATTTAAAAATATTAGTAACCAGTAAATTAACAACTACATTTGATTGGTCACTTACACGAAGCAATTACAAGGCTGATTCCCCAGGGCCAAGTGTACCCTGGTCTTGTTTCTGAGTTAAATTAGAGGGAACACTGCACATTTCAGCATTAAACTTAAGTTTGCATTCAGTTCCATATTCCTCTTTCATGTAACATATCTAAACCACACTGGGGCTGCAGTGATGGCTAAACAGGTAAAGTGTGTACCATGAAAACAGGAGGCGTTCTATTCCTAGCACACACATTAACAACAACAAAAATCAAAAACAGCCAGGAACGGCAGCATGCCTCTATTTCCAGTGCTGGGGAAGCAGGGAAAGCCAAGGCTTAATGGTCAGTTAACCAAATCAACTAGCTCTAGGTTTACAAAGACCTCATCTCAGGAATAAGAAAGATAGGGAGTGACTGAAGAGATACTCAGTGTACACTATGGCCATTCACACACAGAAAACAAGCAAAACAAAGATAGAAGTAGTTACTATAAAACCTCTATCTACAGAGTTTTATAGTACATTTTGTTTTTGTACCATACCATTTTTTTTTTAAGTCTAACTACTGCCCATACAATACATGATGATGAACTGTAGCTGCTTTATCAGTAAGTACTAGCTAGGGATCACCAAAATCACTTTTTTAACCATTCTGAATAATAGTCAAAGAAATAAACAGTGAAATAACATCTTTTGTTTTGAGACGTATTTTTATATTAAGATTACCTTTCCAAGCATTCTACCAAGAAAGTAGTAATGCCTTGCAAAAGAATCTCCCACAAGCATCTGAGCAGCTGGGTTGGGGTACAGAAGCCCTTCATTAGTAGTTTTAAAGAACCCCTGGTTGGGGTTAAATCCGGATTTCAGTAGTTCATTTAGAAACTCTCTGAAAATACCACCACCATCGATGCCAGCTTCATCCAGGCCATGGGCATTGAGCAAGTGCACACGAATTCGTTTTTTCAAATCAGGTTCTGTTTTTTTTTTTTTTAAAAAAAAAAAAAGCAATAAAATAAACAGTATTACAGAAAGCATTATGTAAAGGCATTGAGATTGTATCAATCAGACATTTAATATTTATGGTTCAACAAAGCAGCAATACTAAAGAGACAATGGCATCAAAATTACTTAAAATGTAAACAAACAAAATAAACATTACCTAGAAATACCAGCTTTTATATAGAAGGTTCCATTAAAAATATTAGTAGCTAATAAAACTGATGGGATTTTCCCCCAGAACCTACATAAGAAAGCCTTTTTCCATGGATATATGACAGGAGATAGTCAGTTAGTGGGCCAATGGGATTTTAAGAACAACCTCTGAAGAGGAAAGTTAGGCAACTGAACCATGGTAGGCAAAGGGAAAAAACTTTTTCTAAAGAGATATAGGTTTGAGGGGCAACAAGAGTAATAGATGTGAATAGTCTTGATAATCTTGTGATAGAGCGTATTACTGAAATCATTCACAAAGCAGTTCCAATCAAAGACAAGCCTGAACACAAGCTAAAGTCTTCTTCTATCTTTTTCTTTCTTTGTGTGGCTCTGCAGCCTGTCCTGGAATTTATGTTGTAGACCAGCCTGGCCTCAAATTCACTGACATCTGCCTGCCTTTGCTTCCCACCACTGCCCCGCCCAAAGCAGTTTTCTAGAGTTAAAGATTTGCTATGTATGAAGACTACAAGGTAGAAAACCATCAGAAGAAGGAAGCAAACTACCGATATCTTTTATATCGCCCTGCTTCACTGTCTATGGTAGAAATACACTCATAGAGATAGGAAAGTGAAAAATGAAGAAACGTTTACTTCCAGGCTTTCAATCTGAGAATGAGTTGAGCCTTTCCATGTCCACCTTTGCTAGGACTTAGTCACAAGGACACAGTGCACACCAGGCAGTTGTGTGAAACCCAAGTGTATTTATGACTCTGACTGACAGCTGAAACATGCACTCAGGAAGTTTGCAGGCAACAGTTGTCTGAGAGATTGTTTATGACATAGGAAACTGTAAGTTTTCTTAACAATGTTTCTGTCATGCAAGAGGATCATACTCTGAGATGACAAGTATCTCCTTTCTTTTCAAAAGAACTAAACTTCATGTCAATGCTTCTGTGCTGAAAGTTTTTTTTTTAATTAAAAAAAAGTTGTTGGGTGTGCTGATGACACATGTCTTTAATCCCAGAACTCAGGAGGCAGAGATGGGATGATCTCAGTGAGTTCAAGGCCAACCTGTTCTATACAGAGTCCAAAGATAGCCAAGGCTTCATGAAGAAACCCTTAGAAAACAGAAAACAAAAAATTTATTGTTAAGTTTCAAGAAACCTCATTTCCCCAGATCAAAATGTCCAAAAAACAAGCTGGACATGGCCTATGATTTTGAGGCCAGCCTGCTCTACTTAATGAATTCCAGGATAGCCTGGGCTATATATAGAGATCCTGTCTTAATTTAGAGGGAGGGGGTGGCGATGAAAAATGTCATTTTAAATATATACTGATCTTTTAAAATGCCATTTATCAACTATAAATCAAACTTGGAAAAAAACTACTTTGATAACTCTTTTATATTTTGAATAGAGTCTGAATAATTAGATGGGAGTGGGTAAGAGAAACAACCCTTATCCCCCCAAAAGAACTGAGCTTAGAGAAAGGAAAAGTGTTTATGAAAGAACTAAATATTTCCCACAAAAGGGGCATGAAAGTAACATCTGAAAACAGGAATCAGCGGTACTACATGATACAGAACTAATCATCTAGTAGGCCACTTCCCACCCACTGTGAGAGAGAGAGAGAGAGAGAGAGAGAGAGAGAGAGAGAGAGAGAGAGAGAGAGAGAGAGAGAGAGAGAGAGAGAGAGAGAGAGAGAGAAGGAGAATGTGTGCCTGGACCATCAGCAGGGACAAACTCATATATATATATCTCCCTCCATGGGAGTCTGACAAACCCACCTCACCAGGACTACAGCTTGCTGTTCTCATCTTGTCTAGGAATAAACAGTAGCTATCACTGGCCATTTCCCAAGCAGAAGTTTACATAACCTCTTAGGTTAAGAACGGTGCTAGCCAAGCTGGAGAGATGGCTCTGTGTTTAATACTGGCTGCTCTTTCAGAGGACCTGAGTTCATTTCCCAGTACTCATGTGGCAGCTCATGACTGTCTGTTAACTCCAGTTTCATATGAACATAAAATAAATATTAAAAAAGAAGAGTAGTAACTGTAGCCATTAAGCTTAAGATGACTAATTCTAATCCACATTGTTAATACTACAATTGTCCCTACACCATTTAAAACACCATGGTTGCTTCTACAGCCTTCACTCTTGTCCTCTCAGGCAGGCTCGCCTGGCCTGCAGTCTTCACTATACTCATGCAAAGAACAAACTTTTCAATGACAATTCACAAACACGGTCCTTATATCTAAGATGGTTAATTTGATATATGAAATATGTTCAACAACAGTTCCGGATAAGGGGCAGGAGAGGTGGCTCAGTGGTTAAGAGCACACACTCTCTCACAAATGACCTGAGTTTGATTCCCAACAACTATGTCAGGTGGCTTACAACCCTGTATGTCTACCTTAAAGGTGACCTGACACCTCTGGCCTCACACAGAACTTGCACTCACGTGATCATAAGGCCTGCTCTCACAAATCAAATAATAACAAAAAGTAATCAAAGTTTCAGATAAAATACCCTCCAATAATAAATAATAATAATTTCAAAACCTGCCAAGGCTGAACTAGAGAGGTGGCTCAGGTAGGTAAGGTTCTTGTGGCCATGGCTGAGCATCTAGGTTTGACCCCTGGGACCCTATGATGGAAGGAGCTCTCCGACCCTTACCGAGACATACGCACCATTCCCTCTGGGGAAAATCAAATGTAAAGTAAAAAAAAAAATTGCTGAAGCTTGAAATAAACCTCTATGGGAAAAAAATTTCAGAGATACCAATGTAAAACTTTGAGTATTTTTGATATTCATGATCATTACTCTGAACACTCAATCTCAAGAAGGAAAGAGAACATTTATTTGCTATTACACATAAGATCCTGTACTCACTGCCAAGGGCTAGTACTGAAGATTTTACAAAAGCTTTAAGTGTGAAAACATTCTGAATGAGAAATTGTTGCTCCATAGTTATCTTTGAATCTCTCCCTTAAGCTTCAGGACCAAGGCAGGAGGGCTCTGACACTGAGGGTTCCTGTGTTATTCTCAAGATTATAGCTTGTCAAGGATTCTAGACTTTCTGGAAGCTTACCTATAAGAATCACAATATATAATTGAATGAAAATATTTTCAGCAAAGAATCTAGCCTGCTAGAGATTTTGAAACTATTTGTTTCTAAGAACAAATTAAAAATATCTGATTTCATTTTAAGGTTTTAATGGGAGGGGGGGACTAAGAAAAACATCAATTTGATTTTATCCTTAATTGATGTGATTATTTCTGCCATTAAATAAAATTAACTAACTTCCTAAAGAAGGGCAGTCTCAGGAAATGACATCAAGGCTACTGGCAGCCCATCCCTTACAGTTGCAGACTGCTGGGAACAACAGTGGAGCACTGACTGCAACACAAAACTGTCCAGAGCACAGGTTCCCACAGGTCAGGCCAAGTCTGCAAATATCTGTTACCGGGTTCTCCAAGCTCCATTTGATTGACTTGGTAAAGGGCTAACTAAAACTGTGGAGACAGCCTCTGAGAGGAAATGAGATCATGAGCACCAATAAATAACTGACTTTAATGACTAGATAACAAATGAAATAATCACATTATAATTGACTGGGTGTAAATGAACAGTTAATATAGCAGTTCAGGCATTTTTTTGTAAGCAAATTAAATGTTCTGCCATATTCTGCCTAGCAAAATATCAAACAACTTGTATCCATGGTTTAAAAATCTTATTCCTGGGGTGGAGAGATGGCTCAGAGATTAAGAACACTGTCTGCTCTATGAAAAGTCTGGAATTCAATTCCCATCAACCACATACTGGCTCACAACCATTGGTAATGAGATCTGGTGCCCTCTTCTGGCAAGTAGGCATGCAGGCATAACGCTGTATACCTAATAAACAACAAACAAACAAACAAATAAATCTTAAACAAAAAATCCTATTCCTAGGAACTAAACTCTACCTGAAAAAAAATCTTAAAGTTCAATTAAAATAGCTTATAAGCACATAGTCTCTCTGGCTGAAAAGTTCACATGTACTCCAACATTAGAGGCCTCAGAAACGGGTATGCAGTTACAAACAGGTTCCATACCCTATGTGCCAACTTTCCCAAACATCCTGGTTTCAGTTCCACCTCTTCAGAAAGTCCTCTGGCCTTCCTGCCAAGGCAGTCATTCACACTTTTCATGTTGTCCTATCTAAATATACTGTTTCCAGGGTTCAGCTACAATTAAACAGGCACTGTCTGAACATCTGCTGAGCGCACTTAAGTGCATTTAAATAAGGTAAATGAGAGACAAAAGTATGGAACTGGATAATAAGGTAAGAATGAGAGCTGACTTAAAAGCTGCTATAGGATTCCAAAAACAAGACACTTAGGCTTTGGCGACCATACTTCCCTAGATCCCACGTGCCTGTGTTCATCTCCCTAATCCACAATAGGTGGAAACAAATCCTGAGGCAAGAAAACCTGTCCTGGTGGGGATTTCAGTTTGCCCTCAGACCTGAACCAACATAGTTTACCACACGGGGCTTGGGAGAGCACTGCACTGCTCAGCTTATGCAAAACTCCATTCCCGGAGAAGACTGGGAACTGCTCGCACCAATTTCCCCTACTATCAACGTATTGACAACATTTGCTCTTCCACTGGACAGTGGAAATTATTAAAAGCTGAAGGTTTAGTTTTCCTTAGAAAATTAAACAGCTCCCTCAAAGAGAAGCAAGCACGATCTCCCATCTAACTTTCTGCCATGACTGAAGGTGACCGCTTTTATCCTGAGGACATTGTACTGATAGAACACTGTATACAGGAACACAGGGATGATATAATGGAGTTTAAACTGTTTTTATTACAGCATTTAAAATTGGCTACCAAGTCTAACAAGATAAAGCACTCGGGTTGTTGAAGTGCGATTTCACTTCATATAGCACTGTTACTAAAGCATTATTTTTATAAATAAACACAGATTGCAACACTATTTATTTAATATAAATATTTAATATTTATTTATCTATTTATTCATTCACTGATTTATTTCAGAGAAGGTATCACTATATACTCCTGGCTGTCCTGGAATTCACTATGTAGATCAGATTGACCTCAAACTCAGAGATCCACCTGCCTCTGCCTTTTGATTACTAGGATTAAGAATGTGCACCAATACGCCCAGCAACAATTACCATTTTCTACAGTAATTCCCCACTTCTCCCTGATATATGCAGACACACAGAGAGTACTATACATATATATATATATATATACCATTTTCTGGAGAAAGTTTGTCATAAGCATCTTCATAAATATAATTTCTTCTTATTGTGACATTGATCCCATCCAGGAATGGACCATCTCCTTGAACTTCTTGCTTATCTGCATAAATCAATCTCTGAAAGATCTAACAAAAAGGTAAATTTGTTAAGGTTATTAAAAACAACAGACTTGCTGTTATAAGCACAAACGATCTAAATAAAACTGTTAAATGTTTTAATTTTTCTATCTCTACAAATTCTAGCATTGGTTTATATATATATATACAAGGCAGCAAATATTAACTTTTTTAAGAAATATGTATTTAAGTATTTCTAAAGCTGTTTCCCCCACATTTACAGTGTTTTGAAAGCCCTATGCCACAGTATGTGTTCATTTATTAAGTACTTCTTGAAAATTTAGACAGGGAGGGAGTATTGAGATGCAAGAATTATGACCTGAATGATAGGAGATAATAGAAGGCTAAAAGTTTTTTCTCAGCCTTCACATGGACTTTGTAGAACATAACCCGCCATATCCCCTGCTGTTGAAATATTATTTAGGAAGGAAGTGAAGCTCTTAAAGCAGTATGCTAACCTTAGAATATTTTCCCCAAGAGTAAAATTCAAATGTCTATGGTGCTGAAGTACCAGTAGAGGGAGCTGAGGAGTTGGGTATTAGGGCAATGTTGGCATTTTTAATGAATACCTAGAGCAGCAGTGATCAACCAGTGGAGTCATGATCCTTCTGGCAAACCTCTATCTCCAAAAAATATTTACATTACAATTCGTCACAGTAGCAAAATTATATTATGAAGTAGCAACGAAAATAATGTTATGGTGGGAGGTCAACACAACATAAGAAACTGTATTAAAGGATCACAGCATTAGAAGGTTGAGAACCACTGACCTAGAGCCTCTAGGTTTGGTTGAGTCCATTTCTTTGTTTGCCTTGGACAAAGAATGTAGGCCTGAAAAATATCGAGGCCAGCATCTGAGAGAAGAACCTAGCAACTTCTAGAGAATTTCCAATATAAAAAAGTCCAAGTTAAATTGGAAGCATATATGCAATCTTTTAAACATTTGTCAAAATCATCTGGCATCAAAGCAGTGATGGTCATAGTAACTTTTTAATGAAGGCACACAAAGTACTTTTTCAAAAAAAAAATTGCATCTTTAGTAACAATGCAAGCTTGGACAGTTTAAACAACCTTGCATTGGCCCCACTATCAGAAATCTCTAGACTATTAGACTGCTCAGCTAGAAAAAGCATGGCTTCAGCTTGTACAGAGAAATATCTGGCTAGATTTTAAGTATGAAATTGGAGAATTTTTATTGAGTGAGACGTTAACTTTTTAATTTTGTTAGGTTAGCATCACCAGGTGGGAATGGCATACCTTCACTCGCTCCTCAAACGGAACCACAAAAGGCAGTTCTGTCAGAATGGCAAGCTGTCGTTCCTCAGACACAGACAGGGGTGGGGACTCCAGACCCACTGCAACACATGTTAAAACTCATTAGTTCCTTTGTATTTTCGTTTCTATTCACTGCCAGTTGCTAAGATCAGGATTGACAAAATAATTTAAGACTCTAAAATAACCTAGTAATTCCATTTGTTTCTAGTTCCATGAACACACCCTCCAAGCCCAGTCTGAAATTTCTTGAGGTCATTCTGGTCAGGTGAGTGATACAGGCAGAGTGGGACAGAGCAACCATCTTAAGTTGTCTGCTCATCCTACAAACACAGCCAGCACTCACAGGGTGAGGCTCAAGATGTTAGAACTAAAGTGGAGGTCCCTGTACAGCTGCTTTTTCCTCTGGGATGGATATACAACGCATGTCAAGACTTGCCTAAAAGAAGGTTGTTTATCAAGTGGGTCTATACTAGCACTTTACTAGTAAACTTAGGCCCTGCTCTTTCCCAAAAGTGAGAAAACAGCCTGGCACCAAAAAAACCCTCTCAAACTTGTGTGAATAAAAAGAAAGAAATCTGGATAACCTTTAACAGTTTAAGATTCCATTTTAACTGGGCTGTAGTGGCAACCATCTCTATGAGTTGTAGAACAGACTAGTATACATTGTGAGTTTCAGGACAGTCAGGATTAGAGAGACCCTGTCTCTGAAAGGGGAGGGGAGGGGAAAAAAGGAAAGGACAAACAGAAAAAAACAAAAAACACTATACCTATAACATATTTTAAATCATGCAAATGTAATAATTAAAATACAAGCTCATAAAAATACACTCAATACCATTAGTCAGTTAGGAAATGCAGATTAAAATCACAAGAAGATATCTCTGTATTTCTCATTCTTTGGTAGAGCTAGGGATGAAATTCAGGGTTTGGTCCAGGTTAAGCAAGTGTTCTACCCACTGTGTTATATCTCTAGTGTACCACGGACTTTTAAATGGCTAAATTTTAAATTAAGAACATTTTGACAATCTCACACACATACGCAATAACGATCACGTTCATAGCCCACTATCCTCTTACCCTCCTTCCACTCTTGCTGACCACCTTCCTTGCAACTAGTCTCCCAATTCTCATCTCTTCTGTGATCCCCTGAGTTTAACTAGAGCTGCTTATAAGAGCATGGGCAACCTATCAGAGACTATGATACTAAAGAAAATGACTCCCACTTCTTCAAACATTAAGTGCTAAATAGTTCCTCAGGAAGTTGTGAAGCCCCATGAATTTCTCCCTCATCAATGCCAGTATTGTTGAAGGGCCAGGCAACCATAGCTACTATTCATTACTGAAATGGCCATATCAAATCCATAAGGTAAATGCCTTTTAAAATTGACAATCCCAGGAGGACATGGTAAAGCACACCTTTAATCGCAGTATTTGGGAGATCTCTAGACCAGCTGAGACTATCTATGCCCAAGAAGCAAAAATCAACCACCCCAAATAAAACATCAAAATTGCAAGTACTAGCTGGGGTACAAAGTACCAGTGCATAAATCATAAAATTCTGGTCTGAATGCAAGGCCATACAGTTACTTTAGAAAGAAGTTCTGCAGTTTATAAAGTTAAGCACATGTTTGCAGGCGACTTAGGATTTGTCCAGTATTTATGTACAAATACTTGTACACTGGTAATAACAGCAGCTACATTCATATCCACGGAAGTCTGACAAAATAACCAAACATACTTTTATGGCAAAGCTACTCAATGAAATTCTGCGGAGTGATCAAAAGAAATAGCTATGATCCACAGAAAGCTACTGTCTCATTCTGCTTGCCCAGCAGTTCCACCTTTCAGAAAAGGTGAGATAATAATCATTTTCTACCTGTTTACCAAGGTATGCAAGCTGAACTTTACTCTGACAATGAAAATACTGTGTGGTGTCCAGCAAAAATCACAGAGCTAACAGCAGGAGGAATGAATGTTGCAGAGTATTGGCCCTTGTAAAAACAAGTTCCAACTGAGGAGAACTTACCCTCCAGGGTAGACTGCAGTGGGCCAATTCTGCCCATCCTCCGGAACCTCCAAACATGTCTAGATGCAGGTACATAGAGCTGGGTGACCTGTGGGAACCAATGCTGTCAACACTTCCTTCTGTCCCAGTATGGCACAATTCCTTAAAGAGCTGGCTGTCTATCCCTATCCAGTGCAGGAGCCTTCTCATGGCCTCATATTCTAGCCTTGATTCTTAAAGTGAACTGGTGACTGACCGGGTAGAGTAAATTAACACAATGATATAAAACACAGCATATCAAACTTACCTACTTCTGAAGTTTTTCTTTTCCAGTTAATTTGGTTGAATTAGTATTCAAGTAAGATAAGCAGAGGGGTAGTTTCTCTTAAGTTTTGCTTTAATCTGAAAGTTTTTCTCATTCCTTAGTTTTGACCTTCGTAATTTTTTTTTTTTTTTTTTTTTTTAAACGAAGGTACAAGCTTCTGCTTATAGTCTGGATCATATTCACTACTTACAGAGGTACCTGAAGAGGCTTATAGCAGCAGGCCCAATGTGTGGTGGTATGTTACACCCTTCCCTGAACCCATTATCTGGAAGACATCAATCAATTCTATCTAGATAGCCTAGATAGGCAGGACAAATGTTTACTATTTCTCTCTTTCCAGAACAGTTTTCAAAATAATGGGATGGTTCCTTCAAATTCTATAAAACTGATGGAGTAAGGTTCTTTTCTCTGTAGTGCCACTGTGGATTTGTGGAGTTACTACAGGGGTCAGTCCATGTGGCTATTTTCAGTGTCACTCAGAGGTCCCAGTACAGTGTATATGTCTGGGAGGAGGGCTCTCAGGAGTCCCTGACCTTTCCTCACTATGACAAGTCAGCACAGCTCAAACCTAGAACTACCACTGTGCTGAAGACCTTTTTGTTGGTGGGAAAAGTTACTTAGAGTCATCTACCTGGGCCCTGGAGTTGTTCACTTTGTAAGGTTTGCCTATCTGCAGGCTCTGTCCAGGCCCCAGCCAAACCTCCATGGTCTTGCCACATTCCTGTGTTGGTTTCTTGCTGCACCTGCATCCCTGTTTCCACCAAACCTCTCCACTCTCAAAGATTCTAAAATACATTAGTGGTAACTTTCTCTGGAAGAACCTGATATCCTCTGCTATATATTCTCTTCCTGACAGTCTGCAAGATTTGATCTGCTTTAGCAATATTCTATGGTCTCTGTCCCCTCAGATAACCTTTTAACTAATGAAAATACTTCTATTGGTAGTAATATTAAAAGGGAACTTGTTTTCAACTTTAATAGACAATTGTTGGGTTTCAATCTAACCTGGGTGGGGAGTACCAAACACACAATCAGAATGCTGTCTAGGCCAACGCTCTTGCTACATATCTTCCCTATGACCAAGAGTTAGCATTGCAGACAACACTGATACCTACTGAAGTTAAGTGAAAAGTTAACAATTTTAAAAGACTTCCTCTCCTCAGAAATACAAAAGCTGAGAAACCATCTTTCATGTAACTATCTTTAATGAAAACTATTGGGGAGATTTTCTACTAACTTTATCTGCTTTGATATCCTCTTGCTCTGACAGCCAGTGATTTGGAGGACAGAAATTTCTTCTCGTGTCTCTAGACTTGAGCATTTTTACTAGGTTGGTGATCACCTGAAGAAGAAGAACAAGGCAGTGTCATACAAACAACTCAGTGACCAGCACCTCACAGAACAGGCACCACCAACAACCAGGTGCCAGAAGACACCTGCACACGTGCTTTTCCACCTGATAAAATAGATGTGGCTTTCCCAGTTTACAAAAAGCCTCCTTCAGGGACAAGAACATACTAGAAGAATGAACCAGTTGTCTGCCAACAGACATAGAGAAGCAACACAAGTGCACACACAACGTGGTCTTTACAAAGGAGGCCAGGGACTGAAGACATCACTCAATTATTTAACAGTAAAGAATCCAAGTTCAGTTCAGCACTCACACTGAGTGGCTCACAAGCACTTGTAATTCTAGCCCCAGAGGGTCTAGACCCTCTTCTGGTCTAGAGGCACCTACACACACCACACACATGTGTGCACACACATTTTAACTAACCCCCAAACACCATGAAGTGAGTAAATTTGCCATTTTTTCTTTTTGCAAAATAAAGGTCTCATATAGCTCTATACATCCAAATCCTCCTGCTTCTAATTCCCAAGTGCCAGTGATGAGAGTATCATCGCACTTTGTTTGGAATTCTTTTCTTTAATAGGATTCCCCTCTTTAGATATATTTTATGTTATGTATGTACTCCATGTGTTCCTTTGCAAGTGGAACAAGTGCACATAACTACTGAGCCACCTTTCCCTTCCCTTTCTTTTCCCTGGTTTTTCTGAGAAGTACTACACAAGGGATATGAGTGAAATAGCATCCTAAATCTATTTTCTCCACACATCTTGCCTGTGCCTCTGGAATGAATCAATTTTCCACAGTCTTTTATCTTGGTATAATTACCAAGCTGGCCATGCTGCCCAACCACAACACCACAGCTATGTGTGTTCTTTGCATGTTCTTGGAGCAATGTTTTGGTTGTGGCATGAACTCCTTTGGAAGAGAGCCCAACAAATTACCTAGGGATTCAGTAGTTTTAGTAAGCCGGGTTCAAAAGTTATTTGATAGAATTAAAGAAGTCTAGTAGTACTATCTTAAAAAGATATATTCTCTATACTATATAGAAATATACTTAGTAGAGCTGGCAAAATTGCTTACTATCAATACTGACAACTGAGTTTAATCCCCAGGAACCAAATAATGAAGAAAACTGACTTGCACAGGCTGTACAATAATCTTCATACATATGCTGTAGCATGCACACACCCCAAATACATACATACATACAATCTATAAAATCTTCTAGTGCTAACTTCATATAAATATAAAGCAACTTTAAAAAAATCTAAGTGCGGGGCTGGAGAGATAGCTCAGCAGTTAAGAGTGCATACTGCTCTTCCAGAAGACCTGAGTTCAGTTCCTACCATCCATGATGGGACCGGGGGAGGAGGGATGACTCACAGTTTGCCTGTTACTCCAACTCCAAAAGAAAGACCTAAAATCTTCTCTACTTCTGATGTAACCTGCACTCATGTGCACATACCCACAGAGACTCACACATAATTAAAAATAAATTGGAAAAAATGTAAGCAAAATAAGTTTGTCCAAACTTTTAAGAGGCAATTTTAATGTTAAAAAGTATTTGTGATTTAGATTAATTTAAATAAACCAGAGAATCTAAATTTTTATGCGGTAAAATTTGTGTTAAATACTCTTAGAGGTCAAACAATATTTTTCCTCCATATAAACTACTTTTCTTTTGAGACTCAAAAAAATATAAATTTTATGAAACCATGATAATATGACTGGACTTATTCTTACATTGCTTCTGTCCACGTTTTCATTGATGAACATCCAAGTGCAATGCAACCTTTAGCAAAAAGGAAGACAGGTCTGCATAGGTAGACATCAGGAAAGGATGGAGGTGGGATGTGGGGGTGTGGAGATGTGGTGCACACCTATAATCCCAACACTCAGGAAGCAGGGACAGGCAGATCTGAGTTGGAGGCCAGCCTGGTCTATAGAGTAAGTTCCAGGAGAGCCAGGGCTACACAGAGAAACCTTGTCTCACAACAAACAAATTAAAAAAACGAAACAAAAAGGAAAACGCCTAGGTTTACTAAAGATAAAGGTAAGGACAACCGAATAATAGCTTTGAACTGGAGCCCAATTTGAAATTTACAAGATGGCTTTTCTTTCTGTTAGCTCAGTCTAACTTTCTGGGTAAGTGCACCCACACAGAAAGACTCCAAGACTCTCCATATAACTGTAACGAAGACATAGGTGCACTTATCTTGGCAAACTTTGAGCAAAGATTGTAAAAATCTGCCCAAAGTGAGTATTTTATAGATCGGAGCTTGTTCCCAGACTCTACCAGAGTGTTGGTAGCAACTACAAGATCAAACAAGCAGCATTAAACCAAGCAGCACAACTAGTTCATCTTTTGGTAACAGAATTTAATCTAGAGCCTCATGCTTTCTAATCAAGGCTATACCACTGAGCTACATTCCTAGTTCTCTTTGTACTTTCTGAGACAGGGTCTTAGTAAGTTGCCTAGGAGAACCTTAATTCCTTGGCAGCCTAGGCAGCTACAAACGTGCAGTCCTGCCTGGTGCCAGAAATTTACAAGTGTGCGTTACCTGGCCTGATTCTTTTAAGGAGCTCCACACAAAACAAACCCAGCAGCACAAAACTTTAGGTACTCAAGGGGGCAAATGTGCAATGTGATAAATACATCACATCTTTTTAAAGATTTGATTTCAAATGAAGAACATATTCAAAGAAATTTGAGAAAACCAGTGGCAGGCAGCTAGCTATAGGAGCATCACCTGACAGAAGGGGTTCTCCTAAAGGGATGGAAGAACACAGAATCTACTACAAGCCCTCACTACACAATGATACTGCCAAGGCCCAGCCTGAGTTCATCTTCCACTCCCTAGCACAGGGCAGTCAGTATGGAGCTGCTTAAGGAATCAATGGTGAAGGCTTGGAATGCTAGGTATGAGCTGTCATACAAGTGGCCCTATTTGAAACAGCCCTTAGATATCACTTGTTAAAGATTTTGAGAGACAAGGCTTTGTTACATGTCTGAAACACTACAGAATTGTGTCCATTTGTATTCATTTCAAATGGCCACCTAGAAGTAAACAAACAACTCCCCCGGCCCCAATCCCACCCAGTAAACCCTCAATGAGAACAGGCTCAGCTTTGCAAGAATGGAACAGAGATCTACTATTCTGGGACTCCTGGTAGAAAAATACACAGCAGGATTGCAGTCAAGACACAGTGGTTGCATTCAATTACTTTGTTAAAAACTTGGGTGGTTGTTGTATCTGTCTTTTTTCTTCAATGCTGGGGATAGAACCAAAGGGCTTGTCTATGCTAGGCAAACATTCTACTTACTACTAAACCATACATTCATGTTTTTGAAATTAGTATGTGTTAATTTTAAATAAAACTGGGTTGTTTGTTTTGAGACGGAGCGTGTCTTGGAACTCTCTCTAAAGATTTGAACTCAAGGCCCACCACTGCTTTTTGATCAAAGGTGTTCACCATCACATCCAGCAAAATGGGGCTTTATTTATGACATTTCATACATAGACATAATGTACTTCAAGCACATTCATCTCTTCCTTAGTCTACCCGCTCCCTGCCCAATTCCTTTTCTTTATCTCTCCTCCTTTCACATGTCTTCTTGTGTGAGCATCCCAGAAAGATTTGTTATAGTTATTAACAAGAGCACATATGAGTGTTTACATAATCATAAGCACCTTACCAGTGGCTGTATTACTGAAAAAATGTCGCCCCCTTTCACTAACTGTACACTTTAAATCTTATCTTGGGAGCTTCTGAAATTTCAGTGATAGGCTAATGAAGGGCCTAGTATTATAAAGACAAGCATAGCCGCTATGAGTTCAAAAGTGTAGGGACTAGGTCGTGACCAGAAGTCAGTATTCTATACCTATTCCCTTCCTCTAATTCTTGTATTCTTTCTGCCCATGCTTCCATTATGTTCCATCACTTTGAATATTGTAGTGATTTGAATTAATATAGGCCCGTTAAAAAAAAGAAAAGAAAAAAATAGGCTCATAGGGAGCAGCACTATTACGGGGTGTGGTCTTGTTGGAGGAAGTGTGTCCCTGGGGGCAAGCTTTGAGGGTTCAGATGCTCCAGCCAGGCCCAGTGTCACTCTCTTTTCTTATTGCCTTCAGATCTGGACGTAGAACTCTAGGCTACTTCTCCCACACCATTATCTGCTTGCATGCCGTCACACTTCCCATGCTGATAATGAACTAATTAAACCTCTTAACTGTAAGCTAGCCTCCAATTAAATGGTTTCATTTATAAAAGATGCCATGGTCATAGTGTCCCTTCACAGCAATATAAACCCTAAAACATATATGGATGTCCCATTTATGGGTCATTTATTCTCAGTAATTTGGCCAGTTATGAGTCTCTGCAGTAATCGCTGATCACTGCAAGGGAAGCTTTTCTGACCAAAGCTGACAGCAGCACTATTCTATAGGAATATATTTGCAAGGTAATATGATAAATATACCATATTCAGTTAGCAAAGAACAATAGTACCACTATGACATAAGACTTGCTTAGGCATGGGCTTTTGTCTGGGTCTACAGTATTAGGGCTAGTCAGCAGAAAGAAATCTAATAGCCAATTTTCAGCTTTTTTTTCTTTTTTTAAGATTTATTTATGTATATAGTGTTCTTTCTAACCAAATGTATGACCACAGACCAGTAGAAGGCACCAGATCTTATTGCAGATGGTTGTGAGCCACTATGTGGTTGCTGGGAATTGAACTCAGGACCTCAGAAAGAGCAGCCAATACTCAAACACTGAGCCATCTCTCCAGGCCCCAGCGCAGCTCACCCTCCTAGATCTACTGAGTGCTGGAATGTACCAAGTTCACCTTTCAAGTGGAAAGTACAAACCGACAATCAAGAGAGCAAGAATGTCTACCACAGCACTCCTGATTTCTATGTGGCAATGCATACAGATGGCGCCTACCTCTCTGACATACTCTTTTGAGAAGACCCATAAAATGTGGTAGCCAGATACAAAGACATATCAAGCAGGATTTACTGCCTCTTCACACGGTTAAAGTAATTACAGCCATAAATTACACTTCAAAAAGAAGTTTATAAAGCTGATAAATGTATGATGTGTTTTAAAGATGTTGATGCAGAACAAACCTTAATTCCTACAGTGACAAGTAAAGGTGATTCTAGGCACTTAAATTCTATGTCTCTAACCAGACAACAAAGCCTCTCACACAAATTAATTCAAGAGGATTATCTTTGACTGAAAAATGAAAATGGTGGCACTGAAGGACAAAGCCCAGTCTCAGTGCTGCAATTCTGTCAGTCAACAGAAAGCCAGAAATCAATGGCAAATGCTTTCACCTCCTTTGTATGGTTGTATTACAAACACTTCAACGCTAACCTGATACTGTAATACACATAAATGGTGTTGACATCTTATTTTGGTATTTTCAGAGAACATGGCTGGCTTTGTACAGGGGACAACATTTAACATCTTCGACACAGAATCACTACCAATATGAGCAGACAGGCAATGTTTCCTATTATTTCTGTTACATTGATATAAAAGTCATTTTCTCTTATAAGAAAAGCTAATAGCAGCTGATGACTCATACATCAGTTTGTCTAATTTCTAGGACTCAAGTAGCAAGTAGCATACATAACGTAGGTTTGGGCACATGTCCTTTAAACAATTCTACTTAAGGCCAAAAGTCTTTGTTAAAAAACATAATTTAAGACCTAAACCAATTCCATATCAAAAAGAAAGCAAACTACTAAGATTCTGTATGTAGATCAGTGGTAGAATGCTTACCTAACGTGGACACTCCGGGTTCCATCATCTCTTTCATTTACACATACATCAAGAGAGCAACAGTCATTTACCACAGCACATGGATGTGCCTGCCCCCCCCCCCACTGCCTTTGATAAGGCTTATTAAATATGGTAGCCAGATGCAAAAACATATCAAGCAGTATTTCCTTTCTCTTCACAGGGTTAGGTCAAAGAACACACAGAGTTAATGTTGATCTAAACTTAAGAGGACAGAGTTTGACACAGGGTCTTGCTTTACATCACCTTGAATTCAATGATTATTCTGCCTCAGCAACTTGTGATCTGGGATTACTAGTATGCATCACTGCACTCGGCACCACAAAATTTTTATTTAATGTTTAAGCAAAACAAACAGGGTAGGAATGAAAAAAAAATATCTCATGGAGCATTATTAAATTCAGATATTCCTAAGCCCCAAAGATAAGACTGTCATATGAAATTATAAAACACCTAGTAGAAACTGTAAAACAGTGAAGTTATCTTCCAGTGTACACAAAACCCAGTGTCTCACAGAAGGGAAGTGTTACTAGCAAAGATCCCAAAGCTTAATTACAATTAGACAAGAAAACAAACATGCTACCATATGGCCCAAATCCACAAACACTCACACAAGAATTCCAAATCTGAAGTAGGTGAGATAGCATATTTTTAACCTAGAAAAAGTACAAAATAGCCCATCTTCAAGTAAGAGCTCAGCAGGCAACTTCTAAATTTACTTAAAAATGCAGAGAGGTGATTAAAATGAATAGTGCAAACATGTCTTACATCAATCTGCACATATTATGAATTCAATGATGCATCAGCCCTGTATTCACGCAATCAAAACATTATCAGTTACTTTCACTGCTGCTAATGCTTATGCTTCTAAGTGAAATGTGTTGTAAAATCAGGCAGAATGGGCTACAGAGAGACTCTCATGGACTTGTAGGATGAATAAGCAGTCCTTAATTAGCCCATCAGGTTAAGTGCAAGCATTAATGGGTCTTTCCTAAAGTCTAGCTTGACATCTTTCTCCAAACATGGCCAAGAAGAAAGTTCCATTAGCAATATTAATACAAGCTTAGTTGATCATTTTCATTCAATTAACTTCTTTCAATTAAATAGATAGCTTGACAAAAGCAGTGATAAAAGACCTGAAGGGACAGCTGATGACTCTGGTGGAACATTAGTGTGCGAGAGGTCACTGGTACTAAAGGGCCTGTAAATCTAGCATTCAATTTAGAAGATGCATTTCTTCTGCTCTCCTTTAACGAGCAAATTTAGCTGACTAGATGTGTTTGAGCAGAAATTGCATGGGGGTCAGAGGCAAGCACTCTTTCCCTGCTCTTTTCTCCCCCCCCCCCAAGTCAGTAGTGGTCCCCTGCCAGCACACCAGCCATGGTGCCCCCACTTCTTCTTCTTCGTTAGAAATAAACACATTCTAGAGTAATTTATTACATAGCATATATCAAAAACTAAATCTACCTTTATAATTGATTTCATTTTACAAAAGATTCAAAATAATTTTTACCATCAAAAAAGATCTTTTAGTGAAAAATAAAAAGTGGAAACACTTAATTTTTTTTTTTTTTACTATTTCAGTCTGTCAAAATCTTAAGACATTTTACAGCTGTATTAACTGTGAAAATAAGGATTTTACTTTTCACCTTCATCCTTTTCCATTTACTTTACATACCCACCTCAGTTTCCCCTTCCTCCTCAGCCTCCCCTTTACTGCTCATTTAGTGCTGTAGCTTATGTGAAGGTAGAAAACAATGTCTGGGAGTCAGCCCTCTTTTTATCGTGTGTGATTCAGGACTCAGCTCAGGTCTCCCGGCTTGGCACAAAGAGCCTTTACCTACTGAGCCACTTCATCAGCCCAAAAGCAAAGTTTTAAAAATGAAGCAGATGGAAAATAAAAATAAGGCTTTTCTTTAAAAATTTTGTAAATTAAAACTATGCCTGAAATCAACCTCCACATTTCTATTCTTCCCACTCTCCCACATGCCACATACCTTGAACAACTGAACCCACTGCTTCTGCTCCATCTGTATGCACTGCTGCATCTCAGAATTAGTGGTGACCCCAATACTCTGAAATGCGGTGACATATTCCTCCCGAACTTCTGGCTTTGTTTCCGGATATGCTAGCTTGATGATTCCCAAGCAGGCATCCCGAAGGCAGCGAGACAGCAGGACCAACTCCTCCAGAGTGAAAGGCATCATGGATGATTGTCTCTGACCTACAACTGAAACAACCCAATTTTCTACCAGTTTTTTTTTTTGTTGTTGTTGTTTTTTTAAAATCAATATACACAGCAAGGGGGGGAAAAGAGCCTCTTTCAAACTGACAGGCCCTGACACCAACAGCAAACCCACTTTTCAAAATTCTTACCTTCTATGGGATCACCAAAAAATTCATTATCATGTATGGAAATCAGTGAATGACTGAACAAGGAGCTGAAGAGATAAAAGAGTGGGATGATTCGACTAGAGTCTTCAAAAGACATGGGCGAACCCCTTGATATCACCTGAAGCAATGGCACCATAGACCTAAAGGAGGGGAAAGGAGAAACAAAATGGCTACTTTAAAGGGAGTTTTAGCTTAGGAATTACGATATCAGACAAATAAATTCAGTGAAAATAAATTTACATCAACAATGAAACTACTTAAAGAAAGGAAAGGTCCCTCCTCCTGCCACCCACAGGACTAGGCTGCTACTGAGAGCAGACATAGTCTCAAGCCAAAGTCCTGGATAGTTTTGGATGAAGATTTGGTTCCTGCATGAAAAAAATATCCCCTCTCCCCAGGCTTCCATTTAACAACGGCCAATGTTTGTGGCAGCACAGAACATTTTATCTAGCCCCTGCTTTCAGGACGAGTTATAACAGTTCTATAGTGAAGCCAAATTAGAAGCTTCAGGAATCACAGCTTCCAATCCTCTTGGTGAGTTGTTTCTCCTGTCCGTGTGTATAAGTGGCTCCTTGCCTGCTATATGGATTGGACTTTGTGTCTCTACTGCCTATCACAAGCTGTGGTCTGTTCCTTTCTTTCTAGTGGATGTCTGTTATACGGAACACGGCTAGTTCTTTCAAAACAAGGAAGCACCATGTTCTTTCTGCAACTGAGACCTGTGAGTCACCTCATAGGGTATACATTACACCTTTTTGCCTCTCTGGGGAGTTTTTCCCACAAAAGTTCTTTTGTTTGTTTTTTGAGACAGAGGTTTTCTGTATGACAGCCCTGACTGTACTGGAACTCACTTTGCAAACTAGGCTGGCCCCAAACTCAGTGAGATCCACCTGTCTCTGCCTCCTGAGTTCTTGAATCAAAGGTGTGTGCCCTAATGCCTGGTTCCCAAAGTTACATTTTGGAGACAGTGGCAGGAGTGAAGACCAAGAAGCCAACACTACACATGCATGATAGCAGAGTAGAAGTCTTCTAGTTTTTATGAAGAGGGAGGGGGTGAGTGAGGCAGATGAAGATGGGACTCTGAATATGCATGGTACTGCCTTCAGGGAAGGGTCTAGAATGAGAGCAGGAACTCTGTGTAGATCACAACAATCCAGGTAACTCTAGTCACAGGGATCTGATGCCCTCTTCCAGCCTCCTTGGGCATTGCACCTATGTACAGTCACATACTGTTCTACTTCACTACCAAAGCCAGGAAAGCTGAGGGCTGACTTAAGCATGCACAATAAATAATGGTTTCTTCCCCCGCCCAGTTCCATGAGAATAGGACCTACCCTCCACTTCCTGAGAGAGTACTTATTGTGCCACAAGGCCATCCACAAAAATTCTCCACAAAAAATTTTCCACCCACAAAAGTAATTAATTCACTGCCATATATTTTGTTGATATTGTAAAGATAATGGTCAGTATCCTCACTAGCCCATCAATGCAGAGCCACAAAAATCACATAAAGCCAGAGAACATATAATATTTAAGGGAACAAGACCCAGCAAGTGTTAAATAGTTGCTGAGTGGCCAGTGTTTCCTACGTTTAAGCAGTGCTGAGCAAGCACTGAAGAATCACTCTTGTGAATGCTGGTCCTTACATTACCAAAAGCCACCGCAAGATCACTCAGGCGACCACTAAGGCTGTTAACCAACATTAATTTATTTGTTCTCTCCTGTAGTCCATGAGGTGAGCAAAAGAAGTTAATCACTATCACTTGGATGATAGAAAATGGAACTTAGAAGAACAGACATCAGTGCACCAATGGACTCTGAGACCAGGGACAAATGAAACACAGGCCATTCTTACTATTATAAACACACTCAAACATCCTTCTGAAATTAGGTCAATCTCAAGAGACATGGGAACAAACGTAAAGTCTATATTAATGTGACAGGCAGGAAAAGCTGGCTGGATCAGACTTCAGATTAATCCTTGTCATCTGTACCCACCAGTATCCACCCTCAGAATAAGGATTTGTCCCTGTCAGTGGAGACCACACCCACTCCTTGAAGAGTTTTCAGCTTCGCCTGTTGAATGGACTCCTGTCCAAGGATGGCCTGGGGGGGCCTTTGTGAACAGAACAGTGACCAAAAAAGCTTTGGTAGAGTTGCTGTTTGTTGGCTGTCAGTTACTTTAGCTTCAGTAAGTCAGTAACTAAACTGTCTCATTACAATGGGAAATACTGGAAAGAACACATTTGAATAAAAACCGAGTGGTGGTGGCAGCACATCCCTTTAATCCCAGCACTTGGGAGGCAGGGATCTGTGTATTCAAGACCAGCCTGGTCTACAAAGCGAGTTCCAGGACAGCCAAGGCTACACAGAAAAACCCTGTCTTGAAAAAAAGCAAGACAAAACAAAACACCCAAGCCTTGCACAAAATATACTCACTCCCACTCCCAGACTTGCTGATCAGGAGGGAGGTGACAGGCTGTATCTCAGGCCTGGAATCTCTTGGTTACCTGATGAGACAATGAGAGTTGCTCCCAGGTCTCCCCGCTGAGCAACTAGTTTTGTTGTGAAACTGTTCTCAAGCTAAATTCACTGTCATTTTTAGAAAAAATTATGTGTTTTATTTTTAATTTCTTTCCAACAGTAGTATGATGAATATATTAATATTGTTTATTTCTGAAATTTATTCAATAAACAGGCAACAAGAAACTCTGAATTCTCAACTACCTTTAAGAATTGCTTTTAAAAAAGCCTGTAACTTTATCCACTGTAAGATAGTATTAATAATATAGTATAATTAACACTATCATTTTTCTTTCACACATCATGACTCCATTTCCTCACCAAAAGACAAATGTCATAAACAAACAGGCAATTATCAGGTAGACCATACCAGTATCTCTGTTGCTAAGCTGGGGTTCTTACAGGTCAATGATAATTTCCTGTCCTAATGATCTCCAATCTCCTTTTGCCCTAAGTAAACTGCTGTTCATGAAAGTCAAGGTCACAGCTGAAGGATTAAAATACACCAGAAGCTTTTATTTTGAATTTTCTATGTATGAATCTAATCTAGGTGTCTCTAATCTCTGTTGACTAAAGATAAATTACTTGCCTTCATGAGTGTCACCAATCATGTGGGCTGAAAAAAAAACTCTTATTCATGTAAGAACCATCAAGAGTCAATAAAAACATCCAAGTAATCAGAGTAATGCTAGACATGAAGGAAAGTGTCCCTATGCTAAGAGGTTCTCTGCATGTGACAGTGCACACCTACACTCCTAGTACTCCAGAGGCTGAGGCAGGACTCGGAAGCTCCAAGCCAGTCCAGCAGCACAGTGAGATCCAGCGAGTTTTTCATTAAAAAAAAAGAACAGAATAGAGTAGAAATCGGAGAGTCAGCCATTAAGAGCACTGGCTGCTCTTTCAAAAGACTGAGGTTCGAGTCCCAGCACCCACATGACAGCTCATAACCACCAGTCCAGTTTCAGGGGATTCAAAACCCTCTTCTGACCTGTACACCAACCACACATGTAGTACCCAGAGATACATGCAGGTAAAACACCCCCACACATAAAATGGAATAAAGTTTCAAAGAGAAAAACCCCAATGTCTGAGATTTTAAAAACAAATTTCCCTTCAGATAAAGCCACATTCTAATAAAGTTTACAAATAAGTTAATTGTAAAATTAGGCTCTAATTTTTCTGTGTGTGAAACTGAGGCCATTCAGAATACAATTTTCTAGCATGACAGAACAAACATAAGCAGTCATTTAAAACACCCTTACAGCACACTTTCTTTAAGCTGCCACTTCTTATGCCTGTAGGCTCATCTGTAAATCTGTGTATCACATACCCTGTGATCATCTGTGTTGTCATCGAAGAGATGAGAAACCAAAGGTGCCTCAAAAATCTGGCATTAAAGGCTAAACTGTAGAGAAGTCTGAAGAAAAACAGAAAAAGATAAAGAGTAAGAAATTATTTATTCAAATTATAACTTGAAAAGCAAAGTGATACAATTATACAATAGATAGCACATAATTTAGAATGCTGATTTTAATACCACAGAAGCTCACATCTGACACAGGCCCCTTAGTTTAAAAAAAAAAAACGTGTCCCAGCTGCAGGAAGGCCTGGCTCTCATCTACCCTTAGTGCTCTGAGACTGAGTCCCAGATCCATCAGCCCAGGGGATTCATGGATTTTCATGGATTTCACTTAAGCTTATGCTGTCCTCCCTATAAGAAGGTTTATTATAATACAATAATATTAATTTCAATTTGTTTGGTGCAGTGACATATACTCTTATCCCAGCAGTTAGGAGATAGAAAAAGGAAGAACAAATGTTCAAGACCAGCCTGGCCTATATAAGACCTTGCCTTAGAAACAAACAAAAAGAAAATCAGAATTTAAACCTGTGCAATGAAACCAACAATCAGCTAACAATGATGCAGAAACATACTTGTAATTTACTGTGAATGTGATTTATTAGACAAGTAGGAAAACAACAATTGTTTGGTTAAGTAAATGCAACTAGACAACATTTTTACAATGGAATAGAGATCCATTAGGAATAATCATGAGACACTAAAGGCAGTGCCACCACAAAAGAAGACTGTATCTTCAATATCAACAGAGTAATCACAAGTCCTTCCTATGTCTGTTCCTGTCATACCCTGAACCTAACATACAAAGCAAGGGGCAAAGAATCCAAATAACTAGCACATAAGTCAGCTTGCTCCAAATGTCTCAGAACCAAGCTATCAGCCCTAAGACTTTTCAGATGCCTCTTGTTCCTCCCATGGGCACAGCTGTGAGGGTGAGTATAAACAATAGGTAGTGTGCGTCACAACTTACAATATTGAGAGATGTTTTAATTAATTATATTCACACATAAATAAATTGGAAGCGGGGTGGGGGGTAGAAAAAAGGAAGGAGGAAGGAAAGGGAAGAAGAAAAAAATTGGAACTCAAGAGAACAATCATTAAGAAATAGTGAGTGCAGAATCAACTAACCTGGGCTCATAGGATCTCTCAGAGGCACAACCACAGAGCCTGCATGGGGCTGACCTAGGGCCTCTGTATGTATGTTGCAGTTTTGTATCTTGGTCTTCTTGTGGGACTCCTAACAGTAGGAACAGAGGCTGCCACTGTTGCCTGCTTTGGGACTCTTTCCTCCTACTGGGTTGCCTCCTCCAGCCTTAACAGAAGAGGAGGTGCCTAGTCTCATTATAATTTGATATACTAGGGCTTGTTGATATCTATAGGAGGCCCACCATTTACTGCTTTTGGAGAAACAAAGGAGAAGGAGTGGATTGACTGGAGGGAGGACTTGGAGGAGAGGAAGGAGGAAAAACTGCAATCAGGAAGTAAAAACAAGTAAATACAAAAACAAAGAAAAGAAAAAGAAATAGTAAAACTGGGGTCAGGTGTGAAAGCACAAGCATTTAATCCCAGCATTTGGGAGGCAAAGATAGGCAATTCTATTTTGAATTCAAGGCTAACCTGTCTACAAAGCAAGTTTTAGGCCAGCTTGGGCTACCAAGTAAGAACCTAGCTCAAAAACAAGCACCTCAAACCAGACCTAGTTAGAGGGCTGAGTGGTTAAATGTGCTTGCTGTGCAAGCCTAGCAGCCTGAGTCCAATCGCTGTAATATATTATAGAGATAAAAGGGAGAGACAAAGTTTTTCCACACAACTGTTCTCTAGCATCACCTCTACTGTGGCCCATGTACTCTACTATATACACTATGCACACATATACAATCAAAAATAAAATTTCATTTAAAAAAATCAATTGTAAAACTGGGTAGGGTATTGTCACACACTTTTAATCCCAGCAACCTGGGATGGACGAAGAGGCAGGTGGATCCCTCAGTTTAAGGCCACACAGCAAGTTTGTGGCCGACCTAGATATAGATAATGAGATCCCACCTCAAATAAAGTAAAGCCAAGGAAAAGAACATTTACATACAAACACGAAATCGCTTTTTTGTTTGTTTTGACACAGGGTTCAACAATGTAGACTAGCCTGGGATTAAGAACCCACATCTCCCATATCAGCTGCCCGAGAACCAGGATCTCAAGCCTGTGCACCAGCACAGAGCAATCATAAACTCTAGAACTTGCAAGGCTCTATCAAAATTATTTTGGGGGCTGGAGGGATGACTCATAAGCTAAAAGCATTGGCTGCCTTCCAGAGGATCTGAGTTCAATTCCCAGCACCCATGTGGTGGCTTACAATTATCTATAACTGCAGTCCCATGGGATCTGATGTCCTCTGCTGGTATGCAATTGTACATGCAGACAAAACATATGTATATGGAGGGAGAGAGGGAGGGAGGGAGAAAACATAAATAAATCTTTTATATAAAAAAAGATTATTTTGCACAACTGCCCCTCACTATCTGCTTGAATCTGCAAAAGAACTCTTAGCATCTCAGGAGTATTATAAACTTATAAAAATGTCTGTCAAAAGTTCATGATGAAATGGAATCAACACTGAAAGTCCACATTGAAATCCCAAGGAAACAATAAAAATATTAAAAATGTATATGGTGCCAGGCATAGCAGTGCATGCCTTTAATCACAGAACTTGAGAGGCAGAAGCAAGTGGGTCTCTGTAAATTTGAAACCAGCCTGGTCTACACAGACAGTTCTAGGCTAGCTAGAACTACATAATTGAGAACCTGTCTCGAAAAAAAAAAAACAAAAAACATGAGACCAATAAAGTCTTTAAGCACACTGTCTCCTGGCATTATTATCTACAAAAACCTAGTTCAAATAGACTATACTAGATAGAAGAGACAATTTTAAAAAAGAGAGAGAGAGAAGAGAAATTGGGTTTGGTGGCTCATGCCTATAATCCTAACACTGGGGTAGAAGGCTTGCCATTGAGTTTGATACCAGTCTGTAGTGGGATTATGTTACATTGCAAATAATTGTCTTGCCTACTGGTTTAATAAAAACGCTGATAGGCCAAAGGTATACAGGAAGTATGGGCGGGGCTACCAGACTAAGAAAACTCTGGGAACAGGAAGAACAAAGCAGAGAAGCCACAGAGATGCCAGAGTTGCCAGACAAACCAGAAGATGCAGAGGACAACTATACTGCTCTGAGAAAAGGTACTGAGCCCCACGGCTGAACAGGATAAGAATCACGGGTTAGTTTAAGAGTAAAGAGTTAGCAAGTTATATGCCTGAGCCTTAGGCCGATCAGCATAAAATTAATGTGAGCATCTGTGTGTCTCTGCGGGCTGCCAGGACTGTGGGTCTGTGGGTCCGGGCCATGAGGCTAGGCCAGAAACCAAATACACCACCAGTCTAAGCTGCACATGAGTTCTAAGCCAGCCTGAGCTACAGTACAGCCTCTACCCAGAAAGGAGGTGGCGGGGGTCGTACCACTGAAATTAGAACTACATTATTAGGAAACAATACACACCTTGAGATGTTTAAAATGGTTATCATATGCTCAATATATTTATCTGTGTATATGCATACAAGAATGTTATTCCTCACATGGCTATTAAGATGGTTCAGTAGGTAAAAGAACCTGCCAACCAGGACTGACAACCAGAGTTTAAACTCAAGGACCCACCTGGTAAAAGGAGAGATCTGACTCTTTGCCAAAGGTTTTCTGTCTACTGACTTCCACAAGCACTCCATGGCACACAAATGCCACTTCGCCCAAATAAGCAAGTAAACCAAAGAAAATATTCACAAGCTTTCTACATGTAAACATCCTACCAGGCCATGTTTGCTTTAATTCTCTTCAATCAAGAAATTAAAAATTTAAAGAATACAGTAATTTTATATGCTTTCAAAAATCCATGTTTCTTTTGAGCTTTTATCTGAACACAAGATAACAAAGTCAAAACACAACAAGGTTATAGCAGTATTTCACTTCATCATCCACTCAGAAATAATCATAGCTAATAATCCCCTCGTATATATTTTATATTAGATGTCCTCAAGCATCCTCTTACGGCAATTCTACTGAGATTACCACCCTTCTGAAACACCTTCTTTGTTTTTGTTCATCTTTTTCAAGACAGGGTTTCTCCAGTAGCCTGGCTGTTGTCCTCACTGTAGCGTTGACATTTGGTTCTTCACCTACCTCTGAAACACCATCTTAATGGCTTCTTAGTTCCAGTTATATTTAAGGCTAATTCTGAAATACTTGTGCTTATTCAACGAGCAATAATAAAACAAAGTGTTAGACCTTTAATTAAATTATTAAAGGTAATTTAGTTTGGGGCTCTATTTCCAAGAGGTAAAGAAGTGACGTGTTCCTTCCATGTACTGGGACAGATTAAAAAGCACTCATACTTTATTCACTGTAGTAAGTCTATAAGTTACTTAGGAAAGAGCAACAACTTTATAAAATCAGGCCAGTGCTCCTGGGCATATGAAGCCATGGAGGTGAACACAGTGGAGATACGGCTCATCCCCAAGACATCCCTAGCCTCTTGAGAGCCTCGGCGGGTAGCCTCACAGGTTTTAGAAGCAGAGCAAACATGCTATTCTTCTAGCATGTGGATAGAAATGCCACATTTTGCATTTTGCTGCTGACGGTATTCCTTCTCAGCAAAGAAGTATTAAGATATGTAACAATTCACTTCTGAAATATATAAGATTAAATCTCAAATGTCCTCAGAGGTAACAAAAAAATGAAAACATAGTTCATCTTGAATAACCTACTGAAAACCTTCACAGATAAACTAGAAGTTAGGTATAGAATTGTTTCCCCCCTGAAACAGAGTTTATCTGTGAAACACTCCTAGCTGTCCTGGAACTTGCTTTGAAGACCAGGCTGGCTCTGCCTCCCAAATGTTGGTATTAAAGGCAAGTACCACCCTGCCCAGTAAAGAAAATCTTTAAATACACCACTCAAGATGCTTAAAACTATGAAATGAACTTTAAAACAGATGGAATTCTAAAATGACTTTGGTACACATTTCTTCCAAATGTACCCAAGTCTTTCTCATTTTATATTGAAAGCAGAGTCTCATATAGCCAAAGATGATTCTCCTGCCTCTACCTCTCCAGTGATAGCACTATATGTACACGCTACCACATCAGTAGTAAATTATGTCTTGAGAATTAATTCTCGCAAACATTTAAAGAATACTCAGTAATTTTCAAAGCTCACAATTCATTACTATAGTGCTAACCATTATAAAACAGTCCTATTTCTATTGCTTCTAACAATATACTACATGAAATTAGCTTAAACTTGAAAAGAATCCAAAATACAATTGTTAAAATATTTAAAAGTTTATTACTTTTATATAACTTTTACTCATGAAGTATGTAGGGGTATTGTGTTGTTTCATGGTAAATAATTGTCCCACCCACTGGTTTAATAAAAAGCGCTGATTGGCTAAAGGCAGACAGGAATTGTGGGCAGGGCTACCAGACTTAGAAAATCTCTGAGAGCAGAATGCCAGAGAGAGGCCCGGAAGAAGCAGAGGAGAACTATGCTGCTCTAAGAAAAGGTACCGAGCTCCATGGCTGAACAAGAGACATGGGTTAGATGAAGGGTAGAGAGCTAGCAAGCTATATGCTTGGGCATGATCAGCCTAAAATTATAGTAAGCCTCTGTGTGTCTCTGTGGGACTATGGGACTGCAGGTCTGCGGGTCTGCGGGTCTGCTGGTCTAGACCTTGAGGTTAGGCTCGAAGTCTGGGCCAGAAACCTCATACTACAGAAGTAGAAGGCATCTTTATTTTAAAGAATAAAGAGTCTACTACATCTACTGATATATTCTGACAATATAACTTAAGACACAAAATCATAGGCAAAGAAATAAAGTTTGTCTCCAGTAATGCCCTTACTGTTTTCTTTTAAGCATTATAGAAATACTTACATAAACCACACACACATTATGTAATAGTTAATACACAACCTAACACAAACTTTAGTAACCAGTGTAACTATTTATCTTAAATTGTGAAAGGACAAGATGTGAACCTATAAACTACGAGCTAAAGAGTAGTCATTACCATAGCATGTTAACAGTGCTGAAAAGACTGTGGCACACTGTTGTCTGAATTACAGTGATTAATACACAAAAGATACAATTAAGTTGGCTCATTCTATTAGTTTTTAGAGGAAAAATCAAGCTTATGTTGAGACAGACTAACTTGGATGCCTTATAGATACTTTAAATGTTAAAACTATAGGCAATCATACTGACTACTACACACATCCAAAACTTTACTCCCAGCTTTTTGAGTTCAGTAAGGAGGGCAAAGAGCCAAGTCTCAAAGAGCATGAAGAGCATGCCAGCCCCACTTAATGCAGGAAGGAAGAGGTATTCAGAGATCATGTGCACCATGAGTACCAGGATCAAATAAAGAAAGCAAATGATTAAGGATGTTTAGGTAAAAGCATTCCATAGCCAAAAGTAAAGTTAGGATGGTAACTAATAAAGCTTGAAGAGATGACTCTTTAAGGCAACAATGCAAAGAATGTGAAACTGCCCTGAAAGCAAAGGGGATCCACAGGTGAGCCTTCCACCAAACTATCAAACTATTTCTGGTTTTGATAACCTATCTATCTGTCAAAACATGGCCTGAAGAATGAAGTTCTGACAAAGTGTTTACTCAACGTGCATGGGGCTCACTGAGGAAGACAGACCCAGCTTAAACTAGGATAGTGTATCCAACGGTCTTCTTATGAGGAAGTACTTACTCTAATCTGCTGTCCATGCAGTGATCCCCAACCACACTAACTAGTGTGACTGAGGATTCGAGTACACTTACTTATAGACTTACACTGTGTAGGGGATAGAAGTTCAATATCAGGGCACAGAGAAGTAAACAATGAGCTCATTTTTACTGGGATGAAAAAAGCAGTAGCAAGTTGCTGGGAGATGGAAGATTCCTGGTGGACATGATAAATCCCACATGACATAGCTCTAGCAGTTCAATGGGATTCTGGAGCTCCAGGAAGCTATTAAATGCAAGACAGAATTTAAGAGCCAGACAACCAGCTGAAAGAGAGGAACTATGAAGGTAAACAGAAAAAGAAGTTCAGTAAAAACAGAGACAGACAAAAAGAACCCATGAAGGAAACTAAGCAAGAGAAGCCCACGAGTATTTAAAAAGCAATCACCAATCATCGCCAGAAAGCTGACAAATAGTATCTATGAAAAGGAGCCCATAAAAGAGGCCAAGACAATGTAGAGGAAACAGTCCTCTGAGTTCCAGCCAAAGCTGTTTTGCAGCAGCTCACTGTTCAGTTGTTTCACCCACTGAGACTATGAGCCAGACTGCAGTAAAATAAAACAAACTTCCCAATACCAGACAGCATTCACTGAGACCTTTAATGAATTTACTACTAATAAGGACAATTGCATGATAGCATGTAGCTCTTCTAAATCTGGTTTGTTTCTACTCTCTGATGGATGCTTAGATGCTGGGCTCTATAAAAGAGCATGGGTTGGGCTTGTAACTAGGGAATATAGCTGCCAGAAAGCTGTGTAGGCCCTCCCTAATCAGCTCATTTACTCATCAAGCTAGCCTGGTTGGAGTCATTTTCTAGACTATGGGCACTGGCCTGGTTCAGGAGGAGACAGATAGTTCATATATATCCTCTCAAGAGATTCACACTAGGGCCATCAAGAATGTTATGGTTTGTTAAGGCTGGCAAACCTGGGAGTCAACTAATAGAGACCCTGCTTGTCCATCTGGATATTATCAAAAGAAACAGCTCTGTCGACTGGGTGGGCAGTGATAGTCAAACAAAGGCCAACAGTGCAGCACTTCCGCAAACTTGCCCAGATCCATTTAAGGCTGCTAGAAATGGAAAGCTGGAACACCTCCTGTCTCTGCTGATAGTCCCTCACTAACTCTAGATATAAGGATAATATTTATTCCTACTTTAAAATACCAAGACTGGGTCTCAAAAAGAAAATTATAACAAAGTTACTAGTTTAAAAGGAAATTAAGTAACTTGATAGCAAACTAAACATAAAAGAGGAGTCAAAGACTTCTCTCTACCTCTGGAACAATCCACCTGGCTAATATTTTGCTGAGTTTTTATAGATGCAGCAAATCTCTTTACACAATCACAGGATAACATACTATCATCCTTTTCTCTAATTTTATGCGGAACTGTGTCCTTATGCAGAGTTCTCTTGACTCTTTTCTTCATATCCATGCATGTCTCAGAAATCACTACCAGTATAGGTCAACCACACCCTCTATAATCCCGATAGCCAACACTAAAGAGAAACCAAACCCAATTTCAGCTCTGAAAATAAGAAAATACTCAAAAAAAAAAAAAAAAAAAAAAAAAAAACCCTACTGTATTTAAAACATAAATAAAAAGTCCTAGATAAGTTGCTCAGAGAAAAATAGGGCTATACTCATAAAGTTGAGCCAACACGGAAAGATGCTTTATTCATTAAACACTTTGGGAATTAAGCATAATCAAGGCGGCAATGCCCATATGTCCAAAATTTACCATCCAAAGCAAGGGACTCCTTCCTAATAGATCGTGTATCCAAATCAAGGTGAAGAGCTTTTGAGTCTCATACCTGCTCTACTGCAACTGTCTACAAGAAGTGAATGGCCATTATAACAGAGAGCACATGTGACAAGGTGCATTTTAAAACTTGTACATCTTATTCCAACCAAAAGTCTCTTTCTTTCTTCCTCCTCCTCCTCTTCCTCCTGACTAGAGTAAGTAATTTGCCATAAGTAACATGACTAAAAGGCACTATGAAGAAAACCTAAAAAGAAATTCATCATACTGGCTCATAGCCATGAGTCCAAATTTTAAAAATGGATGTTGAGGACTAAATACTCATATGCAAGACATATGCAAGCCAAGCTAGCTGACAAATTTGCTGCTATACCACACTCAAGGCCAGGAAGAATATATAACAATAAATGGTTCCAAACAGAAAAAAAGACTTGCATTTTTATGAAGGGTTTGACAAGTCTAGCATCCTTTGTTCTCTTTCATCAGAAAACAGATAAAGAGGTCACAGTTCACATCCCATGATTCACAAGGAGATGGCACATTCCCCCACCTGTGTACACTGACCCCAAGAGACCTGCCTGACTTTGGGCACCATCATACGGTGCTGCACCATCAGTGTATGGCAGATGGAAGCCATCCTGGTGAAGACTTCCTCACTGGCTGAATCTCTCCACACCAGGTTCAATAGGGTGTTGGTCTGCTGCTTCGTATCCAGCTTTCTCAAACACTCTTCAGTTATGTATGGGGCTGAGACCCTGCCATCCTCCTAAATACAAAGAGAAATGAGTCTGAGTAAGTGGACTGCTGCTGAAACTTTGCCTACCCAGCAATCACCTGTCCCTTTATATCTTTCTGAAGAGAAAATACAAAGTTTAACCATATCCCAGTATTGTTTCTAAGATCCCAATAGCTTCTAACATACTCACTGAGGTAATCTTAACTTCTCTTGTGACACAGTTACAATCAGGCATCAAATCTCTCACCACAGTAACACAGTAACACAGCAACTATGGAAACTCAGGTTTTGCCTACAATTCAGCATATATTTCAGCATTTATATCTTAAGAAAAATTCATTCTATATATCATTGATCTGAATTGTATTGAGACACCAAATCCAGTGAAATTATGATATAATTTCTAGACAACAAGAAAAATTCAAAGGATATGGAAAATACATAGTAAATTTGCTGTTTGATATCTTAATTTCTCTAAGTCTAATTTACTGAATAAAGCCTTTGCCATGTGGTTTACTAACTTGAGTATTAACTAAACATATATGCTTTTTTTCTGATGTGCATGAATATATGTGTATATGTATGTGTGTGTGTGTGTGTGTGTGTGTGTGTATATATATATATATATATATATATATATATATATATATATATGAGAGAGTATCTATGACAGTACTTCCTGCCACTAGCTGAAAACTTGAATATTCAGTTTATAGTATTGTATTGTATGGTATGTAATGTATTGTTTGTTATTTATTTATTCATTCATTCACTCACTCATTCATTCATTCATTCATTCATTCACTTATTTTGAGACAGTTTCTCTATGTAACTCCAGCTGTCCTAGAACTAGTTCTTAAGAGATCAGGCTGGCTGCCTCTGCTTCCTGAATGAAGGGATTAAAGATATGTTCCACCAGGCCCAGCCCTTCATGTAATTCTTTTTTTGTTTATTTGTCTGATTTTCAAGACAGAGTTTCTCTGTGTAGCCCTGGCTGTCCTGGAACTCTGTGGAACAGGCTGCCTCAAACTCAGAGGTCCACCTGCCTCTGCCTCCCAAGTGCTGGGATGAAAGGTGTGTGCCACCACTGCCCACCTCATCATGTAATTTAAAAAAATTTGTTTTTATTTTATATGCATTAGTGTTTTGTCATGCATGACAGTTGTGAGGCGCCATGTGGGTGCTGGGGGTTGAACCCAGGACCTCTGGAAGGGCAGTCGGTGCTTTTAAACACTGAGCCATCTCTCCAACCCCTCATCATGTAATTGTTAAGAGCCAACAAAAATATATTTCAATTCTTAAGAATTAAAAAGGAGTCAGGTGGGCTAAGGAGGTAGCTCAGAGGTAGAGCATTTACTTAGCATACCCAAAGCCTCAAGTTTAATTCTAAACTATACAAAATAAGTAAGTAAAATTTAATATCCAGCTTTAGCAGGCGTATTTTGGTACATATCATTAATCTCAATACTCAGGAGGCACAATCAAGAGAATCTCCAAGTTTGGAGCTAACCAGGGCAATACAGTGAAAAACCTTGCCCCCCTTGCAAAAAAAGTTATGTGTGGTGGTCCCCACCTGTCACCCCAGCACTTAGGAGGCAGAGGCATGAGGATGGCTGTAAGTGTGCAAGGCCAGCCTGGGCTGTATAGTGAGTTCTAGGTCAGCTAGAGTTACACAACATCCTGTCTTTAAAAAAATCTTCAGGGGGACTGAAGAGATGGCTCAGTTGTTAAGAGCACAGGCTGTTTTTCAGAAGGCCTGAGTTTAATTGCCATCACTCACATGGTGGCTCACAAATATCTCTAGTTCCCAGGGGATGTATTTCCCTCTTCTGATCTCTGAGGGCACTGCATGCATTGTGATACACAGACAGGCACACAGGCAAAACAACTCATACAAATGTGTATGTGGGGAAAGGGATCTGCCCCAGAAATAGTGGTTCTTGGCTTATTTATAATCGGATGCTTAGTTTTCAACCTAAAAAAGAAAGAACAGTCTCCAGTGCAGAAGAAAGGAGGAACCAAAGCATAAAACTGTGTAAGAGATCTCCTAAAAACCATTATGTACCATGGGAGAGACGGAAGAGTAACGGAACTCAGTCAGGCAGAGGCTTACACATGTTTCTGTTCCTAAATCAGCCTCTGCTCACAGTGAAGAGCCTATGAATCTTAGCACAGATGGGAAACAGGCTGCATACAACTCTACTACCTCTGCAGCCTTTCTCAGAGGGAGCCCATGGTGGTCATGCGATGCTTGAGCTGCAAACACAGCGGTTACTTCTTCTATTTCTACTAGCAACCTGAGACCCTCAAATTGATTCTGAGGTTGGAACAGCTTTAGAAATAAGGGTATACAAGGGATAAAACTGACCAGTTTAGCTTAACAGGGCTGCTTACTCCCCTGGCTGTGAACTGAAGCTGAGAAGCTAGAAGAATACTTCTATTATGGTAGCTTACAGGGCTGGTAGGCTGGTCAGCCTCCTCATTATCATCCTCAGAGTCACTGGTAGAATCAGGGTGGCCTGTACCGGTGGGTGAAGCAGGTAGCTGAGAGAGGAAGGTCTGGAGCACTCGTAGATAAATCAGTAGGCCATCCTCGGAGAGTGCTCCTTTGAAAGACAATCAGTACATGAGTTACTATGAGTTATTTCAGACACTTGGGTATCATTTTCTTCACCCAGAAAGGTACTTCTGAATGGGCTTTATTATTTTAATTAAATTCAAACTGCCCCATACTATGTAATGTATTTGGTCTTTGTCTCAGGGAACCTAAGACTCAAGCACCAGCAAGGTCTCTCTGGTCACTCCTGCTAGGCCCTTCTGGCTACACCCACTGAATTACTGAAGGCTTAATCCAGTCTAAAGTATGCTAATATCTAGACAGGTAAAGTGATAAACAGGCTGTTTTAAGACCAAATCCAGCTTCTAAGGAGGGTCAATCAGGAGAAGGGCTACTGAAACTGGAACAGGTTCTGAGCCTATGTTCCAGCCCCATAAATATCTCTATCACCACTATTGGCTGCTCAGTTGTAACTGAGTTATATGTAAGTGTTAGGATACAATAGTCAACATGCTTCTCAGACTCTAGTAATCTATTAGGTTCAAGAAAGGGGTTGCAGGAACCCCAATTTTTATTATTTGGTCAGAATTTAGTAACAACTCATTTTGTGCAGCAAGGTCTGAAGTGCAGGCAGTTTCGTGGGACTAAGCCTGACTGGTGGGATCTGATCCTTTTTCTAAGTAGCCAGTGATGAAACTAAACTGCTGAGGATTGAGAGGAAAGCCCACATCTTGCATCTTGGTCACAAAATGTGGCATGTAAACTAGGAAAACAGCCTGGATTTCAAGATTTCTAACAATCTGTGACAACCATGCTAAAATGTTGCTGCCGTCTTCTCCTGACTCACTTGCTCAGCTACCTATACAGGAGTTAGGAAAAATACATCTTGCATTTCATACCCAAATAGTTCTCGCCAACAGTTAAAACAAAATAGAAGAGCCATGGTACTCCGCTACTCCGTTTTGAACTTCGACTCTCTAGCAACAATAATGCACTCAAAAAAGGCTCATAAGGGAACACGGTTTGTGCATCTGCTAACGCCGGAATGACGAAATGAAAAATTTGATCAGTAAAAGGTGCTGCCAGAAACTCCTCTGTGAAGGCTGAGAAAACTTGATGTCTGGAAAGGAAAAGGGATTTAAAGAGAATCAAAACATCCTACCCATCAAATCACAGATAAAATCACTTCCCCAAATGTCTTCCTAAGAAAATAATCTATATTCTCAAGTAGAGACTAGAATTTGATTTTATATCTTTTCTATTACAATATTTTTTTTCATGATGGGTACTGAAGAACAGGAACTAGCTAGATTATCAGAATTAAAAATTTATGTTAGGTGCAGGTGAGACAGAGTGTACACTGCACACTTCCCTGTGAACCATGACAGACTAATAAAGAAAACATGTGACTGCCCAATCTCCACTCACCCACCTTGCACCTTCAGGACAGGAGCTGTACGTAAAGTGCAATGGTTTTAGGACATTCTCCAGCAAAATTTTTGCTATAGGAACTCGCGATAAATCAGAATATTCAATACTTGATGGAAGCTTGCTATTAATCAACAAGTAGAGAGATCTATAATACCCTAAAAAAAGGGGGGAAAATAATTTGAATTTAGTGCCCTTTTTTACTGCAATAGAGATATACTTTAAAAATTTTAAAGATACATTTATTTTGGGAAGCTTCAGAGGACAACTTGGAGGAATCTGTTCTCTTCTTCTACCATGATGAACTCAGGAATTGAACTCAGATCATCAAGTTTTTGGCTTTACTCATTGAACTATGTCAACTGCCATCATCAATTTTTAAATGTCTTTATAAAGCTATATGGGTGGAAAGGGGAAGAAGAGTCTCACTGTAGAGCTTAGTCTGGCACCAAACTCAAAACAATCCTCCTTCCTCAGTCTCCCAACTTGCTATGTTAACAAGTGAGTCACCACATCCAGCTATGTTCATCTTGCTAAGACCTAAAGGCACATAGACTCTCACATCCACTGCTTAGTTAGTATTAACAATTCTTACAAGCCAGTCTGGACCCACTATTACCCACTCATTCAGATGCAAGCCTAAGACATAATTAATTCAGTATATCATGAAAAGATATTTTTCCCCCCAGAAAACAGTTTCTTTGTGTAACAGCTTTGGTTGGCCTGGAACTTTATTTGTAGACCAGGTTCGCCATGAACTCAAGAGATCCACCTGCCTCTGCCTCTGAGGGCAGGGATTACAGGCGTGTGCCACCAAGGACGGGCAAGATTAAATATTTTAAGAGGATTATTATCATAGCTAAAAGTGAATTAGTATTTCTTATATCACAAATAGCTACTAAGTAATGAAGTTGCCTAACTGGCTAGTTATTAATTTTATTTAATCAACATGCTTGACTCCTAATCCCATAATTCCAGTAAGGTCCATAATGTAACCTTCTGATCCCTCTCCCAAACACCTCAGTATTGAATTAATGTTGTGGGCTCCCTTAGTGTTATGATCAATTCTTGGGTCCATATATATTAATATACTTCAGTCTACAGTAGTTGTTATCCTCAAGACCCTCATGCTACTCAGTGGTTGCTGATGGTTTGCGTTGATGGAGGAAATGTCTGTCTCATTTTGCTATCCTGACTATGGCCTGCTTGTCTGTAGGGACTTCTAAGTTTCTTTTAGAGGAAACAACATACTTAAAGAGTACAAGCAGGACTCCGTGACTTAAAATAGATTATACATACAACAGTAATACCAAAAATAATTCATAAAACAACTGAAAAACAGCCACACCACTGCATACAACAGAAGCAACAATTTTGATGGAAGATTTTCATTAATTTTTTATTTTTAGAAACATTTCAAAGAAGGCACAGCTCATGATTATCTTCCTAATAGTTTTAGAAACAGGAAAAATAAAATTCTCATTAAGTACTTTGCCTGAATTGGATATATACAGTATACCAGTTCAATCAAGTTCACTGTCATCATGAATCTATTTCTTAGAAAATCAAATTCTATAAATCTTAGTGATTTTTCACTGTCAGTAATTTTCTGACATTTTTAACAAACCAGGTTTTGGGTTTTTTACACTTACTAAGCTCTAATAGTAAAAACCACCCAGATCTTTTTTTCCCCTTTCTTTCAAGACAGGGTTTCTCTAAATGCTCTAGTTGTTCTGGAACTCTTTGTGGACCATGGTGGCCTCAAACTCATAGAAATATACCTGCTTCTGCCTCCTAAATGCCGGGATTAAAAATGTGTGCCACACTCAGCCTCAAACCAGTTCCTTTTATAATCAGTCAGAGAACTTGTTTTTAGATAGTAAAAGGGCTTCTGCATTTCCAGACTAAGGCCGATGCTATACTTAGTAGCTGCTGTCACTCTCCCAGCTGGCACACACACTGACCAACACTCCACAGGTCTGCTCCAGCCACTTACCATTGTGAACCATGTAGTGCAAAACTTGTTCAATCACTGACACCACATAGCTAGAATCTTGTAAAACAGGCAAGTATGTATTCTCCGATGAAAACACCTCAAGCATTCGCATTGGAAGTGCAACATTCAAACTGTCATCACTGCAGTTTTGCAGCAACCTATAAAAATAAATTCACACACTTGCTAGAAAGCCAGGACTGCCAGTTTCCCTGACTCCTCCAGTTCCTGTGATGAGCATGTGGTGCCACTGCACCACTGCCAGGGTCTCTGAAAACAGGCAGGACTCAAGCAACAATGTTTAGTCTTTCATTATGTGTCAACCCCATACCTTTAGCAGGTAGACATGAAATGTATACAATCTCAGAGGAAGAGACAGCATAAGACAACCAAAGATTGTAAACAGAAAACCATAACCAACAGACTGATGAGAGAAGTTGCATTTTTCACCTGGGTTAGGCTTTCTGGAAAAAGTACCTCTTCAACCAGTGATATCAGATCTATCTAGACCTGAAGGTTCCCAACAGTCTGGACTACAGCATGCTCTCTTTGGTTCTGCATTTTCCTGACTGAAGCCTCCCCTGTTGCTAGGAGGACTACAGGCAAAAGGAATCTTTAACTATTTCAGCCTGTAGCAAGTGGCACAGGTCTTTAATCCTAGCACTCAGAGGCAGAGGAAGACACAGAGACAGGCAGATTTCTGTGAGTTCCAGGCCAGTTGGGGCTATACATGGAGACCCAGTCTTAGCAAATCAAAAACAGAAAATAGGCTCTATGCCTTTAAATTTGTTTTTAAAAATACATCTATGTATTTATGTGCACATGAGTCAGGTGCCCACAGGAAGCCAGAGAAAGGTGTCAGATCCCTGGGAGCTATAGTTACAGATGGTTGTGTGCTAGAAGTAGGCTCCAGTCATCTGCAAAAGCAACAAGCATTCTTAACCATCAAGCCACCTCTCCAGCTCTTCCATGTCTTTTCTTAAAACTGATTTGGTAGAGGCATAATTATACACTGTTCTATATCCCATACTTGAAAGACATGCACATCCCTGAAAAGGAAGCTGTTCTTAGTCAATTCCATGTCCCATTCTACCACTTGTCTCTAAGGCTATAGTTCTTGATTGTTTTGGGTTTTGTTTTTGTTTTTTTTTTTTAAATACAGAAGCTATACAGTGTGCTTAGAATATTGGTCTCATTCATTGTCTCTCTGAGACACAATCCTTGAACATAGTGAATAATTCTGGAACTATTGTCTCCCATGTGAAAATGTTAAAACTGGGGTTAGGAAATTGTGTTTCAAAGGGAGGCTGGTCTTTAAGGGTAAGTTCCAGTGTATACTATGCCTCATCTCTTTGGGGTATTTTCTATGTACAGATCTCCTGGATCCCAAATGGGTCTAAAGTGCACTTGAAGCCACCAGGTTCCCACAGACACTGTGAGAGGGAGTCCCCACTGCACATCCTAGCACTTGGTAGGAAGCATTAGGATTCAGCAACTCTGAGTCTATGAGTATGTGTCACAACATGGATTTTTATTTCTCCAACAAATATTGGTAGTATTTTCAAGTGTGCGCTTATACAATCAGAGAAGTTTTGTTTTCAAAGACAGGCTCACTTCTATTACCTATTTTCTCACTGTCTGCCCCCTTGATAGTACGGATAAACTGCCTTTTCACCTTTCCAAAGGCACATGTCATGGCCCTGGAGCAATATCGTATTCTTTTCTATTAATTCAGCAATTCTTCCCTCTGTACCATCAAGGCTAACTCCTCAAATGCCAGGTATGATTGTTTTCCCCAACTACTACCCTCCATCTGTTCCTCATTTCTCTCTATGGATGCTTCTGCCACTCCATATTCTACTGCTGCATCAGAATAAGGGTGCTGAGGAAAAACTAAGAGAGCTCTGAACACACTCCTGAGCATCCAGCCAGATGCCCGAGAGCAGAGCCATGGCTCCCACAAAGCGCTAAACAGGCTGTACAAAGTAAAGGTTCTATTCAGGAAAAGAAAGTAGATTTGAGTTGGCTACAGCATCCAACCAGCCTTACACTGAAACACTAAGACCTGACCCATAGTCATCTGAGAATCTGACTTTAATTTCATGGAGGCTAAGATCAAAGTATTCATTCCAGTCTATCCACCTCAGTTTTACTCAGCTGGTTCCACCTGCTCTTTATTCAACAGCCCCCTAAGGGCCAGTCTTTTGTTACCTTTTGCACAATCCAGGTTGATGTTCTCGGAGTATCTAAAACCCTTCACTTTAAATGGCTCCACCAGAAATTTATGTGTATCTTAAACCCACCTTCATCAAAGCCCTGAACTTCACTACTGCCTGTTTTGACTATCCTGTAACCCATACCGATCAGATTTAACTATCACTATTCTCCAGTCATTATCAACACATCCTTGAAGCATACCCTAGAGGAATATGCTGGAGGGTGCAATTCTGGATCAGATTATCAGTGGTACCCTGTAATCACAGATTCTGTCTGTGATGATAACTCAGGATCCTGAGAATAGATTGAGCACTTCACCCAATGCCTACTGCTGAGTGCAAGCAGCTATTTCACTGGGTCTCTCAACCCAGGTACCTGACCTCTCTGCATTCAGGCATCATTAATCTTAATCATTTTCAGACTGATCATGATATTAGGGTTTGTAGAAGGACCCTTCTTTCTATAATTGAATGTGAAAGTAGAGTGCCACCATGAAACAGAAATTGTAATGGACTAGTTAACTAAAGTAAGTAACTACTCCATGCTGGGTGTGGTGGTACACACCTTAATCCCAGGGCCAGCCTGGTCTACTTAGCCAGTCTCAAAACAAAATAAAAAAAAAAAACAAAAAAAACCAAAAAAGAACTGCTTATTCAGGACAGTAGGCAATTAGCACGTGGTGCAGCATTTTTCTATTCTTTTATGCTGGAAATTTTAAAAGAAAACTCAGGCTATGTGACCTTGGTAAAGATGCTCCTTTGGTTCCCTACTTGCTCACAAAAAGACAAAGACACTTGAAAATCTGCACTAGTTCTCCCCTACAGGCTGGCTCTGACCTAGCACACCAAGAGCCATCCCTACTTCAGACTGATCTCATTACAAAGACCAACTAGGTGCCTCATATCCTCTCTTTTCTTTTTTAATCTCCCTTAACAGCTATGTCTTTCTATAAAGGTATCTATATATTTCACTGCAGCATTTGAGAGGCCAAAGCAGGGAAAACTGCTTTGGATTCAAGACTAGCCTGGGCTGAAAAACAAGATCCTAAGATAAATAAATAGATCAATCAGAAAACCACAGGGATAGAGAGATGCTCAGTGGTTAAGAATGCTGGCTGCTCTTCCAGAGGATCAGAGTTCACTTCCAAGCATTCATTAAGGTGGCTTATCTCTCTAAGTCCAGTTACAGGGTGTAAATGGAATTCTCTGCCCTGCCTTGTCCTTCAGCTACTTCCAAATAATCACTTAGAGGCTATATTAATTATAAATGCTTGGCCGATGGCTCAGCTTTAATATTTATTTAAAATTTATTTATTAAATATCTAGCTTTAATATTTAAATTAACTCATTTTTATTCATCTATGCAAAGCAACTTGGCCCATGTCTTACTGGTTCTCTGACATTTTATTCCTTTGATGGCTGGCTTGTATCTGCCGGACTCTTTCTCATTTTTTGTTTTTGTTTTTTTATTTTTTGAGACAGGGTTTTTCTGTAGAGCCCTGGCTGTCTTGGAACTAGCTCTGTAGACCAGGCTGGCCTTGAACTTGAAAAGACCCACCTGCTTCTGCCTTCCCAAGTGATGGGATTAAAGGCCTACATCACCACCAACAGGGAATCTCAAACCCTTTTCTGGTCTCTGTATGACAGGCATGCTTATGCATAGACAAATACATAGCAAAACATCCACACACATGAAAAAAAAAATAAGAAAACAAAATAAAGCTGCTTACCAATGCAATTAAATCCTAAAGACATCTCACACATTTTCTAAGTTTCCAACTATTACAAAAACTTACCCGCAACAGAGGCCCATCAACCTCTTTACTTGAAATAAGCATGTCAGTCTCTCTGATCCATCCAACTGCTTGACAAACAGAGAGCTATGTTTAATTAAGTTCTGATACAGCCAAATCTGTAAGAGTAAAATACAAAAGTACAATATTTAATCATTAAATTAGCTTATTTAGATAACACTAAAAATGTCTCTATATGGTTTCACACTTAAATCTAAACAAAACTTGATAAAGAGTAAGGTTGAGTCAGAATTTTTTAGCAAGAACTATATTCTCCATCTTAATATTATCAATGTTAATTTATATTACTATTAGTCTCTAGACAAAGAATATATAAAGCTCATTCTACTTGAAACAACACAATTCATAAACAAAAGGAAACACTACACAGGAAATACAGTACTACCCTCAAGTTGCATGAACATCTCCTTACCCTTGTTATATGCAGGCGTAAAGTCTCCTTTGTTTCCTTTCCCTAATCCATGCATTACTTAAGGATTTTTGTTTTTATATTACACACAGAGATTTACTAAAGGGAAATTTCTCCTACATAATCCTCACAGGAAAGTAATCACATGGCTTCCAATCCAAAAACAGTCACATAACTGGGCTGGTCAGAGGAGTCCACCCTTTTGGACTTAATGATGACTGGTCATCATTGAGTTCAGTAAAGTGGAATGTCAGATTCTGTCCCTTGTGTTCACAAGGCTTGACTGTATACAGTATGTATGCGGCTGATTCTGAATGACTCTATTTTCTCCACTATATTTTTATGAAATAGACTCCTACTCTGCTCTCAGGTCAGAAGACCTATTTAACACCACGTAAAAGTAGATCACTCTGATCTGGGGCCACACTGTCCATTTTCATGGGAACCAACATGATATAAACCTTTTATATTACCTGACACAAGGCTTATCTTAAATTTTGTGGCTCCTATTAACAAATAAGACATACAAAAACCATACATGATAAAAAGCTAGCGGACAGTTGTAAGAATTTCAAGAATAAGTTTTACTTTATCAACCAGGCATTTGAAGTGAATCTAAAAACCTCAAAGCAGTAAGAATACTATCCTGTCTTAAACACTTTCTGAACTAGTTTCTGTTCTACATTTGACAATCTTTCCTAAAATTTTTTATTTAATTTTTATTTATGTGTTTTATGTGCACATGTGTGAGTATAAACCATGGCAGGTGTATACAGTTTAGAGTGACTTGCAGGAGTCAGTTCTTCCACCATGTTGGCACTGGAAATCCAACTCAGGCTGTCAGCTTGGGTACAAGTACCTTTAACCTGCTAAGTCATTTTGCCATCCTCTGGATTGGATTTGACAAGTGACAGGTGTAACTTTATTATTCCCAAAACTGCACTCATTAAATATGTTTTGCTTAATTTTGTTATTTACTAAAGGCAGACAAGTAAATATTTAAAAGTATTTACTTTTTTGTTTCTGCAGTGCTGGCTAGTTTTTGTCAACTTGAACAACCTAGTTATCTGAGAGAACCCTCAACTGAGAAAATGCCTCCAAAAGATCCTACAGGAAAGTCCATAGGGCATTTTCTTAATTAGTGATTGATATGGGATGGCCCAATTATTGTGGGTAGAGTCATCCCTGGGCTGATGGTCCTAGATTTTTATAAGAAAGCAGAGTGAATGAATTATAAAGAGCAGGCCAATTAGCAGCAGCACTTCATGGTCTCTGCATCAGCTCCTGTCTCCAGGTTTCTGCCACTTGAATGCCTGCTCTGACTTCCTTTGATGACAACTTCGATATGGAAGTGCAACTGAAATAAACTCTTTCCTCTCAAGATGTCTGTGTTCCATCAGGATAACAGAAACCCTAAAGAGAGGACGGTCTCATACATTCCGTAGGCATTCCACCACTCCAGAGCTTCACAAACTTCTTACATATTTTAAGTGTCAACCAAGGATGAATGACTATCAATAACATGGCTTTCCCAAGACAACAGCACGCCTAGAGTGCTAGGAAGAACAGACAGAAGCAGCCCAAGCCTTGTGAAAAGTTGCACCAAGAATGGAACATAGAACTGCTGCCAGGTGGGACAGATTCAAAGATTCAAAGAAAACCAATTAATTAAGTAAGGTGAGGTGAGCATTAACTTAAGAAAAGTTAAGAGTAAGCACCATACAGTAAAAAAAATGAAATAAAATAAAATGCAGGCATAGCATATTACTGTCTTGGCAGAGAACCATATTAAAGTCATAGTAAAAAAAATAAGGTCCTGCTGCAGTTGTGGTGAACGCCTTTAATCCCAGTGCTTGGGAGGTAGAGGCAGATCTCAAGGCCAGCCTAGTCTACAGACCAGTTCCAGGATAGCCAGAGCTATAAACTTTGTCTTGGGAAAGAGAGAGAGGGTATTGAACAAATTCTAGTTAGCATATAATGAAAACCCTGAGCCATATATTGGGGGAAAGCAGACTAGTCTTTTTCACCCAGCTGACTTCTCGGGCCAAAATGCTACTTCAAGAGCCCTCAGCCTGACTGACTTGTCGCTTCTACAGAATGCCTGAATTTCTGCTTTCTCTTGTCTTATATATCTTCCCTGCCCTGCTGTTCCACTTCCTGTTCAACTCTGCATCATAATTCAAGAGTTAGGATTAAAGGTGTGAGCTACTACTACTTGGCTGTTAGAACTTGAACACCCAGAAATCCTGAAAGATCTCAGTTTGCCAAGTGATGGGATTAAAGGAGTGAGTTACCACTTGGTCACCACTCTCTGACCTTCATGGCTTGACTGGAGTATCTGATATTCCAGGCTGTATCACTATCTCTCTCTCACACACACACACACCCCACACACACCCACACCCACACACACACACACACCCCACACACACACACACCCCCCACACACAGTGAGAGAGAGAGAAAAATATAAAGAGGGGAAGTAGACATGTTAACTCTGAATTTAGTACTACTAAAAAATTATCCAAGGTGGCATCCTGCTTGTTTCTGAGTAGGAACTGGAGAACTAATTAGGTGGCTTTTGCCACAGGAAAAGCGTTCTTGCACTTTTGTTAGAAATGAAACTATTCACAATCTCTCTAAACTTCCTTCTATTATTTTTTAAGAAAGTCTCACTTGTAGCTCAGTAAGAACTTTGTCACAATCCCTAGTGCTGGGATCATAGGTATCACTAGATATCTGAATTAAACTCACTTTTCTTCTTTTCTAAAAAAAATTATTTATTTTATGTGCATTGGTGTTTTGCCATGGGTGTCAGGTCTCCTGGAACTGGAGTTACAGACAGTTGTGAGCCACCATGTCACTGCTGGGAATTGAATCTGGATCCTCTGGAAGAATAGTCAGTGCTCTTAAGCACTGAGCCATCTCTCCAGCTCCTAAACTCCATTTTTGTTTGTTTGTTTGTTTGTTTTGTTTTTTGGGTTTTTCTTTTCTTTTCTATGAACTGTGTTTGACAGCATTTTGTTCTACTTAGGATTTCACAATTTGCACCTGAACTGTTTGCTTTGCATGTGCCTGAGGTCAAAGCCTCCACTTCACTCCAAGGTTTTACATCCAGCTTCTGAAGCACACCTGTACATGCCTCTCTAGAATCAGAGCACAGATGAGCTCTCATACACCAAGGTGCTCTAGAGACACTCAAAATACCTACATGTTTTCTGCTCCTTGGCAATCTTCCCATATTCAGGAACAGGGAGCCCTAGTCAAGACCAGTCTGTTGAGAGGTAAAGTTAGATAGCCTGCTATTGTACCTTTTATTCCTCTTCTCCTCAACTTCAGACAAGATTCCAGGCAGCAGCCCAAAAGCAAAGTCCAGAATGGTGGGTAGAGTAACTGTTGTGCCTCCCCCCCCAAACCCCCGGCCCATTTTATTTATATATTTTATGTGTGTGGACCTTCTGTCTATGGGTGTCTGTGACTTGCATATAATTTTTAGATATTTTTATTTATCTGTAATTGAAATTTCCAAATTGCATTAAAAAGGGATATACAATGAAAACTGCACTAGACATAGCCCCACATAGAGCAAGTACAAAGCAAAGGGCTGCTTGGCAATTATCTAGAGCTTATCTAGCTTATCTATAGGCCTAGCTCTACAGCCCAAACCTGAGCTAGGCTGGGACATGAAAAAACACTGTATAACTGAACCTGATCAAGAGCTGCAAAGAGCTGGAAAGATGGCTGGTGGTTGAGAGCACTATGTCTCTTTCAGAGAACAAGAGTTAAATTACCAGCACCTGCATGTTGGCTCACAAATGTCTATAACTCCAGTCCCAGAGTTGTCCAAGGCCACCAGATACCCATGTGCCTAACAATTATAGGCAAATCTCACAGTACTTCCAAGCGCTAGAATTACAGCTACAAAACAACATACTCAGCTACATGTTCCATTTTTTAAGAACACAGTTCACATCAAGCAATGGTAGTGTACATCTTTAATTTCAACAATCGAGAGGCAAAGGCAGGTGGATCTCTGTGAGTTCAAGGTCACCCTGGTCTACAGAGCTAGTTCTAGGACAGACAGGGTTACACAAAGAAACCCTGTCACCAAAAATCAAAAACTAAAGTGTGTGTGTGTGTGGGGGGGGGGGGGAACCAACAACAACACAGTTCTCAATGTTCCCTATCCCTCATTAGCAGTAACAAAAGCCTAAAGATATTTTAGAGAAATAGGTTACAATGTTTTTAAGGAGACCTTGTATTTGAAGGCAGATAGTAAAGTATAACTCTATATGCATATAATCAATATTGAGGGTACACCTCACAGCAACTGAACAAAGACAGAGAGGCTGATACACAGAGGAAGTAAGCCACAATGACATTACCTATAACATTTAAAATACTATTAATAAAGAAATCAATTAAAACCAGGTGGTGTGGATAGCACACCCTTGATCCCAGCTCTTGGGAGTCAAAAGCAGGCAGATCTCTGTTCCAGACCAGCATGGTCTACAGAGTGAGTTCAGGAATGCCAAGGCAGTTAGACAGAGAATACTTGTCTCAAGAAACTTAAAAGAGTAAGAAAGAAAGAGAAAATGTACATTGACTTTTAATGACTTTTTAAAAGTAAATACATCAACACAGAGGTCATCTGTTACAGCTGGATGAAAAAGACACAGACTCAGAGAGAGGTTATCTGGCTTCCTGATGAGACACTCAACACTTTCACCTCCCAACAATCCCTCCCAAAAAGGAGATGGAAAGGAGGTAAACAAAGCTAAATAAAAATGTGTCCACACTCACCAATCGTTTGGAGTCTTCACTCTGTTTGTAAAAGAACAGAAGCTGCCTTACCAAGAGGGTAAGGTTGGGACCATCGGCAAGGCAGAAGGTGCCACCAGGCTGAGCTGAGTCGGCAAATCTGTCAAATGCACTTCTTTGGATGGAATACTGTAAGCACAGGAAGCCATGTGTCAACATACATAGTTTTCATGATGGACATAAGAAATGAGTGTTTCATTGGTATGGTGACCAACAACTAAGACGTGGTTACTGAACCATCAGTTAAAGATTAAAAAATAAGCCAAAAAAAAAAAAAAATCTAAACTTGGGATGTGGTGAAAATCCAAAATGTCTACTAAGAAAATCACTCACTCTTTTTCTTCTTTGTAATTACCAGTTGTCTTACTTAAAATTTCTCCAAAATTCACCTATTCACAAATTTTTAACAATACAAATATTTATTAGAAAAAAACACTATTTATTAACATGAAATTTTATAAAGAAGGCATGCAAAATTCATACAAGACAGATATACTCATGCAAGCAATACTACATCTCAAACAACTTCTCATAGCCTTTTATTTCCCTCTCAGTTCTTTTTCTTCAAATAAATCGTGTTTTATTGTTCATGTTTTCTTGTTGTTTTTGGACGGGGTCTCTCTACATAGCCCTGGCTGTTCTGGAATTCACTATGTATGCCAGGATACCCTTGACCTCACAGAGATCTGACTGTCTCTGCCTCCCCATGCTGACAACTAGAGGTGTCCACCATACCTGGCTCATTTTTCTTTTTTCCTTAAGGGTATGGTTATATACATTTATATGCTTTACTTCCTTTCTTTTTAGAGGTTTATTAAGTAGTGTTCTGCCTGCATGTACACCTGTATGCCAGAGGAGGGCACCAGATCTCATTATAGATGGTTAGGTGCTGTGGTGTGGTTGCTGAAAATTGAACTCAGGACCTCTGGAAGAGCAGCAGAGTGCTCTTAACCTCTAAGCCGTCTCTCCAGCCCTGGTTCATTTTTCTTAATTTTTATATTATATTTACTTTGTGTACGTGTGTGGATATGCTTGTGTGATGACATGATATATGGAGGTTGAAGGAGTTGGTTTCCTACCAATGTAAGTTGTGGAGGTTGAACTCAGGTTGTCAGTTTGCCACACATGCCCACCTCTCAGTTTTAAGAACAAACTTACTTGTTGTTTTCTGTCTCTATAGCCTCTAATAAATGACTGGATTATTACTGCATTTTTCAATCTTCGCCTTTCTTCCTGAATAATGGAAGAAGTAACAATCAGTTAGAATTGATGAAAATGACATTTATTGAGTTTTTTTGTAATTACCTTTATGATCCCAAAACCATAAAATTCATTCATTCAAGTGCACCACTTTGAACATATGTTTTAATGATTTTTATTATTTTTGTTTGTTTTTAATTCATTTTATTGGTTTGTTTTGTTTGAGACAGGGCCTCTCTATGTCCTCAAACTCACAAGAGATTATTCTGTCTTTGCCTCCCAACTGCTAGGGTGAAAGGTGTGTGTCACCACGACCAGCATTTTTATTACTTCAAATTACTGTCTGTACCTGTCAGTGCATAGATGTGTGTGAGTGCGGGTACCATCAGAGGCCAGAAGCATTGGATCCCTTGGATCTGTGGTTACAAGTGGTGTAAGTTGCCCAGCATGGCTAGTGGTCTTCTGCCAGAGTACTACTATGTGTTCATTCTAATCTATCACTGAGCACATTTCTAATGTGCTGAAAGTGATGTAGCCATTACCATTATCCCTCTTTTTTTTTTTCTTTCCCATTTTGGTTTTTTAAGACAGATTTCTCTGTATAGCCCTAGCTATTCTGAAACTCTGTAGACCAGGGTGGCCTTGAACTCAGAGATCCTCCAGCCTTTAAAGGCATGTACCATTATCTTATTTGAGAGCATTTTATCAGTCCCCGGAAAAGAAACCCCTTGCCTATTTTAGGGGTACTCTTCATTCTTTGCCTGGACCTCCAAGCCACTACTCATACACTTTTCTCAATGGATTTTCCTAGCCTTGGCAACTAATACAATGGAATCACTTAATTTGTAGTCTTCTCTCTGGCCTTTTATAGTTGGCATGATGTTTTCAAGGTTCACATATGCTGTAGGATGTGTTAAAGATTTCCTTTTACGGCCAGATAACATTTCATAATATATATACTTCATACTCTATCTGTACATCAACTGGTCAGCAATTGCCCTGTTTCTACTGTGGGCTATTATGAACAATCCTGCTTTAAAAACTTAAGTCCACTTTTTTTTTTTTTGAAGGACCATAGGCTTGCATTTCTTGAATACAAACCTAAGAGTAAATTAACATTTCTATGACAATGTTTTCTAAAATGGTTACAATTTTTATAACACTATCATAGACATATGAAAGAATAAATCTAGAAAAAAGGACAGACTACAGAACTTCCTCAGACAGTGGAATAAGTAAACACCTTTTCTGATTCAGCACTGGAATCTCAACTAAGGGCTGCTTTACCTGTGCAACTGGTGATCCGTCCAAACTGGAGGAAGAAATGCTGCTGTGAGGACAGTCCTCTTAACTGAATGCCTAGCCAAAATGTCAACAGTGATGAGGCTGGAAATTAGTTTCTGCTATTGTTATGTCCCTTTACTAGGAATGCACACAGAAGGACTATCTTTTAAAAATGCTAGAAATGTCCCTAAAAGTTTAAGCTAAATCAGTTCCAGTAATTTAGTTGACCAAAAATGCTATTAGTTCATGTGCCAATTTTAACTGTCAACTTGACACAGCTAGACTCACCTGGGAAGAGTTGACCTGTAGGTATGTTTCAGGAAGTTGCCTTGTTAATTAATGTAGAAAAACTCCTTTGATCTCAGCACAGGAGTCAGAGGCAGGCTTATCTCTGGGCTGGAGGCTAGCCTGGTCTACAGAGAGAGTTCCAAGATAGGCTCTAAAGCTACACAGAGAAACCTGTCTGGAAAAACCAAAAAGAAGAAAGACCCATTCCATGTAAGTGGCAGGGGATCCTGAACAGCAGCAACCTCCAGGCCTGCAGTCTCACCCATTTTGCCCTTTTTCAGGACCCTACTTCAGTGCCCATCTACCTCAGCCTCCTCAGTGAGCAGCCATGATTCTCATTTAACAGCTCTCAATACCATCTTAGTCCTTGGCTGTTACCCATGAGTGATCTCCAGCAAACACAACCATACTTGAAAACCCAAAAGCTCCCAGATACCTATTAATGCAGGAATGAGCTGTTGAAATAACAAGACCCAGGGTTGTGGTGTAAACAGGAAGACTTAGGAGTTTGAAGCCAACCTGATGTACAGAGCAAGCTCTAGGATAGCCAGGGATACACAGAAATAACGAGACCCATGCCAGGACTGCCTTGTTAATTAATGTAGAAAGACTCCTTTGATCCCAGCACAGGAATCAGAGGCAGTTTCAAAAAAATCAAATAATAAACAGACAAGTAAAATAACAAGACCTAAAACTCTTATCTAAGAAACAGGCTTTATGTTATGATTAACTATCCCCAAAAGATGTAACATTAAACCCAGACACAATAGTATACAACTGCAATTCCAGCAATCCAGAAGGCAGGAAGGTGCAGTTTGAAATAAGCTTGGACAACAGGCATTAAAAACTGAAAGCCAAAAGACAGAATGGCATTAGCTCTTTTTATCTTTTTCATAAGTAGCTAAGCCAAGTACCTTAAAGTCAAGTGTTCTCCTTATATGGAGAAATATGAACACTGTACATTAAGCCTTTCTAGATAGATCTTCTGAAAACCTCTTATAAGCATAATAAAGGCAACCAAAACTCTATATTTTCTTCTCCAGCCAGAATGCAACCTTTTTAGCCCATCTTATCCTTTCCCACAGTGGTTCCACCAAAAAAGCTTACTGTAAAATTGAACACAATCCAAAACTGTTGTAAAAGTTGAACACACATAACATACATAAATGCACCTATAAAGAAAAGCTTTTTAAATGCTACAGAAAAGGGTAATCTATAGACTAGTCAAAGCCCTTACCTCTCTCTTCCGTCTTTCTTCCTGAGTACGATGTAAAAGAGAAGCCTTTTCTTCCTAAATTCAAAGAGAGACAAGATTAGGATTATAATTTCAAACCTGAAAACATTACCATACAAAGATTACAGAATGTTTTGGCCCAAAAGGGAGTCCCAAAGATTTTCCTAAAGTCAACACTGCAGGTTTTTTTGACATATGAAAAATCATATATACAAATGAGTACTGTGAAATCAGCATATACATTAATATAAAACACATTAATGTATAAAAACAAGCTTCTCAATTAATATGTAAAACTAAAGAAAATCTATAGTTTTGTCAGGAAAAACTGCAAATAAAAGCTTTTATCTAACACATGTCAAGGCCACACAATTTACTCTTTAAAAGTTCTTGAAATTAGCCTTTTTCTAAAAAGCTACAAAAATAATCTCTATCAAAAGCTGTCCTTTTTCAAATCAAGCTTCCTTCTCCATTTCATGACACAACCAGACTGGTGGGCTTTACCTGCTCCCAAACAACACTTAATTGCCCCCCCCCCCACTCATCCATAACAGTTCCTGTCTTGAATTTATGTCTTGACCCTGTCTACCAGCTTTGGTTTCCAAATTTTATCATGATTTAAGTGACATTACACAATAATGATAGTTATTATGTTTTAATCCATAGGACCAGGTCGATCTCCATGACTCCACACTTAAACAAATAAATGAATAAGTACAGGGGAAAAAAACTATCTCTTCCTTACTTGGCGGTGGTGGCACATGCCGTTAATCCTAGCACTTGGGAGGCAGAGGCAGATGGATCTCTGTAAATTTGAGGCCAGCCTGGTCTACAGAGCAAGTTCCAGGACAGCTGGAGATATATATCTTAGTGCCTTTCTAACCTGTATGAAGCCTCCAGTACTACCAAAAGACTTAGATATTAATTTATTGGCTTTTTGTGACAAAGTTTTCCCCTACGTAGCCCTGGCAGACTACAAACTCACAGAGACCTGCCTGTTTCTGCCTTCTGAGTACTAGGATCAAAGGTATACATCACCACATTTTGCAAAATAACTTTCAAGTTACTATTATTTGGGAAGGTGATTCGAGACAAGGCTTTTCTATGCATCCCTGGCTGTCCTGGAACTTGCTCTGTAGACAAGTCTGGCCTTGAATCAGAGATCTACCTGCCTCTATCTGTGTCACCACCACAGCCTGTCAATTTTTAAATTTAATTTTAAGGGTTATATGAAGTGTCATTCCATGGGAGTTGTCCACCTTGGGGGTTTTGTTTGTTTTCTTGTTTTGTTTTGAGACAGGGTTTCACTCTGTTAAGGCCAGGGTAGCTTTGAATTCACAGAGGCAAATAGATTACCCACTCTTACATGAAAAACCCTTTTTCTTGTTGGTGGTTATTTGCTTTGTCTCTAGTCACCACTTCAAACTCTAACTTAGGCAGCAGGCTACCTACTTAGCAATTTCACAGCCATAGCCTTTACAGCTCAGCAGGATCCAAAAAAGGCCTTGAAATGGCTCCACGATAAAATCTATGAAGGTGGCTTCCCCTAGAACTGGGGTACAAAATAGGACAAGTTCACTCTCTCAGTCATTACATTTAAAAAAAAGAAAAAGAAAAAACAAACAAACAAACAGAACTCAAAGAGCTCAATCTACTTGTTGACTTGTGTTTTTCCCTTGTAGATAGCAAGTTTACAATGAAGACTAAGAGAGGCTTCCAATGAATGAGAAATGTGACAGAGATACACAACCACCCTGGTCATAATCAATACCCATGTTTACATAACCATCTTCACCTTCAGACTTTAAAAAGTTCTATTTTCCAGTAATATCTAACTGGTATCAGGTTCAGCAGTCAACAGGAATAAAAAACACAGGCATGATCCTAATTTCCAATGTGACTCCTACTAGTAAAAGTGCAGTCTCACCATACTTCTGAAAATGAACCAGCCTGCAATAAGGCAAACAGAAATTCTGATCAGAATCCACAAAGTGATGTGGGCTATGCAGCTCCACCCTGTGGCTGCATCACCAAACCACCATTAAATGTTAAAAATCTCAATGTGGAAGATAACATTCTCTAAAATAGCTCCAAAGCTTAGCTTTGAATGGTAAATTTGACCACAGGATTCAGATTTTTTTTTTTTTTTTACAAAGCAAACCATAACCAAGATTCAAAACAAGTGACAAAGTGGGAACAAAGACTTGTAGAGGCACAAACATGATTTTTTTTAGAGCACTCAGAAATAATATGAAAAGCAATAACCAAAAACAAAATCAGCAAAAGTATGTGCACCAAAAAGAAAGTTAATTTTTGCTTGTTTTTTGAGACAGTGTTTCTGTGTGTAACAACCCTGCCTATCCTGGAACTCGATTTGTAGACCAGGCTGGCCTCAAACTCATAGAGATCCAGATGCCTCTGCCTCAGGAGTGCTGGGATTAAGGCAGGAGCCACCAACATCCAGCAAAAATATATCTTTTAAGCACAAGAACTTCAACTTCACTTATTTTAAGAAAAAAAAATGTAAAAAGTTCTAAAGAAATAAGGAGAAATATCAAATGAGTCTTTTCTAACACTGTAAAACTTGAATATAGGACAGGGAGGGGGGTTAGATCTTTTTTCCTCCAGTCTCTAAAACCTGCACATATGTTAATCCTCCCTATTCAGTAAACCTGTTTACCCAAGGCCGCTGCTCCCTTCTGGGAACCTGATGGCCTGGAGCAGGATCTTTTCTCCTAGGAGTGAAGACTCCTTTCCCCTTCCTCCATTTCCTATGACCAATTCTTTTCAAACTAGCCAGTTGAATAGGATAGTGAGATTGGACTTCAACCAGCTGGAAAAAGACAGTCACTTTCTTCCTTGGAATAAAAACCAAATGCACTTCCAATCTCAATGTATGTTTGCTTTCCCAGAGCACATCCTCTTGATCAGAATAAAAGTCAGCTTCATCCAGACACTTCAGTTGGAATAGTGGTCTCTCTTCTTTTTTCTTTTAAGATTTATTTATTTGTTATATATACAGTGCTCTGTGTGTGTATAGGGTACTAGATCTCATTATAGATGGATTGTGAGCCACCATCTGGTTGCTTGAAATTGAACGCAGGGCCTTTTAACCCTGAGCCATCTCTCCAGCCTGGTGGTCTCTTTCTTTGCAATCCTGAACTTATTTCTAACAGGTGTTTGGATGTACAGGGTAGATAGGAAGAGCAGGCTCTTTCATACATTGATGTAACTTAGAAACACCTATTCAGTCCAAAGCCTTGCACTTACAAGTTTCACTTCTAGAAATTTAGTCTACAGACAGTAATGACAATCACAAGAATATTCTTTGAGTTGCTATTTGCTGTGGGATATTACTTTTGTATACTATCAATCTTTGTCACTGTAAATATTGGTTTAGTAAAACGTTGATTAGTCAAGAAGCTAGACAGGAAATAGAGGTGGGCAACCAGACTAGGAGAATTCTGGGAAGTTAGAGAACAGAAGAGACAACAGCAAGATGCGAGGAAGCGGGTAAGAATGCTGCTCTGAGAAAAGGCACAAAGCCACATGGATAAACTGGATAAGAATCATGGGTTAATTTAAGAGTAAGAATTAGCAATAAGCCTGAGCTATAGGCCAACGTGTACTTAATATAAGCCTTTGTGTGATTATTTAAGACTATGCAGTGTAAGAACATAGAAATTAATGACTACAGTTATCTGACTTAGAGAGGAGGATACATCCTGCGGGTGTGGTGGGACACACCTATAATGATGGAAGGGTGCCTACAAATTTCAGATAATCTGGGTCTATATACAGCAAGCTTCAGACTAGCAATAACTAACACACACACACACACACACACACACACACACACACACACACACGCAGAGAGAGGGAGAGAGAGAGAGAGAGAGAGAGAGAGAGAGAGAGAGAGAGAGAGAGAGAGAGAGAGAACCTAAACTAATCAATCTTAAAAGCAACTTTCTTCCACAGAGGGAAGCCATGAAGGTCAGGAAGTGGTGACCCTCACCTTTAATCCCATCCCTCTAGACCTTTGTGAGTTCAAGGCCTGACAGGCAGGCAGTTGTGGCACACACCTGTAATCCTAGCTCTAGGAAAGATGATCTAGGAAGTGAGAGAGCTGGGCAGAGGGAGAGGAGGGAGAAGTTCAGTTGTCTGTCTCTGATATCTCAGCGTTTTCCCATTATCTGGCTCTGTGTTTTTATTATAACAGCAAACAGAACTCCTACAACAGTAAACAGAGGAGTAATGAGGACAGCACGGGAAGCTGTGGAAAGTTTAGAAGTCTAAAAGAAATAGCTGGGAGGGAAGGAGAGAACAGAGTGAAAGGGCAGGGCGACTATTTTATTCCCCACTGCTTAAATTATTGGCCATAAAAACTAGTTATTTTCTCGCTTCAATTTTTATCGAACTTATTTATTTATTGAGACACGGTTTCTTTCTGTGTAACTCTGGCTGTCCTGGAACTTGCTCTGTGGACCAAGCTGTCCAAGCTCATAGAGATCTGCCTGCTATTTAATATTTTAATTCACAGAGATACTCTTGCTCTACCTCCCAAGTACTGTCATGAACCATGCCTAGCTTTCACTACTGAGTTATCTTCATATCCAACAGAACCACTTCCCCAAAGATGTCCTCTGAATTCCACAAAAATACCACAACATGCACACATTCACATACTTCAAAGACCATTAACTAGAAATTGGAAATATGTATAGATTGTGTTGTGTATCTGTGAATATACATGCACATGTACTATCCTATGCCAAATGAATTGTGGGTATCTTCCACTATCTTCATCATCTTTCCTTGGGGGGGGGGCCTTATTGAACGCAGCATCCTCCCTGCTTTGATAGACAAGAAAGCCAGTAAGTCCTATGGATTCACCTGTCCCTTCTCTCCCCCATTATTAGGGTTAGTTGTAGGCACACTGTATGGAACATAACTTAAAAGCCGTTTTGTGTGACTTGGTAATGATCTCTAGCCTCTGTACTGATACCCATCAACAAGAAGACTTGAGATTCTGAGTGGCCCTGGCCTCAGTGACCATTGAACTGGCACTGTGGCTGGGCCCACAAAGACCTCTCTACCAGTGCTACCCTCCCAGCTTGCTACAACTAAAGGATTTTACAGAGAAAGTGGGTCAAGCCTGTAAGTTCCCAAAGCATCCTCACCAGAGATTGCCCCCAGTGGGACTCTGCAGCAGCATTTCTGCCCAAACAAAATGTCTCCACCTGATGAGATGTTGAACTTCTGTATCAGCATGGTATTATAAGGAATGTCTGTGTGACTAAAGTAAGCATTTTCAAAAGACAAATCTTATATGGACATCCCAACTGCTGAGTACCTTAAGCTATAGGTGCATGTTCTCCAAACATATACCTCCATCCAATTTTTACACTGATTCTGGAGAGCCAAGCTCACATTTTCACACTTGTGCCCCTGGTACTTTACCTACCACTACCTGAGCCATCTCCTTAACCCTGGAAATGTTTAAAACAAGGAAAGCTCACAACAGTATGCCTTTCTCATTATCAAGAATTAGTTTCAAGAACTAGAGAAAAGGCCCAGGGGTTAAGAGTAATGTCTACTCTTCCAGAGGACCCTGGTTTAATTATTCTCAGCACCTACACAACAGCTTAAAATAATAATCTATAACTTCTGTTTCAGGGAATCTTCTTGGCACCAGGCACACATGCAGTAAACAGACACACACACAAGCAAAACATTCATTATAATAAAATATAAAAATTATATTGTCATCCGGTAATGCATGTCTTTAGATCCAGCAGTTGGGAAACAGAAGCATGCCTGATAAGTTTCCATTCAGCCAGGATTACATAGTGAAACTGCTTCTTAAAAAAAAAAAAAAAAAAAAAAAAAAAAAAAAAAAAAAAAAAAGGCACTCAACTAAGCCACAAATCAGTTCCCAGGATACTTTTGACAGTTCCTTCCTTTGTAGTAAAGGGTTCCACAACACACAGATGACACAGGCACCAAGCTATTGCCCAGACATAAGGAAAGCACATTCAGACAGATTTAGAGCCAAATGCCCTTTCTCATGTCCTGAGCATCCAACCACAGGTACATACAGCAGTACTCACAGCAAGGAGGCTGCACATTACTGTCCCATATTAGACTGAAAGCAGACTAGGGCTCAAGCATCTGGTTTATAGTGGTTGGGTGTGGATCTCTCTAAGTTCAGGGCCAGCCTGGTCTACAGAGTGAATTACAGGACATCCTGGACTATATATACAGAGAAACCTTGTCTCAAAAATTTTTTTAATTAATTACATTTTTAAAAAGCACTTGTTCTCAAAGAGGACTCAGGTTTGGTTCTTGTTCTCAGCACCTTCATGTTTCACAGCCATCCATAACACAGCCTTCGGATCTGAAGCCTTCTTCTAACCTCCATAGGCACAAAGCACACACATAATACACATACAACATGTAGGAAACACTTAAGTCTTAAAAAAAAAAAAAAGTGGACAAACAGGAGTATGTAAAACTAAACAAGGGGGCTGGAATACACAGTCCAGAGGCAAAAACAGGAGTGATCATGCCTTCTGACTTCCTCATATCCACTATGGTATACACAACTAGCCCTAAATACACATTCTGTTATATGACTTTTCCTGGAGAGACTGAACAAATGTCTATTCACTGCAGATTGAGCACCACAACAGACCAAAGAAACAATTCCGCCAAAGCCTAACTTGATGAACCAATTAGTTTTACTGGATTATGGACAGACAGCTCAAAAGATAGCTGCATCACTAAAAACTTCATCCCATCAGACTCTCACAAAAGAGGCATCCCTGGAGCTTTCTGAAGAATATGTAGACCACTCAACAAGTTGGAAAGTCTCCTTACTGTTTATATAACCTTAAACAGAAAGGGATCTTGTGAATCTTAACAAGGTTCAGAGAGTTGTAAGTTGTTTATTTTACATGTCTTACTGACTCTAGAATGGAAATCATTTATTTAGGAAATTGCTACACAACCCTACAAATATACCCAAAATAAGTAAATAAATTTAAGAAAATTCTGTACAGAAAAAAAAAAAAACAACAAAAAAGAGACAATGCCTTACAGAACAGAAAGAAATATCTGACAAAGAATTGATGTTCAGGATATATACACTCAAAAAACAAAACACAACTTTTGTTTTGGTTCTTCAAGACAAGGTTTCTCTGTATAACAGCCCTGACTGTCCTGGAACCAATTCTGTAGACCAGGCTGGCCTGGAACTCAAAGATCCGCCTGCCTCTGCCTCCTGACAATGACAACAACAACAAAACATACAGTCAGGTGTGGTGAGGCACACTTAGCAAACTTACAATCCTAGCACTTGCAATTCCAGCAGAGGAATCGAGTTCAAGGTCGGCCTGGGCTGTTTCAAAAAGCTGTTTCAAGAAGCTGTTTCAAAAAACCAAGGGCTGGAGATCCAGCTCAGTTAAACAGTCTACCATGCACAAGACTCTGAATTCAGCCCTCAACACTTCGAAGAACATCAAGAATAAAATGGGTACTCATTGGTATTTACCCCAATTCAAAAATGTTTATAGTGGCTTCATTCATAAATGCCCCAAATCATGAGTCATTCAATACAGCTGAGTAAGACAGACTGGTACATACCATGAAATACTATTAAAAAGGAGAATTATCAAGCTACAAAGAATGACAGGCAGATTGCTAAGAGCAAGAAGTAACCTTGCAAGGCCAGGTGTGGTGGCTCACTTGAGAGCTAGAGGCAGGAGAGCTGCTGCAAGTTTTAATTGACCCTGGACTACAAGGGAGAGATTGTCTTAAAACAGACAAACAAATCAGACAATTATGCAAAAGTCAAACCACAGAAAATGTTTAAAACCAATAACAGAAACAAACAACAAAATAAAAACTGCAGTAAATAGTAAGAAATGAGAAGAGGCATTTGAGAACTTTATGTTCCCACCCATTTGTCTATAAACTTCAAACCTTCACATATGTATATAAATTGCAGGCTGGTGAGATGGCTCAGTGGATAAAGGTACTTGCAACCAAACCCAACACCCTGAGTTAATCCCTGGGACCTACATAATAGAAGGAAAGAACTGATTTCCACAAGATGTCCTCTAACCTCCACAGGAGTGCTATGGCACTCACACACCCACACAAATGCACATATACATAAAATAAATACAATTTTAAAACATAAAACAAAATGGCTAAAAAGGCCTGAAAAGATATGGAGGAACCTTAAAATGCATATAAAAGTGAAAGAAGTCATTTTGAAACACTGTATTTTATATGATTCTAACACTGACATTTTGAAAAAAGCAACACTATGTAGACAGGAAAAGGTCAGCAGCTGCCAGAGGTAAGGAACAATGCAGAGGGAGGGCAGAGAACAATGGGGTTCAAGGGCAATGGGAGCTACTCTATATGATGCAGGGTTAGGATTAGGTCATTATGGTAGTCATTTGTCAGACACAACTGAAGAACACTGTGGACTTCGGTTGACAATACTACACAGGAAAAGATACATCAACACACAGGAACTCTACCACCTGTTCCATTGTCTGCAGCCTAAAGTATTCTGCATTTCTGGCCCACTCTTCCCTCTAATAAACCCACTCCTCAGACATCAGTCTGCTTAGATCTCCAAGGTGTATCTGTAATCCTTCCGGTTTCACACTTGAGTCAGTAACTAAGCCACCAGTTCACTGGCATCCCCCATACCTGCATGTCTACCCAGATTCCTCTAGTTTCACATGCCCCACTCAAGCCCTGTTCTGTAGTAGTCTTCTCCTGGCCTGGGCACACACCTAGAATAATCTGTTCTGAAAGACTCACTCTCCTCATTCCTCAGAAGTTGGGACTTGGCTCACAAATGGAAACTATGAACCAGCCACTCAGATTTCCTCTCCAGAGATTCAGAAATGGAGATCAAGGCATTCAACCAGGAAGTCACTCATATAAGGCCACTGGCTGGGAAGAATAAAATATACAGAGTCAAGAATTCAGCTCATGGAGAATGGTTGAGCTAAACTACCTTGGTACTGGTAGCATGGAAACTGGCCAGGTTTTGACTTGTACATTCTATATCATCATGACTCTAGTGGTTTTTTTTTGCTAGCTTGCTTTTCTGCACTTAGTTTCAGTGTTCTTGAAATCAAATGACTGCTAAGACAGTCTTCACACACACCATAAAGCTGCCAAAGAAACTGTGCCATCAGGATGTAACCTGATTTCAGAAACATTGACTCATAGCTAGGTGTGTTGCTACATTCCTGTCTATAATTCCAACACTTGGACGGCAGAGACAGGAGGATTGTACATAAGCTACACAGTGAGTCCCTAGGCCAGCCAGAGTGACAGGGTGAGAACTTTATATATAACAAAATATAAGTAGATGGCAGAAATGAAGTAGTGGAACCCAGCACATACATACTTCAAATCCTTCTAACTGTCCCTTCAAACCCCTCCTACTTCTTCCCACCTTTCTAGACCAAGCCAACCAATTCTCCATTTCTGTATCAGCCTGGAGAAAATAAAAAAACCAGTCATTGGTACACCATAAAGTCTTGGACTTTTCCAGTATAAACCAACATAAAGCATATATGTTTAGAAATAAAGATTAAAAATATTCATTTAACTTTTAAGAAAAGACCTATTCAATAAAAAATTAATTAATTAATTAAAATAAAATAAACCAACTTTCCACTAAGGGAAGATTTCAAATAAAATTTTATCACAAAGAAAGAACACCCACCAGAATACCAAAACTCCAAAGCCTCTCAGTAGCACATGTTGGCAAGAATGTGAGCCACTGATACCCTCAGACTCTGATGGCTGCAGCATAGTGGGCACATCAGCTAGGGAAGCCAAGAAGCAATGCACACCAGCAGAAAACATGTGTAGTGTATGACCCAGCTCACCAGCAACATCACCAAGACACATATAACAAACACCCATGAAAACCAGAATGGGTTAACTGTTGTCCTGGACCAATGGGGACATTGCCTACCTAAGAAGCAAGGCCAATCAAGCTGCACCCATTCCATCTGACCTCATTTGCACCAAGTTCAGCAACAGTTAAAACTGACCCCTGATTAACAGAAGTCAGAAAAAAATAGTCACCTTCGGTAAGAACAGCTAAGGATAGGAATGGCAGGAACACTCCCTATCAGAAATAGGGAGTCATTTACATATGGGTGTGTTCAGCTAGAAATCCTTTGAGCTGGGGCTGGAGGAATGGTCCAGCACACTGCTCATACACAGTAATAGTAATAACAATTTTGAAAAGAATTTACATTAAAGGGCTGGGGAGATGGCTGAACAGTTAAGATCACTTACTGCTCTCAGAGGACCTGGATTCGGTTCCTAGCACCCACACGGCAGCTCACAATTCCTTAACTCCAATTCCAAGAGATCCGAAGCCCTCTTCTGACCTCTGCTGGAACGGAGCAAGCATGTGGTGCACATACATACATGCCAGCAAACATACATATCATTTTGGAAAAAAAAAATTTATTTTTTAATCCTCTTAACTGAACTGTAGGGCTCCTATCTGGATTCCAGAGTCGGCCTAGGCATCATGGCTGGCTGCCTTCCTCCTTCAGACTGCCCAGTGTCATTTCACCTTCACCAGGGGAAGATCCAGATGCGACCTGACCCGAGGTTTCAGGCAGGCACAACTCTGTAATGCCCTGAGCCGGCTATGAAGACTTAGTCCAACCTCACCTCTAGGCTGTTCTAAGAGAGCGGACACTCTAAGCTTGTGATGGAGGGTAGGTCAAGTTTACAGCTCGTAAAGAGTTCTTTCTTAAAGGACGGACGTGGAGGGGACCTGTCTCCCACAGCTGGAGAGCTAACCGTGTAACGCCTCGGCGAGAGACTGCCGGTGCACGGGTATTTCTAGGTCAAAACTGCGGCCCGTGGACAGGCGCGGCGAGGTCGCGATGAATGACCCGGTCGCTCTCTCTAAGGCTCGACAGCGAGACCTGTCAGGACTGAGCCCCAGCAGTGCCCAACCCGAGCTCGTTCCGCAGCGGCCCGCCTAGCAGCACCGCCCGGGTGCTGACAGACCGGCGTTCGCCTCGGGCCCGGGTTCGGTTAACACCTCGGGCCGCACCGCCTCACCTTCCTGCTCGCGCCACCGAGGGACACCTTGGGCCTCGTCTTGAAGTCGCCTTCGAAGCTGAACATCTTCGCCGCCTATCCCATCTGCGCGGCCGGGCTAGCGGCAGAGCGGCCGGGGGCGGGCCCGGCGGGCTGGGCGGGGCCCGGCAGGGTCGCGGCCTCACCGTCCCGCGCCGCCCCGCCTGTGGCTCCGCACTCTCCGCCCTGCCCGCGGGCGCGAGCGCGGCGACGCTGGAGGCCGGCCTGTCCGCGCAGCTTCATCCACGGCGCGCCACCGCCGAGCGATGGGCGCCCCGACTCGCGCCTGCACCGCGCTGCCGTCGGAACCAAGATGGTGACCGCCCGCACTGCGCGCGCGGCCCTGTGAACGTGCGCGGCCCGGTCATCGACAGCGCGGCGCTCCTCCCGGCAGCCCCCGCGAGCGCCGGCCCTGGCCATCATAGCACGGCGCTCTTCCCGGCAACCCCTGGGCTTGCCTGCGTGCGCGTCTCCGCGGGGAACACCACCCTTCCGTGCGTGCGTCACGCCGCCTGCCGAGCCCCCCCAAACGACAACGACGGGGTCGCGCACGTTCTTGAAAACTGAAAGTCCCACATAAGAGGCCGCACTCGCCCTTCAGCTTGATGTGCGGTAACGGGTTACTAATGCCGAGAATCTGCACGACCCAGACACAGACGAATAATATATGACATAAGAACAAAAGTATCCGTGAACACACACCTGACACATAAGTGCACACCAACATATGATGAACCACACCATATATGCATGAACATATAGCTAATATACACGTACACATCTTTAAGATATAGTCTCATACAGATACACAAATATACACCAACACACTATATATATAAATATCTAATATACATAAATGCATGTATAAGCCATCACAGATACAACACAAAATATACCCTAACATATATCCACTTTTATAGTATATTTATTAATGCATGCACTTGTATAAAACCATCATAGACTATTACATATACACAGACATAACTATACACGAAGCAATATAGATTTATCTAAACCATATACAATATAAATATACACATATACATGTCATACAAACCACCATAAATATATATCATGTACACATGCATATATGTACATATGTCTTTGTATATACATAAGCATAATACTATATACATACATAGAGTTTGATAAATATATACAAATACATAAATACTGCCATGGCATACATGAAATATATATTATATTCACATTATATATCCTATATATACAAAGTATGTATGGCATATAGTATATGTTCTATGCTCATACAATAGAATATTATGTGTATTGTGTAAAAATGTCAAATTATAGAATATACACATAAATATATAATGCATATACCATGCACACATGATTGAGGAGGTTATCTTTTGGGGGGGATTGTTTTTTATTTTCTCCAAAAAAATGTATTTATGTTATGCATATGAGTATTTATTTTGCCTGCATGTGCTTCTGTGCACCACATGTGTGTCTGGTGTCAGAGAGGGCACTAGATCTGGAACTGAGTTACCATGTGGGTGCTGGGAACTCAGCTCAGGTCCTCTGCAACAAGCGCTCTTAATTGCTGAGCCATCTCTCCAGTCTAGTTTACTTTGGTTGTTTTTGAAATTAAGTCTCACCATACAGCCTGGCTAGCCTGAAACAGAGATCCTCCTCTCACTGCCTCCCAAGTGCTGGGATTAAAGGTGTGCACAGCCTTACAGGCAAGACTCCTTTATAAATTAAAAAATAAAGTATTGTATTTTTGTATATTTAGTGTGAGGTGGGGCAGAGGCAGGCACATGCCATGGTGTACATGTAGAGGTCAGAGCATAACTTATCAATGTTGGTTCTCTCCGCCTACCATAAGGGTCCCAGGGATCAAACTCAGGTAGTCACTCGTGGTAGCAAGTAGCCAGTGCCTTCACCTTTTACCTGCTGAATCATTTCACCAGCTCTGTTTTCTTTATCTGTCCCCTCTGGGGTGTGTGTGTGCGCATATATGAAAGTCAAAGGACAACTTGGCAGATGCTATTCTCTACTTCTACTATGAGGATTCCAGAGGTGATTGAGTTCAATCATCGGGCTTGGTGGAAAAGCACTTCTCTCACTAAACCATCTCACCAGCCTCAAGCTTAGTGCCATACTGGCAACAGCACTAAGTAACGGGGTTTGAAATATTGTTTGAATAAGTGCATAATGACTTTTAAGTCTTGGGAAGAGGTAGATCAAAATCCTATAGATACATGCTCCTATTAACCAGATGAAGAGTCACCCCACCATACACTGTAATGGAAACAGACCTCTCATTCTGTTGAGAATGCAGAATGGATGCAGAACTGCTTGCAAAATGTTTTGGCAAATTCTCTAATAAAGATTTAAACACACACTCTAACAATATGACCCAGAAACCGCTCTCTTATGCATCTTTCTGAGAATAAGGAGGGCTCTGACTTAAACCAGGTCTGAAAATGACACTCCCAACAGACTTGTAATTAATTGTCCAAATCTGGAAACAACCAGAGCATCAAAAAGAAAGTAGCTATTGTACAACACCTTGGATGGCCCATAAGGACAGGACGTCACACTGACCAAAACCACCAGTCCCCAAAGGTCACACCCATGCTGTGAGATTCCATTTAGAAGAGCCGTGGTGTGAAAGTCAGGGATAGGGCAGAAGAGAACTCAATAGTCTCTGGTGGCATGAAAATCTCTGGGTGTGACAGTGGTTATACAAAACTACATATACGACAAGGTGATCCAAGTCTATTCCAGTGACACGCAGATATTTGGGAGAGGCATCGTATGTGTTTTTATTTGTTTGTGATGGTGATATCATCAGGTTTATGTTCAAAGTAATAAGTGGGACACATTAAACACAGCTCCCCTTATCTGTGATTTCAGTTACCTACAGTCAGTTAGGATTCAAAAATATTAAATGGAAAAATCCAAATATAAATAACTCACAAATTTTAAGTTGTGCACTCATCTAAATAATGGGATGAAATCTTGCTGTTGCTCTTATAACCTGAATAATACTCTCCTCTGATAAACACATTGTATTTGCTACCCTCCCATTAGATAGTTAGTAACTATCTTTGTTACAGTATCAGTTTCCATAGTAACATAGTGCTTGTGAAATTGTCAAGTGCCTCCTTCAATGGAAAAGCTGCAAGTCCATCAAGTACGGGAGGAGGAGACATTATATGTATAAAATTCAGTACTACATGCTTTCAGTGTTCCATTGAGGAGCTGAGGACACAGCCTATGGATTGAGGAACCACAGTATGAGAAGTATACACACCAATTGTTCAGAAAACAACAAATGATTATATAAGCACAATGTCCCGATTTGGATGATGAGCCATGCTGATTAAAAATATAATCACATTCAGAAACTAGATGCAGAATTTTTAAAACACATCTGTAACATCTTCATATCTGTGCATGAACACAGGTATGAAGGTGTGTGTGTGTGTGTGTGTGTGTGTGTGTGTGAGAGAGAGAGAGAGAGAGAGAGAGAGAGAGAGAGAGAGAGAGAGAGAGAGAGAGAGAGAGATATGCCAAGTGTGTGAGGGTATTTGAGGATTCCAGAAGAGGGTGTTAGATTCCCACTGGCCTTGAACTAGACTGGCTGCCTCCTCACTCTTCCTCCCAGAACTGAGATTATAAACTCTTCCCACTCAGGTTCTCTGGTTCTGTAGCAAGCAGTATCCTTGCAACTTGCTGTGGATGTATATAACTGACACAAAATAGCAAATCTTAAGTTCCACCTAAAATAGTAACAACTATCCTGCATGGCAGGTGCTGGGTGTGTAGAATTATGGGAACGGTTCATTTTATGTGTCCGGAAGCTAAGGAATGTCCAGATGGCTGGTAAGTCATTATTTTTGGTTGTGGCTGTGAGGGCATTTCCAGGAGAGATTAGCATCTGAACAGGACTGATTAAAAATCTACTCACTTCTGTGGGCCAGCATCCTCCAGTCCCTGAAAGTCTGACAAAGACACGAAGGAGAGCAGATCCTGCTAGTTCTCAAGCTAGGAAGCCCATCTCCTGTCAGCCTGTCATCCACATCTCAAAGCTCTAGGTTCATGGGTATGAAGGCTGCATCAGCCCCCAGCCTCTGGCCCAGGCCAAATCATACCACCTGCTCCTTGGGGCCTCTGGGTTACAGATGCCAGGGATGACCTTCATCAGTAACCATAATATAATCACTTTCCTGAGATCAGTTTATGCCCTCCCCTAAATTCCTCCATAATGGTATGTGGTGATATTGTTTGTACTCTAAACAAATAAAGATTGCCTGAAGATCAGAGGGCAGAGCCAGTCACAGAGTTAGCCATCCTCAGGTGCTGGTGGTACACACAAAATCCTAGCACTCAGGAGGCAGAGATCTGTCTGGATCTCTGTGAGTTCAAGACCAGCCTGGACTATGGAAGATTAATCCAGTCCAAAAGAAAAACAGAGCCAGGCAGTGGTGGCACACACCTTTAATCCCAGCACTGGGAAGGTTGAGACAGGAGGTGAAAAGACTGGGCAGAGAAAGGAGTATAAGGCAGAAGAAGACAGGAATTTGGCCCTGCCCTTTACTTCCTTTGGGTGAGGACTCCTGGAGTCTGAGGATTCAATAGTGGTGAGAAGTTTTCTCTAGTGGCTTCTTCCTCTGCTTCTCTGATCTTTTAGCATTTACCCCAATATCTGGCTCCAGGTTTTTATTATAATACCAATAAGGGTTTTCGAAATGTGTAAAAATGTTTTTGTTTGTTTTGCTTTGCTTTTCAGATGTGCCTTCCCTTTTTACAAGCAGCTTTCAACTCCAGATTGAGGGTGGAGGATGATTGTGGCCTAAATGCACAAACACCATCATCTCCCTGTTGCATGAATTCTGTTGTGTTAAAGGAAACTCAGAGCCAGATCTCAGGGAAAGGCTGAGATATCAAAGAGCAAACACCACAGTCACATCTCACCCAGCTGTCTTCCAGCTTCCTCAGCCTTGCTCCTCATGGCTTCTACTGCATAGATCTGTCCTTTTTTGCCTGCCTTAAATACCTTCTTCACCCAGTTGTTTCACATCCAGGTTAAGATTAAAGGTGTGGACTACTACTATTTGGTAGTTAGCCTTGAACTCACAGAAACACAGAAAGAGCTCCCCTGTCTCTGGAGTTATGGGATTAAAGGCCTGGCACCACCACTGCCTGCTTGAGAGCCTGGAACTCCCTCTGTAAATCAAACTGGTCTCAAACTCAGATTTGCTGAGGTCACCACTCCCAGATATTCCCTGTGTTGGGATTAAAGGTATGAGTAACCACTCTCTGATCCTCCTGGATGGACTGTGGGTTGATCTCTTTGATATTTCAGACTGGTTTTTATTAAATATGTAACATATCACCACACCTCCCATGTAGCACAGAATGATAAATGAATTATTCCTGGGAGTAGAAAGATGTTCTATAAATTTATGGGGGTGAATTGAGATTGTAAGGACATATGAGTGATTTAAAATCATATCAAAGAAACCAAACCTAAGAACTTCCCCAACATGCCAGCCTGCAGAAAAGGTGTAACTCCCTCACTTGGACGCTATGAAGTGGTAGACACCTAGCAATGTGATGGCACACTTCTGCCAATGTGACTCCTGGTGTGTGGGGCAAAGACCAACAGGCAGAGAATTCACGGTTATCCCTGGAGTTCCAGTTTGGCTCAGTCCCCAGTTGTCAATGCAGCCTCCTCAACTGCTATCTGCTGTCCACCTGGACCTCATCTAGACCTGAACCCACTGTTCCTGCATTGGATCTGGATTTGCCCTTTTATCTCTGAAGATGACTATACTTTCACTGTCAACTCCTGAAGACTGATTTCTACAGCAGCACTTTTGTTCCTGTGGCTGGTATAGGTTCTTTATTCTACCAATAGACTGTTACATTTCTCTCAGCCCATTTTAAGCAACACATTTTAAACTATTGTGGGCTTTTTATTTTTCAGTTCTGAGGATTGAATTTAGGGCCTGATACATGCTAGATAATGGACTTAATCACAAGTCAGGTGTAGTGGTGCACACTTTTAACCCCAGCACTCAGACAGTCTGTGAATTTGAGGCCAGTGTGGTCTACATAGAGAGTTCTAAAACAGCTAGGTTTACAGAAAAATAAAATTTAAAAAGGACCTATCACAGAGCTGAAGCACCAGCATTTATGATGTACGGTAGTCTGTGAGACTGGGTGGTTTGAACAAGAAGTGCCTCTCAGAGGCAGCTATTTGAATCCTTGAGTATTTTGCCTGCATGCATGTCTGTGTTAAACTAGCTGGTTAGCACCACCTAGTTGGTAGCACTGTCTGAGGAGTTTTAGGAAGTGGGGACCTCGGTGGAGGCAGTATATCACTAGAGATGGGCTCTGGAAGTATATATAGCTTCACCCCACTTCTGCTCAACCTTTTTGCTCAAATCTTCATGAAGAGAAAAACAAACACATGCACTGCCATGCTCATAGCAGCACTTTGCAAGCTATGGAAAATTAAATGTCCATCAATCCATGAGTGAATCAAAATAACATCCAACTGTTTTTGTTTGTTTGATTTTTGGAGGTTTTCTGAAACAGGGTTTCTCTGTGTAGTCCTGGCTGTCCTGGAACTCCCTCTGTAGACTAGGCTGGCCTGGAACTCAGAGATCCACCTGTCTCTGCCTCCCAAATGCTTGGATTAGAGGTATGCACCACTATCATGCCTTTAAAAAGAAAAAAAAATCCTTCCATTTGCAACAACATGAGTGAAACTAGAGGACACAAGACAAAGCGAAGTAAGCCAGACACACAGCGAGAGAAATACTGCACGCGCTTACTGCCATGAATCAGCTGGCTACGTTCCTTTTGCTCCTCTAGATGGAAGTCTTCGATAGCCAAGGAGAAGCTCCTCAAGTGCTAGTCTCTGGAAGCTTTCGTTTCCTCCTGTTTCTGACAGCAGTGAGCAGTGGCAGTCAGTCACACAGTGGCAGCAGCAAGTGGAGCCCTCCTGTGTTCCTGTGCCAGCCTTGGCTAGAGGTAGGAGACTGAGACTCTCTGAAAACTTGACAGTTTTCTTGGACCTTTTTGGTGACTGAGGCTACAAGTTCTCTCTCTTTTCCTAGCCTTCAAGCTTTCTTTAGTTGGCTCACTGCTCTGGCTGTCTGTCTAACTGTTCAACTGGTCCCTTAGCTGACATCTACAACTCAATGATTGCTGTCCGTATGGTTGGACATACCTTCCTCTACATTTGAGAGGCTGGGTGCCAGCCACAACTCTCACTGCCACACAGGAACAAGGTATCAGGGGTGGTCAGCATCACTCAAGCATGGGCAGCCATGGATGAACCATAACCATCTGGGTTCAGGCTCCCAAGCAGCAATGGATAATATTGGACCCACAGGTGGTACCAAGTGGGATCAAGCTTATCTGTTGGGGTTGTAGTCACATCAGTGGGGTCTTCAGTTGTCATGCTATTGTGGAGTTCACCACATTTTATCAGCTGTCACCGTGGTCTTTGCCACCATAGCTGCTTCTTTCCTCATAGTCCCAGCTCATCCCACACTACTGAAAGTCTACAAGAAAAGAGCACTGGAGAGACCTTTATTGGATCTGGGGGTTGCGAAACCACAGGACTGTAGTGGATTTATGATGTTACATTGTAAATAATTGTTCCACCTACTAGTTTAATAAAAATACTGATTGGCTGAAGGCAGACAGGAAGTGTGGGCAGGGCCTCCAAACTAAGAAAACTCTGGGAACAGGAAGAACAGAACAGAAATACCACAGAGAAGCCAGAAGATGCAGAGGACAAAAATGCTGCTCTGAGAAAAGGTACCGAGCCGTGTGGCTAAACAGGATAAGCAAGTTATATGCCTGGCCCTTAAGCAGATCAGCATAAAGTTAATGTAAGCATCTGTGTGTCTCTGTGGGACTGTGGGTCTGCGGGTCCAACCCCCAAGGCTAGGCCCGAAAGTCCAGGCCAGAAACCTCATACTATATAAGAGGTAGCAAAAGAGAATGTCTCCCAGCCAACTCATGGATGAGCATAATTGCCTGCTTCTGTGGGGTGTTTGTACCAATCATAGCCTTGTCTCCTCTGGGGAAGTGTACCCCTCCCCAGGCACAGTAGAAATGGTTCACTGATGCTTATGGTTGTAAAGCTTGGTACCAACTGTGTCCAACATCTTTGTATACTTGTCTTGAGGTGTCTGTAGAGTGTTCAAGATGGCTAGTCCTGAGTTTTCTCTCTCCTTCCAGGGATGGAGCTCAGGCTATCAGGCCTAGCATCAAGCACTTTTACCCATTTTACCAGTCCACCTCCTATGTCTTAAGAAGCCACCTTCCAGGGTGGAATGTTTCAATTTAGAAATTTCTGAGCCTTAAAGACACCACAGCCAGTCAAGTTGTACCCAGTCAAGTTGTACCCAATCACCTGTACCCTGCAACTATCACAATCACGCAATGAGATCAGCCATTGTGGAGGTCTAAATGAGAATGGCCTCCATAGGCTTGTATGTTGGATGCTTGGTCCCAAGTTTGTGCGACTGTTTGGGAAGGATTAGGAAGTTTGGTCTTGTTAGAAGAGCTGTGTCACTGGGGGCTGGCTCTGTGATTTCAAAAGATCCTGGTCATTCCCTGTGGCCTTTCTGCCTCCTATTTGTGAATCTAAATGGAGCGTTCAGCTATTGCTCCAACCACCTACTCCCATGCCTTTATTAAACCGTCATGGATTCTTACCTTCTAGAACCATTAGTTCAATTAAACTTCATTTTATAAGTTTCCTTGGTAATAGTGTTCTATCACAGCAATAGAAAGTACCCAATACACATGTTCTTGTCCCAAATGGGACATTGCTGTGACAATGTGTAGTTTTGTTTTTATTTTTATTTTGGCAAGAGTTGGGGGATTTTAGGTCCCAGAACAGGAATGTGGGGCCCAGAAGAGCTTGGCTAGACAGCTGTCATGACAGGTTTAATAAAAACCAGACAGACAGTGGGCCTGTGAGTCTCTTACTGCTAGCACCTGTTTTGGAAAAACCACCACTCAGTGAGAGTCCAGCACCTAAGGGGAATATCTGATATTCCAAACATTCCAGTTAAGAGATAATCCTGGGGCCCAGTACACAACTACTCCCCTCGATCTTGCTAAGATACCCCTAGACAAATGTCAGCCAATCAGGGTCCTGAACCCTAGAAATCTCCTCACCCCAACCTCTACTATGATTAAAAAATAAAAACCCTACCCTGCTCAGGCTTGACACTCTCTCCTCTAACCACCGCATTGGACAGACAGAGAGACCAAGCTTAAGCTTGAATAAAGGCTCTTTGCTTTTACATATGGGATTCGGTCTCCATGGTGGTTTTTTTTTGATGTGGGCATAACGGGGTGAGTGTGGAAAATTTTGAGACTTAATGGGCCATCTCAGTGGGAACTTGGAAGATAGAAATACTGAGAGTTAAGAGGTCTGACCGGGAAAGCTCAAAAGTCTTCAGAGAGAAGCAAGGACTTTAACAGCAACAGAGCTAGAGGCCATTTCTGTGATATTTTAGCAGAGTCTGGCTCCTTTTTTCTTTGCCTTAAGAATTTGCCAGAGGCTAAATTTAAAAAGTAATGGACTAATTTCTTTAGTGGAAGTTTCAAACAGTTTAATATTGACTCTGTTTGCATGGTCGTTAGTGATCACTTTTACACAGGTCTATAATAAAAAAGAGCAAAAAGAAATATAGGGGGCTAGAGAGATGGTACAGTAGTTAAGAGCACTGACTGCTCTTCCAGTGGATCTGGGTTCGATTCCAAGGACCCACATGTTAGCTCTCAACCATGTGTAACTCCAGTTCCAGTGGATCCAGTATACTCTTCTGGCCTTTCTGGACACTACATGAATGTGCTACACAGACATAACAAGAGAAACCCCCCACATATATTCATATATATATGAAAAAAATTTTAAAAATAAATACAAAATGTACAGTTTGAAGAACCAAAGAGTACTAGGAAATTTAATGTTAGAGCCCAAGCCTGTGCAGAAAGAGATCCAGAGATTTAGGTAGGCCTGATCTACTTGGGAATAAAGGGAAGGTTGCCCTCAAGGCAAGATCCCACCCAGCTAAGCTTCCAATTTGTAAAATGAAAAAAAGGCTAGGGAATTTTCTGCTTTTTAGAAACAACAGAAAAGGCAAAGCTCCTACAAATGAGATTCAAGGGTGCCAGGATCATTCAGGCTGATGGTTGAACTTGGCAGTATCATCCATGTGGTTCTGGCTTTAGAGTCATGAATGATACAGAAATAAAGGGATTGTGGACTCTTCCTCAGCAAGTAAAGGAGAGCTAGCTGCTGAAGCCAGGCATTGTGTGGCAGGGAAGTAACTTGCGTGAAGGCCCTTAGAAAGTGAGAGGCCAGTGTGTGAATTGTAAAAGTAAAGCCTAGATTTAACTAGATATTCCAAGACATTTTTCAGAGCCATCAGATCTCTACCATGGAGAACTGCAGACAAGAAAGGGAACCAACCCAAGAGAGACATGTGTGCCAGCAAGGCTGGGAGGGAGGGCAGAGCCTTTGACATCAGACAAAGACGGAGCTACAGGGTTTGGAGTTTACTCTGCTGGGCTTGAATCTTGCTTCAGCCCAGTATTTCCGCATTCTGGCTCCATTCCTCCCCTTTGGAATGTTAATATGTAGTCTGTGCCATTGTATGTTGGAAGTATGTAATCTGCTTTTTTATTTTACTGGAGATTATAGTTAGGAAGAGACATTGGACACTGAAAGACTGCGGGGCCTTTTAAGTTGGATTAAATGCATCTTGTATTATGATTTGGCCACAAGCCTGTGGGTTTGAACAAGAACGCCCCCCATAGGTTCAGATAGCACTGTTTGGGAAGGATTAGGAGGTGTGGCCATGACGGTAGAGAAGAGTGGCAGCAGTTGCTGGGCTGAGGGCTCGAACTGAGAATGGCACATGGCTTTTGAAACCTCAAAGTCAGCCCTCAGTGACATCCAGTGAGCAAGGCCACACCTAAGCTCAACCAAACAGCACCACCAACTGGTGACCAAGTATCCAAATGCTTGAGAATATTGGGGACATCTCATTCAAACTACCACATCTATTGATACTATTCTTATGCATTGTTTTCAACATCATTTTAACCGTTTGGAGAGACCAGCCGATTGAGGGTATGTTTGGCAGCCATTCCACATGTGGGAACAGACAATCAGAGTACAAGTGTCCCATATTGCCTCACCATCTTTGGCCTACAGTACCAAGAGGAGGAAGGCATTGGGGCTGCTCACAGGCTTCCACTCAAAGCAATCTGGAAGTGCAGGCGCAGCAGGGGGAATCAGAACCACTGCAGAAGCTCTGGAGTCCTGCGAGGGTCCACTAATGCTGTACGGGCTCTCACTTGCTTCTCCCTGATGGCAACCCTAGGTGGTAAATAGAGTTTTTACATTTTACAAAGAACCAAATCTCAAAAAAGAAAGTCAAACAAGAGGTTTCATAGCTCAGCACTCAGGACTGGGCCCCCATTCCTCTGTAGCTCCAGAGTCTGGCATTTCCCTCAAGATAATTTCTATGAGCCTACCAGAAACTTGGGTTCAATTTCTAGTGATGGAGATGAGGCCTTGCCTCAAAGATGCTCATAAAATTTTTTTGTTTACTCGGGGGGGGTGGGGTGGATGCTATAAAACATACTGATTGTCTTTAGACAATATTGAAAATAGCACTCCACTTAAGTACTTTCTGAGAGTTAAACATCGGGTGGCAGGGTCTGCCAAAGAGTGAGGACATTTTATTTAAAATTACACTGGCGTAAGACCATCAAAGTATCCTTAACATTTTCATTAAATTGAGATACAGAAGAGTTAGGGCAGTAAATCTCTTCTCATACAAGGAGTTCATGTAAGAGCCAAGGCTAGAGGCAGCAGCGGGGGATAAAATAGTCAACTAGCTGAAGAAATCCAGAAATATACAAGACTTTGGAGAAAGCGTTTTGTGTGTGCCCAGGCCATGTGGTGGGCTGATGGTGACTGAGCAAGGTCTCAGTGGCTCAGGCCTCCTGTGACCCTGGTTATGCGTATGTGAGGTGAACAGAGCCAGATACGGCACTCTTTGAGATTTGATGACCACTGGTAAAGAGGGTGTTGTTCACTTTCCAGAGGCCACAATGTCACAGTGCAGTGCAGCAATGGGCTGGGGGACAGGAAGCAGAGGGAGGGGACAAACTTCTCATTGCTGGTTTCTTAGGAAGAAATGTGACATACTGGCCAGTTCTAATGCCCAGCGGTGGTGTTAATAGGAATTGGCTAAGTCTAAGAGAAGAAGCAACCCATCAGGATCATCATAGCACACTGGCTATGAGCATTAAATTCAGAAAAGGAAAACTGTGGTTAGTACAGCAAGCATGAAAGACTGGGGTTGCCTTAGTAACCTGAGTCAGGTAAGTTGAGAAGGAAAGGGTTTATTTGGTTCACATTGTCATATCATAGTCTATCACTGAAGAAAGTAAGGGTAGGAACGATGCAGAGGCCATGGAGGAGTGCAGCTCACTGGCTTCCTCAGATGGCTTTCTCAGCCTGCCTTCTAATAGAGCCCAGGAGCTTCAGGACAGCAGTGGTACCAATCACAACGGGCTGGGCCTCCCCTCCTTGAATCACTAATTAAGAAAATGGCTTACAGGTTTGTCTGTTGCCTGCCAATCATCTGGTGCTATTTCCTCAAGTGAGGCTCCCTCCTTTCAGATGACTGTACATTGTGTCAAGTTGACAGAAAACTAGCCAGTGCAGGGATCAAGCTTCAGGCACCAGCTGTGAGTGCATCAGTTGCCCCTGGGTCCTGCCTTTTGAGTGTTACCCAATATGGTAACCTGTTCCTAGCTTGTTGAAGAGTCCAGCCTAATGCCTGACAGTTTGTATGTGTGGTTACATCTGAAGTATGTGGATCTGGTGGGCATTTAAAACATGCCCATAAACCCTCTAACACCCCTGAGGATGAGGCCCAGTGCTTTCCTTAATGGGATTTGGAAACCCATATCTAAGGATCAGAAAAACTCCATATTCAATAATGCCAGATCAAGGTCATGTAGGTTATGGAGTCTGTGCTTTCTCTCTTGGTTTCTTGCCCTGGAGAACAAGTAATGTGAAAACCTGAGAGTCCGCAGGTGATTCTGAGGGCTATGTGACTGTCAGGACCCACTAAGGCAAGTTTAGATATAGTGTCTCCCAAATTATGGCTACTCAGAATATTATCAGATTATCTGGTCTTCACACTAAACCTGCTGTGAGTCTAGGTGACTTTCGTGCCAGTCGACTGTTGGATGAGCACAGGAACTCCACCACGTCCACAGGCAACCGTTCTCTACACAGGGACAAGAACACTGTGGTCTGGAGCCACTGGGGTGCTTTGGCTAGAAGCAGCATGCCGAGTTTTTGCTTTCAGGTTTTTGCCAAAGCTTGCTTCACAGCCCCTAGAAATACTCTACCAAGGGAAGATGAGGAAGTAAAGCCATCTGAGGCCTGGGAGTAGAGAGCAGACGTTTCCCACTCCAGAGACTCACACAGGCCTATATACACCTACTGTGAATGTTGAGCCACAAACTGGCTGCTTAACTAGGGAAGAGAAACCCTATCAGCACCAACACCCTAGAAGCTTCTCGGTTAAAAGGAAGGGGTCTTACCTGCATTCTTGCTGCCAAATGCCATTAATAAACTATCTAGTAAGCCAGAGCCAGGATTGCTTTTTTTTTTTTTCAAATTTATAATGAAATACTTCAGACACACAAATGATTAAAAAGGCAAAATATGAAGTTCCAATGTGCCATTCCCCAACTTGAAAATAAAGCACTGGCTTCTCTGGCTGCAACTGCCTCCCTCTCCTGCAGAAGCATCAAGACTATTCTGACTGTCACTCGTGGCATGAGGATCAGCCAGGAGACATCATCTGGACTTGTTCCCAATTTGGTTTGAATTTTAAAATACTGAATTAGAACAATCATCATCATTTGGATAGAACGTCACAGCTTAGAGAAATACTTACTCAATACGTTCCCCTGGTATTTTCTCATTCAGTTCCTGTAACTATCTATAACAGGTTATGATGAGACAGTGAGACATATTACGCACCACATCCCAGCCTTGGGACTTAGGAACTCCAGCAGGAGAGATGGCCACAAAGGTTGCCCGTGTTCCCTGAGTTTGTAACATAGCAGCTGTGGTCTCACCGACATACTCCAAAAATGGAGAAAGTGAGGACTTCAGTAAGAAGATCCAGATATGTCCCCTTGCAGCATTTCTTCCCATAGGATCCTGAGCCCATTGCAAACCAGTCCCAATAGCCTGGGGAAAGTCACATACTGCTGCCGGTGGCTTAGCCAATTATAAGAAACCAGGGGACCCTTGCAGCAAAGGATGGATTGATTTCTCCCTAAGACCCCACTTGGACAGTGAAGCACAGGCTGGAGGACCTGGGGACACAGCTGCCTCATCTACTAGATCACATTAAAAGGGAGAATTCCTCTATGGTCCCTATTGGTTTGCTATTATAAGGACACTTTTACATAAATATAAAGTTCTTATAAACTCCTGGTACTTAAGGGCACTTTATAATCATGAAAGTAAAATAATTTGCAAATTGAAAATAAAGCAAACTACCAATTAAAATTAGCAATATTGATGTGCCATGATATGCTGATTTGGCTAAAGTAAGGTTGATGCCCACATGGCAAGAGGCACCATCTGCCAATGGGCAGCCACTCCCGGCTCAGTGCCTTGAATACAGTTTTGTTTTCCGATTCAGGCTTCCCTTAATTTGCAAATGGATAAATGCAATCTTTCTTGGGAGACCCACATACACTAAGGTGCCAGTTCTTCTGTGGAGTTGTCCTTGGACAGCCCAGAGAGCTGAATACATCCTGGAAAAACTGTAAGTCCAACAAGAAAACGAAAATGAGGCCCAGACCAGTGGAGTGCTATCCCAATGGTGTTCCAGTACAAATACCTCTCTTGCTCTGAGGCTGGCCTCAAACTCCTGGGCTCAAGTGATCTTGTGCCAGCCTCCCAGTCAGCAGAGAGAATAAGCATGCCACTACACCTGACTGCATTTTATCCCATTTACACATGTGGCTCGGTAGCATCACATATAGTCACATACCATTCATCTGTCTACACCATACATTGCTAGGACAGTTTTCTTATCCCAGACTGCAACTACCTGCTAAACACTAACTCCCCAACCTCCCTCCCACCAGTGACAGAAACTTTCAGACTTTGATCTGACCACTCAGGGTATCCTATGAATGTGTAATTATGCAGAATTTTACCCTTATTTCTTTTTTATTTAATACCTAATATTTAATAAATAGCTGACTTATTTCTCTCATAATGTTTCCAGGACTTGTCTGTGTTGTTGTGTGTTTCAGAGACCCCTTTTATTCCTCATCACATTGAGTCATTTCTCTATGGATAGGCATGCCAAACTGCCTATTCATTCGTTTTCAATATTGTGAGTGATGCTGTTACAGACGTCAGTGTGTAAGTGTCTGCTGGAGTCCCCTCTCAATTCTTTGGAACACATACTTACAAGTCAAATTAAACGAAAATATTCAAGCAACATTCTTTTCTTTTTTGGTTTTTTGAGACAAGGTTTCTTTGTGTAGCCCTGGCTGTCCTGGAACTAGTTCTGTAGACCAGGCTGGCCTCCAACTCACAGAGATCCACCTGCTCTGCTGGGATCCCAGGTATGTGCTACCACCACCTGGCCCATGACAGCTTCTTAAAGAATAGCCCTAACCAAGAAATAATGAAAATTTAAGATTCCAGGAAGGGTGGGACACACTGGTAATTCCTGTACTTGGCAGGCAGGTGGCAGTAAAGGGATCAGAAATTCAAAATCATCCTGAATAATGAGTTCAAAGTCAGCCAATGTTTCATGAAACCCTATCTCAAAGTAACCTCCACCCTGTGTCTCCCTCTTCCCCCCCCCCCCCAAAACAAGATGTAAGTGGGGAGATGGTTCAGTTGGTAAATGCTTCCAGTGTGAGCGTGAGGACCTGAGATGGATTGCCAGTACCTACAGTGTTCCACTTCTCTGGAGGAGTGGATTTGTTTGGCTTACAGTTATAGTTCATCATCAGGGTAAGCAAAGCAGAATCTGAAGGCAGGAACTGAAGCAGAGACCATAGGGGAACACTGCTTACTAGCTTATCCTTCATGGCTTGCTCAGCTTGCTTCCTTGTATACATCAGGACCATCTGCCCAGAGGAAAGACCACCCATGATGGTCTGGACCTCTCACATCTATCACCAATCAATAAAATACACCAGACATGCTCACTACCTGTCTAATGGAGGTAACTCCTCAAATGAGGCTACTTCTTCCCAGGGGACTCAGTTTGTGTCAGGCTGACAAAAACTAACCAGCATGAGCAGTATCCTAGCTGCAGAGACAGCATGTATCCTTCACCAAGAGGCCAGTGAGAGAGTGGTTGAGGAAGACACTTTAATCTTGAGTTTTGGCTTTCACACATACAACACATGTGCACAACCAAACATGTGCATAAGCACTTGAATGCACATGTGCATACATGCATGAACACATACATACCCCCCACAAAAGAAAAATGATCAAAAGAATTAGTGCAGTGCAAAGCAACACAGGCTTCTGCATTAGTCAGCTTTTCATGGTTCCAATAAAATGTCTGAGACAATTAAAGAGAAAGTTTACTTAGCTCTCAGTTTAAAGATTCAAAATCCCAAATCATGCAGTACACTAACGTTGCCTACAATGAGGACAGTGGGTGGGTATAGTGAGAACATGTATCAGAGTGAATGCTCGCATCCCAAGCCAGAGAGCAGAGGGAGTGTCTGGGTGTCCATGGTCTACTTGAAGGCATACTGAAATGTCCTCATTTCCTTCCAAATTTTGGTCCCTAGGAACTAAGCCTTGATTGATGGACTTTCCCAAAGTTGAACTATAGCAGTTTCTCTGTCTGTTTCCTCTTGAACGTATAGATTGTGCCTTCACAATCTGTTTAAGAACACAAGCCCTGGAGGCTGGAGAGACGGTTTGGAGTTAAAGAGCTCTTCCACAGGACCCATTCTGGGTGGCTCTCAACCACCTGTAACTCCAGTTTCAAGGGATCCAACACCCTTTTCTGGGCTCCTCAGGCAGCTGGGAAGACATGGCATACACACACACACACACACACACACACACACAGAGAGAGAGAGAGAGAGAGAGAGAGAGAGAGAGTAAATATAAAACTTTAAATAGTTCTTAGATTTATGTTTGTAAGTGCTCTGCCTGTGTGTATGCTTGCTCACCATATGCATGCCTGGTGCCTGTGGAGGCCAGGAGAGGGTTGGGTCCCAAGGAACTGGAATTACAGATGGTTGAGAGCCACCATGTGGATCCTGGGAACTGAATTTGGATTCTCTAGAAGAGCAGCCAGTACTTTTAACTTCAGAGCCATCTCTCCAGCCCCATAAAAATAAAGCTTTTTATAAAAAAAAAATGATCTCTGACTTGAAAATGCAATACTATGTAAATGAATCTTTATGCAATATTAACATTAATTTTTTAAATGGCAACCTAATATGCCCTGGAATCTGGGCTTACAGAAAGCAGTATGATAATAAACAGGCTACAGAGCCACAGTATGTCACCAGACATGTCTCATCCTTCTGGGGCTCATCTTTCCAACTATATTTGGTCAGTAAGTTTGTGATCATAGTTTTCCTGATGAAATGTGATTATTTTGATCTGCTACCGAGCTACAAAGACACACATATCAGTGCTAAATAGAACAAAGATTGATGACTGAGGGTCCTATCCAAGCCCTCAATTTATAGATGAAAACATGTGGGCAAACAGAAGCAGAGACAACCACCCAGGCAGCTGAGGTCCCCACCCTCCTATAAATATCCTGATGTCTCACTTGTGCTCACAGCATCATCCACTGACGCTGGGAGACAGACCCAGCATCCTGTTCCTGCTGCTCCTCCACGCACTGCAGCCGCAGTCTCGGGGTTCCAGCCGCAGTCTCGGGGTTCTCTTCTGTCGCAAGGGTTCTGGGTCAACCCCGCTCTTCAGGGATGGTGCATGGTCCTCTTTGTGGACGGCATCTGGCCTGGGACCAGTGTCCCCATGTTCTCAGCTTTAGTTGCCAATCAGGAAGTGAGTGAAAACACTCAATATTTCTCATAATTAATAAATTTTCTTTTACATTACAGTTTTAGGCTAGCACACAAAGTCGTGGATTTTGCTGTGATTTTTTTAACGCCCCATACAGCAGATTCCTCTAATCTCATCTCGTCTCTCTACATGGCTGTCTCTACCCCTCTGCTCCACTCCTGGTTCCACTTTACATGAATTCTATTATCCTCTCCCCAGTGCGTGCTCCTTTGCATCACATACAAACTTAACTTTAAAACCCACACACTGCAGAAAACACAAGTGTCTGTCTTTCTGAGTCTGGCTTTTTTCATTTAACACCGTGCTCTCTCCAGTCCAATCTATTTTCCTACAAATGCCAAGATTTCACTATTTTTAAACCATTGAAAAACTCCATTGTGTCTATATACCACATTTTCTTCTTCTGAATGTCCTTTTGTGTGCTGATGGACCTTTAGGCTGGTGGCATTTCCTGGTCGTTATAAATAGGTATATCAGTGAATGTGGCTGCACAAGTATCTCTGAGGTATGACCTAGAATCCTGGGTATATGTACCCCCAAAATGGAATAGCTTGGTCATATGACAATTTCGGTTTTAGGTGTGTGTTGGGGAGCTGGTTTTCTGAGTCAGGATTTCTCCATTTAATAGCTCTTGCTGTCTCGGAAGCTTTGTGGACCAGGCTGGCATTGGACACACAGAAATCCACCTGTCTCTACTTCCTGGTTGCTGGGACTAAGGTGTGTGTTAAAGATTTATTTTATATGAATATGTGAGTGTCTGCATGTATGTATGTGCACCATGTGTATGCTTGGTGCCCATAGAGACCAGAAGAGGCTGTCAGATTCCAAAGAACAGGCAGTTGTCAATCACCATGTGGATGCTTGAAACTGAGCCTGGATCCTCTATAGGACCAGCAAGTGCTCTTAACTGTTGAACAATCTCTTCAGCTTCTATCTTTAGTTTTTTTGAGGTGTTTCCACACTAGCTTCCATAGTGGCTGCACCAGTGTACATTCCCAGCAGCATTGTAGAAGTGTCCCTATTCCCTCACATTCTCACCAATATTTGTTATTATTTTGTTCTTTGAGACAGAGTCTCAGGTAATCTAAGCTGACTTTGAACTTCCGATCTTCCTGCCTCCACCTCTCTACCACCATAGCAGGCTTATCTGGATCTTTATACATGCTAGGCAAGTCCTCTACCAAATGAGCTATACACCCTGCCCCATCCCCATTGTTTGTTTTCTTAGCTGTGTTTACATGGTGTGTGTGTAGGAGACTCATGCACACGTGCTGTGGTCTAAGGACAACTTGCTGAACTTGGTCCTCTCTGCCATATTCACCTCGGAGATCACACCCAGATTTTTAGGCTTCACGAAAGGTACCGACTTTACCGACTGAACTATCTCACATCCCTGTTTTTCCTTTCTTTTTAAGATTTATTTTATGCATATGGATATTTCATCTGTGTGTATGTGTGTATGTGTATCACATGCATGTCTGGTATCTGTGGAGGCCAGATGAGGGCATCACACCCTGGAATTGGAGTTACAGATGGTTGTGGACCACAATGAGGGTGTTGGAAACTGAACCTGGTCCTCTGCAAGAACAGCAAGTACTCTCAACTACTGAGACATCTCTCAGCCCCATCATCCCTGTTTTCTTGATAACAGCCATTCTGGGATAGAGATATACACAAAGCAGTTTTAATTTCTTTGGTAGATAAGGATATTAAACATTTTTTCAAATATTTATTAATTAATTTTGTTTTGTTTCTTTTGGGTTTTTATTGTTGCTGTTGCTTGTTCAAGACAGGGTTTCTCTGTATAGCCGTGGCTGTCCTGAAACTCGATCTGTAGACCAGCCTGGCCCCAAACTCACAGAGATCAGCCTGCCTCTGCTTCCTGAATGGTGAGATTAAAGGTGTATTCCACCACTGTCCTGAAGCAATTCTTACATATGAGGCCATATCTTTGGGAGAAGAAGAGAAGGCTCAGCAGGTAAGATCACTGGATGCTTCTAGAGGACCCAGGCTCAATTCCTAACATCTACATGGTGGTGCGTGACCCTGGAACTCCAGTTACAGGGGACCTGACACTCTCTTCTGACATGGGTGGGCACTGCATATATGTGGTACACAGATATACATGCAGGAAAAATACCCATGCACACAAAACATTATTTTTAAAAAGAACATGTCTTTAAACAGGGATACTTTGGCTTCTTCCCTTCCCATTTGTATTTATTTTATTTATTTTTCTTGTCTTATAGCTAAGATCTCAAGTACTAAATTGAATAAAAGTAGACAGAATGGATACTGTAGTTGGAGAAAAAATGCTTCCAATTTCTTTTTATGAACCCATAGTGTTGGCTATGGTTTTACATATAAAGCCTTTACTATGCTGAGGTATGTTTCTTCTCTTTAAAGTTTCTTTGGGAATTTTACCATGAAGAAATGTTGAACTTGGTCAAAGGCCTTTTCTGCATCTGTGAAATGATCGTGTGATCTGTCACCTACACATCTGTTGTATTACATGTACTGATTCACGTTGAATCAGTTCTACATTCCTAGGATGAAAACAACTTGGTCATGGTGTATCTTAGTGTGTTCTTAAATTCTATTCTCAAATGATTGGTTGAGGATTTTGCACCTATGTTTGTCAGAAAAAAGACCTCATTGGGTTTCTTAAGATTTTCTTTTTAAAAAGATTTCTTTTTGTTCATTTGTTTTTGAGACTCACTATGTAACCATGACTGTCTGGGAATTCACTATGATACCAGGCTAGTCTCGGACTTATAGAGAGATCTGATTGCCTTTGCCTCCCTAGTGCTGGGATTAAAGGTATGTGTCACTATGCACAACAAGATTTTATTTATTTATTTTCTCCCCCCGCCATGCGTGCGTGCGTGTGCGCGTGCGCGTGCGCGTGCGCGTGCGTGTGCGTGTGCGTGTGTGTGTGTGTGTGTGCAGTGCTTTCAGAGGCCAAGAGAGAACTGAATCCAATGGAGCTGGATTTACTGGGGTTGTGAGCTGGTTGACATTGGTTGACATTCAGGTCCTCTGAAAGAAGCAGTACATGCTCTTAACTGCTGAGCTGTCTCTCTGGCCTCGCGAATGAACAGCTTTGATGTATCATTAACTACAGCAGCACAATGTACAGCAAATCTTCCTAATGACCTGTTTTTGAAGAGACCAGGTCCTTTGTCCTTGAGTGCATGTTGTCAGAGAAAGGAGGAGTCAGAGAAAGATTCTGGTTCATGGTTCTAGCCATTTCTTTCTTGGTTTATTGATGAAGTGGTGTGGTGGAGAAGTACATCCCTTAGTGTAGGGTCTAATCCATACCAGACAGGTTAGGGTCTCGCTTGTTAGTTCCTGGCTGGCTCCACACACTGGCTTTGAAATCCCAAGCTGCTTTCTGAGCATCCTCAATGCTTCCCAGATATGAAGACGGTGCTTGGGGATCAGGAATGGGGCAGATGAGGGGAACAGCAAGGAAGTCTCTCTTCTCAATACCAGTCACTGTGAGGAACCAGAGCCATTAGGGCCACAGGCAAGATTATGAGCTCTGCATCCCACCTCCAGAAGGAAGTGCAGGTGAAACAGTGGCTTGGCTAGTGAAAGAATTTGATCTTTGTGGTTTGTGAAGAATCTTGCCTTTGGTGGGTGGAGGGAGGGAGTTGGGGGAGAGGAGGAAACTGTGGTCAGAATGTAAAGTAAATAAAGTTAGTTAATTATAATAATAATAAAAAAGAACCTTGCCTTTCCTCCCCAAATCAAAAGCATGTTTCAAAGTGTGAATTGATAAAGCCAAGGAATTTTATACTCAGGCTTAAAAAAAAAAGGAATTCTAGCAGATATCGTAGCAAATACTTATGATTATAGCATTTCACAGACTGAGGCAGAAGAATTGTGAATTTGAAGCCAACCTGGACTACAGAGTGAGACCCTCTCTCAAAAATAAACAAGCAAACAAACAAGCAAGCAAACAAACAAACAAATAAGAATCTGGGCATGGTAGCACATGCCTTTAACTCCAGCATTCAGTAGGTAGAGACAGGCAGATCTCTGAGTTAGAGACTAGCCTAGTCTACAGAGCAAGTACTAGAACAGCCAGGGCTACACAAACACTGTCACTAAAACACAAAAAGGAAAAGAAAGAGAATTCTTCCTCAAGACCAAGGTGGTGCAAACTTCTATTTCCCCAAAAGTGACTAGCCCTAGAAGCCCGGCCCCATGGTCCTGGGCAGGAGCACCCTCTCTTCTCATCTGCTCCCTCTTATTTTACTACATTGATACATGATGTCCATATTGATAGAAAACCCCCAGAGCTCTTCTCCCCAGACCCCCTGTATAATGAGGCTTCAGTGATCAATCCTGACTCTTTAAGATTATTGTACAGAGAGGTATGGAACCATAGCCCAGGAGTTTCTAAGAGTTGCTCGGAGATCCTGCCCTGCCTCTTGTGTGAGGACCTTACAAAGGTGGTAAGCTGTTGGTTGCCATCTGGTGACACATTTTTTTTTTTAAATTGGGTCTTACTATGTATCCCAGACTGGCCTCAGACTCCCCCTGCCTTGGTGTTCTGAGGGGCTGAGATTACAAGTGTGACCCACCTTATCCAACTTGGTGAGAAATCTGTAGGTCCCTGTAATTGCATCAACAAGTAACTATTGCTAACCTCTCTAGATGCAAAGCTCTGAGAAAAGTGGGGGAATGGCAGACCAACGTACAAAATCAGAAGAGGCATGTACGTTTTAAAGACGTGAAAGAACAAATGAATCTTGGAGGAAGACGGAGACACCTGGTCATCAGCAGAACGCAAGTCCTCCTGAGCACTGAGATCATGTCACTGACCCTAAGAAGAAATTCATTTTCAGAAATTATTTTTAAAAGCTTGAGCTTTTCCAGCAGTCTTGAATCATAAATCATGCCTTTCATGAAGACCAATAAAGCACTCGGCCTGTAGAGATGAAATCAAGAAAGGTTCAGTCTGCAGCTCAGCCCTGAAATGGGACAAAGCAGGGTCCTTGCACCCAGAGAAGAGACCCTCAAAGCAGATGCCCACCCACTGGGTAGTTGGCAGGGGCTCTCTGTCCTTTTGGTGTAGCACACCTTGTGCTAGAGCAGGTCTCCCTGCTCTGACAGACACTGTAGCAGTTTGTTAGGAGCCAGTCTACATCGAGTATTCAAAGGAGCAGCCTTGCTTGAGATTCTTTTGTGTTGTTCCGATCAAGCCAGCATGACCTAGTACTGGCCATAATTTCACACAATCCAAGCCCCATGCTTGTTACAGTCCCCAGAACAGTAGCCTGATATGCCTGATGGGGTCCATATGGTCATGAGCCACCATATAGATATTAGGAATTGAGCCTAAGTCCTCTGGAAGAACACCTAGTGCTCTTAACTGCTGAGCCTTCTCTCCATCTCCCAAGGATACGGGCTCATATACAAAAGCTGCTTAAGAAGCCCTTAGCTAGACAGTGGCGGCACATGCCTTTATTTTACCACTCAGGAGGCAAAGACAGTGGCTCTTTGTGAGTTCAAGGCCAGGCTCAAAGAGAGTTCTCAGACAGCCAGGACTTATACAGAGAAACCCCATCTCCAAAAAGAGAGAGAGGGAGGGAGGGAGGGAGGGAGGGAGGGAGGGAGGGAGGGAGGTAGGAAGGGAGAGAGAGAGAGAGAGAGAGAGAGAACAAAACCCTTAGTTCCAGTGTACACTTAGAAGATTACAGAACTGTGGGGATTATTTTCAAATATAATAAAAATAGTCAGAGATATCAGAGGGATCTACCCACAGTCAGTCTAGGAAGATCAGACAGTGGTAACTTGTAGAGAGCCTCGTGGCTGCACTTTAAAGATGGTGCTGGCTTCCGCCTTCCACCTTCCCGATGGTGAGAGCTCTCTGAGATGAACAACTCCTTATTTGGCTAAGGCTAAGCTCATGGCTTGCTTCCAGGTGGGGCTTGCTTCAGTGCATCTGGATCTATTGGCATGGCCCATGTGGCACCTCGTGACTGGCAGTCCAGAAGGTATTTAGCTGGGAGCGGGTTTTCCCCAGCAGCAGAAGCTCTGTTCAAGGTTCCTGAATAAACTGCTGAAAGAAGAGCCTGGTGTCTCGATGTCCTTGCTGGCAACAGTAACTCACATCTTTAATCCCAGCACAGGGAATATCCTGGGAGTGGTGATCTACACTCTTAATCCAATCTGAGTTCAGGAATCTTAGTTTACAGAAGGAATTCCAGGCTCCCAGGCAGGCAGTGGTGGGGCCATGCCTTAACTGATCTATGAGAGTATTGAAGGCGGGCATAGAAAGACAGAGCAGGCAGAAGAAGCCAGGAGGAGTGAGGCTGAGGAAGCTGGAAGACAGCTGAGTGAGATCTAACTGTGGTGTTTACTCTCTCTGATATCTCAGCCTTTCCCAGAGATCTGGCCCTGAGTTTCCTTATTCGTGCAACACAGAACCAGCACACAGAATCATCAATAATGAACTTGTCAAGAAAGAAATTGGGGGGGGGGTGTTGCTGGAGAGGTGGCTCAGAGGTTAGTCCTGAGTTCAGTTCCCAGAAACCATCTATAATGGTAGCTCACAACCAACTATAATGAGATCTGGTGTTCTCTTCTGGTATGAAGACAGAGCATTGTATACATAATAAATTAATTAATGAACTTTTTTTAAATAAAGAGATCAGGTAACTCCCACTCACAATATCTTTAAAAAGAAACAAAATATCTAGGTACTAACTTTACCAGGGAGATAAGACTTTAGCACTGAAAATTTCCTTGAAAAAGGAAGTTGATGGAGACAGTATAGACGTTATATGAGATTTATTTATGAGTATATTTTATACATATTGGTCAGAGAGGAGATTACTATGCAGAATGTATAAAAACTGCAAAAGTCAAACAAAATCATCCAACTAATAAATTAACTGAACAGATGGTTCTCAAAAGAAAAAAATCCAGTTGGGCAGTGGTGGCTTACACCTTTAATCCCAATGTTCAGGAAGCAGGGGCAGGCTGATCTCTGAGTTTGAGGCCAGCCTGGTCAACAGAGTGAGTTCCTGGACAAGATCCAAAGCTTCACAGAGAAACCCTGACTCAAAACAAAACAAAAAACCAGTACATCACAGCACACATACAGACACAGACAGACAGACAGACAGACAGACAGACAGACAGACACACACACACACACACACACACACACACAATTGAGAAGAAAGGGGGGGAAGGAGAAGGAATACCTACATCTTTTGCCTTCTGACTGTGGATGCAATCTGACCAACTCCTGCTGCCATGACTTCCCTGCCATTTTGAACCGAATCCTCAGACTTTGAGCCAAAATTAACCCTGCCTTCCTCTGTTGTTAAATATTTTAAGATGTGTTACTTTTGTTTATGTTGCATTTGTCTAAGTGTGAAGCTGTGTTGCTGTGCCTGTCTAACACACCTGAAGCTCTAATAAAGAACTAAATGGCCAATAGGAGGCAGGAGGAAGGATAGGTGGAGCTAGCAGGCAGAGAGAATCTATAGAAGGAGAAATCTAGGAGAAAAAAGAAGTAGCCAGAGAAGGAGGAGGACTCCAGGGGCAGCCACCCAGCAAGCCACAGAGTAAGAAACAAAGAAAGGTGTGCAGGAATAGAAAAAGGATAAGCCCAGAGGCAAAAGGTACATGGAATAATTTAAGAAAAGCTGGCTAGAAACAAGCCAAGATAAGGCCGGGCATTTATGAAGAAGAATAAGCCTCCATGTGTGATTTATTTTGGAGCTAGGTGCCCCCCCCCCCCCGCCGCCGCCAAAAAAAAGAGCAAAGAGTGAAACAACCAACATTCCTTGTGAAGTTTCTTCTTACCAGGCATTCAGTCACCGCAATAAGGAAAGCAACTAATATAGAGTTAACACAGGGAGGAAGGCTAGAAATGCAGAGGGAAACCCCAACAGTTCCTATGGGACACATGGCAAATGGAGGCCTATATTCCCTAGCCCCATCTCATGTGCCCTTGATTGAGGTGAGACTCAGAGCCATCCACCAGGTAGGTCTTCCTACAATTCCCTTTCCCTCCTGCTGACTTTCCCCCCTTCCCCATCCCTGAGATATGCAAATTCTGTATACACACCACACCCACCATCCACAGCTTCCTTCTCCTTGCTGTGTTTCTCCAGCAGCTCCCAGGGCCTCAACTTCCATTAGACCTATTAAGTGCACGTCCCTCCTGTCCTCCCTGGGAAGAAATATACTGTCCTCATGGTTTTGAGCCCTGACATCACACAGGTACCACAGACTCCATCAATGAAGTTTGGCTTCTGCAAACCCCTCTCCTACCCGGACCGCCTTCTGAGCCCAGGAGTCAGCTTCCAGCTCCTTTGCATGGATGGCACATGATTGTCTTTTTTCCTTGCCTTTGATCTATGGCACCCTGTGGACTCAAACCTGCCTGCCTTAGTTCAGCCCTGCAGCTGCTAGATGCAAGTTTTGCTGTTTTAAGGTGCATACTAGCTGCAGGACTCAGTTCTGATAGCATTCTGTGGTTTGAAGATTGAGATTGGCAAGCCATGTTCTTCTCACTATGAATGAGGTCTAGAGATCTGGACACTACTGTTTAGGTCACCTTGCCCTGTGTTCTCGAGAGCAAACAGGACAGGCTGACCAGTCAGAAAACCCTGTTCCTACTCAACATGTTCTCTTGACCCCCAACAGGGCCAGTATTCATGGTGAGACATGTAGCCACTTAGGACTCTGGTAGCCCAGTGGGAGGCTAGCTCGTGCTTCCTACCAGTGCCCAGGACCCTGAGTCAAACCAGTGAATCCAGATGAGTACCACTTGGGATAGTCAAGGGAAAAACCAAATGCACTAAATAATTCTGGAGAGGTGACTCACAAGTTAAGGGCATTTGCTGCTCTGACAAAGGACCTGGGTTCAGTTCCTAGCACTCATTTTACATAGTGACTCAATCATTTGTAATTCCAGTTCTAGAAGTTCTGATACCCTTTTCTGATCTCTATGGATATAGCACGTGGATATACATACTGACAAAAATACCCATAAATATAAAATAAAAATAAAATTTTAGGGGAAAAATTCTTTATTTTAAAATAAATCTCGCCATGCAGCACTCCTTCCTCGGACTTTCTGAGGCTGGATACTAGACATATATAGCCTTGTGGCCAAGCTCCATCTGCCCCAAGGGTGGTCCAGAGTCCAGAGACATACTTACTTCACCCATGTATCTGACTGTCTAGAACAAGATGATCGAATGATCCTTTCTTGGTTGGACTTTGGACATCCTCCTTTATATGAAATAAATCAGACTCCTTAATGAGCAAAGGCCTCCATGATTGCCAAAGCCATGAATTAGTTTGTGCACTACCTACAGGATCACAAAAGTACAGTCGTTACAATTAATGAATCCAATCTTAAATGCAGGGGCCTCCACATCAGGTGCTAACACAGTCCATTCTGGCATCCTTATCACTCTTTGATGATAATTGATGTACCTGGGAAGAATGTCAGCTGCATCATTTCCCACGGGTACTTGCCCCTCCTGCTTCCCATCCTGCTGGCCATCCAGGGATGACAAGCAACAGGGTTTTGATGAAATCCAAATTTATTAGGGTTATTAAAAGTCATTAATTATTTGGCACCCTCTAGATTTCATTTGCTTCATTCTTAATGAAAATTGACAGCTTTATATTTTTAGGTGTAAAAAGTTTAATTTAGCTTTAAATACTTCCTGTCCTAGCTGCAGGGCTTGGGACTCCCCTATCTTTCCCAAGATTCTGATCTGACCTTGTTCCCCAAGTATTGATTAGAAACAAGTTCTGTTTCAGGCAAATAGGTCATTTGTCTTCCTCTGAACACCCCTCCACGGCCCCTGTGAAGACTCCCCCACCAAACCCAAGGACAGTGATGGGGGTCCAGAATAGGCACTGAGGACTGCACAGAACAGACAGGGCTAGAGACCAGAATTTTCTGCCTCTTTAAATGAACCCCATGCTCTCCTCTCCTCCCACAGGTGGGGAGGACCTGGGTGGTCATCTGGGCTCAGCCAGGGCAAGGAGCCTTGTGTGTGGCCACTTCAGCCAAGCTTGGCAAGGGAAAGTGTGAGTATTCTGAGGAGGGATCCTGGCTGAACACTCTTTCTCCAAACAAAAAACAATAGTTTTGGGGTACCTCACTGCCCCCCAGAACCAGAGTGGGGCAGAACTTCAGTGGGGGTCTTTTCCAGAGGACAGGCAGACACAGGTAGGCACAGGTGGGCACTGCTTTCCCGCTATGCAAACCCATTCCAGCACAAAGATGCCATTGCACACCTTGCCTTCTGGGAAGAAGGCTACTAACTGAAGACATCCAGCACTGGTAGCATGGTGTGCTACCTCAGAGCATTGGCTCAGTTTCGGTGAGGTTCACCTGATGTCTGGGAGAGGCTAGCACAGCTGTACCCAGCTCCTGTGTGCTTGCCTCTCACTTAGGCAGAAAGTTTAGGTGCAGCACGAATTATGAGAGGAATGTCACTACATCTGTCATCTTCCCTCAGGAGCAGTGGCAATTTGAAGAGTTTTTAGCACTCTGAAGGTCAAGATTAAGAACCAAGTAATTAATTACCACTGATTTAGAGATAACATTGTGCCAATTAATCAATTGCTCAATGGGAAGCATTGACAATTAATTGATGGTTCCGTTCCAGCCTGGCAGTGCTTTTGGAATTCCACTGAGAACACATGAGAGCTCGAAATTGAAAGGTTGTGAGGGTCTCATCCTAGCTCAAAATGGAAAAATAAAATTAAGCGTGCCATTCACAAGACACCATCTTGGGACATACCTGCCACACGGCCTTGCCTTTGAGCAAATCCGTTCCACTGTATGACCAAGCTTCCATACTGTGGAAGTGAAGATGAGCCCTTAATGACTGACCAGCACATGCCTATTTTATTCTTTCAGCAATACTTAGTGACAAGTATTCTCGGAATTGTGAGCCCCCTCATCTTCCAGAGGGTGAAGTTACTCTGAGAAGCAGTTAAAAGTGCATCTGCATTCTGAAGGACCCAAAGCAAGCAGTCCTGTCTGAACAGAACTGAGGGTGCTCACTGTTCTAAGGGTCAAAAGGGTCAGAAAGACCACAGCCAGCTATTGGGTTAAGTACACCCCTGACCCCCTAGGGGTAGAATGGAAAGAGAAACCTGGGAGGAAGAGGCTATAGGACTTAATTAGCCAGGTCATGAGCAAGGAACAAAGCCACTAATATAGAACACCAGCAGATACCTTGAGTCTCAACAGAGGGCAAAAGGTATTATAGAAAGCCTGCGAAGTGGGGTGAGGAGACGCTTAAAGGGTGAGGGAAGATGTTGGCTACTCCTTCAACCTCTTTTGTCATTGATGCCAGCTTGTCCAACATCACCTGTGACCTTTTCCTGCCCTCGGCATTGCTGGATGCTCCTCTGTTTCCAGCCTCCCATATTAGCCCAGATGCTTCTGTCCTTCATCCACACTGAGGAAGACAGTTGCTGGAGCACAGCACTGGACTTTGGGAGGCTTTCTAAAGGACCCTTCCAGAAGAAGTGGCAGTTCACAAAGCTCTAATCCCAAAGACCACACTGAACCTACTACCACCACGGCACCAACTTCTACAAAGTCAATGAGAGACAGTCAGAGAAGGAGCATCTTCTCTGCTGCCAGCTCAATAAAACTAGAAGGAAAATGAAACCAAAGAAGATTCTAACTGCCCTGTAGCTGACAGACTTCCTCCAGTCCTCAGAGAACATCTCTGGGGCCCTAAATGAATCTTGCCATCTAGCTCCAGCAGCCAATGTCTCCCAAAGGCATTCTCTTTGAAGCCTTACTCATTTCCTTTGATTAGTGCAGAAAAGCCAGCCAAGTTACTGCAGGTAGATAGAGCACCGAGGAGAGAAACCAAAGACACTAAGGTTCCTGTCAGTGGTACCCGCACAGAAAGGTGCCCACTGGCCCTCTCTGGGGTCTATCTTCTTACCCGGGTCCTCAGCCACTAGGCTTTGCCTCCATGTGTTCCCTGGGAGGGCAGCAAAGGCCAGGCCTCCCTTGCCTACAGAGGAACACACAGGAGAGTCTGGGAGGTCACATCCAGCTAAGGTGAGGTCCGGAACCCAGAGGTCAGCATCATTGTGAAGGAAGAATGTAAAGAAGGACCGGGTTGGACTCAGCCTTGACCAATCCTCGGCCCCCTACAGGCTTCTAGTGACTACTGGGCACAGAGCCTGGAGATATGCTGTTGAAGGATATCTAGTCATCTATGAGGATACTACATGTTACAGAAAGCTGGGAGACCCTTCTCATGTCACCTTCTGGCACCTAGGGCAGGTGACCTAGGACAGGTACAGCATCTCAAATGTGTGCCGGAGATGCAGGCCCTACCCAACTCTGTCACTTCCTAATGGAAATGGTATTTCCTATGTCAGGCTGGCAGAACTTTCTGGACTTCATACCTATAATCTAATCTCATCTCATTAATTAGAACTGTTTCACGGGAGCCTGAACTTCTTTAAAAGTCATCTCTGTGCTATGGGCATTCATTGTTTTGAAGTCACATGACTACCTGAACTTTTCCCACTCTTCAGAATGGTGTCATTTCCTGCATTAGGCTACCACAACCACAGGTGAGTTTAGAGTGCACTGGTGTTAAAGCTGGCCATCTCCCAATAATACACGAGGCCTAGGCCTCGAGAGCAATATGAGATGTATGTCTAGTAAAAAAGTGACCAGGTAGAAAGGGGGACCAACATGCCTTCAACTTGTCATCCCAGGCAGGAAGTACCTTGGGCATGCCCATGAGGAAGGGTGACCTGGAAATTATGATTCTCCACAGGGACTCTCAATTTCTAGACCAAAATGTTCTTTAAGTAATTGCAGATGGAGGCCGATGCATCATTTCTCTTAATTAACAAACAAATTTATTTCAGAGCTGGGAGTCCAAAAGTGAGTCTAGTCTGCAAGCCAGTCAGGAGGTGGAGGTGGCAAGTGCCAGCCACCCCTCCACTGAGCAGGCGTAAGCTCCCTGGGGGTAAACAGCCCAGTATCCTGTCTAAGAAGCCCAGCAGAGTCTTTGAGTCCATGTGGTGGCAGCCCTGCAATAAAGTAGCTCTTCAAATGCTGCTGGAGCCTGTCCATAAGGAGGAGATAATGAAAAGGACTGCCCAAATGGGCAAGGATAATACAGTTAATGCATTACTGCTTTTATTATTATATCATCTTTCATTAATTGCTGGCAGTGTGCCTGCGGGAGTTGGTTCTGTGGAAAGGGCTTTTAGTTAAATGTCTAAGTGAAACGACCACTTAGAACCTGGGAACAAGGTTGAACCAAGGTTCACTCGACTTCAGTAAATCTTGTCTAAAGGGGTACAGGGAGACAGGAAGGGGCTTTCTTCAGGGACAATCAAGCCGTGCAAGTGGACACCCCGAGCTGTTAGTGGACACCCCGAGCTGTTAGAACCCAGGATCTCAAAAGTCTGGAGCACAGAAGTAAGGTTCAGAATTTTAAAACCCTCTTTTGTCAACAAGGGCTGGCATGTGACCTTGAACAAGTGACTTGCAGTATCAGCTTAGGCCTCTTTCTCTGCACCTGACTCAGCAAACACTTCCCCTGGCCCCAAGCTAATTACCTGTCGATTTAAGGGCTGCTGTTCATTGTTAATAGATGGAGGAGGGGTGTGAACAGGCTGCAGGCTGCAGGGGACAGCTCCAGGCCCTCAGGTCCCACTCAGCCTCTCCTTGATGCCTCAAGCTGCCCTTCACTTTGCATTCCATCCCCTCCACAGACTGCACAGTGCTTTAGAATGAGGCAGACACCGTGGGATGTGGATGCTCTCCTGTACTTTCGTGATCCATAGCTCTCCACACTGGCCCACAGAGAAGTACCTAACTCGGTACTTCAGACTTCTCCAAGCAATCCCAAATCATTCACAGCTAGCCAGCCCCTGCTGTGCCCATGGAGGTCAAAGGACAACCTCTTCAAACCTCAGGCTTGGCAGCAAACACCTTTAACCACTGAGCCATCTTGCCATCCCCCATCTTTAAAAAGGAACTGTCACTTAGGAGGCTAAGGGAGAAACATTATGAGTTAGAGCTATGGAGCTATGGGCTATGGAGCAAGAACAAATCTCAAACAAACAAAAAAACAAAAGGAACAATAAAAATAAAGAATTTAAAACAAAACAATCCTTAAAGGAACAATTATGCTTACTCCACTATAACTGTACCCACATTCCCACCAGCAACCTGTAAATGATTTTATTTCTCTGTATTCTCATCTTTTGCCATTATTTCAGATTTTTAAATATATATTATAAAATTTACTTATTTGTATAGTACATACATTGGTGTTTTGTATGCATGTATGTCTGTGTGAGAGTCAGATCCCCCAGAACAGGAGTTACAGACAATTGTGAACTGCCATGTGGTTGCTGGGAATTGAACCTGGGTCCTCTGGAGGAGCAGCCAGTGCTCTTAACTGCTGAATCATCTCTCTATCCCCTACTGCAGATTTTAAAAACCATTCTGATAAGTGATAAGTGGAGGTGTCATCCATGGACTGGAAACACATTCATCAGTGGGCAATTCTGTTCCTCCTTCACCTTCACAGCCTGACCCACAGGGGCCTGGAGACTTCTGAAGAAATTGACCAAAAGCAGTTTCTTTCTTGGAGACAAACACACAAAGGGAAAGGGGAGCTCTTGAAATGCAGGCAGCCATGTGCCTGTCACTTCCAGCTTGCACTTGGGAAGGAGGTGCAGGTATCTGGGTTTCTTTGTATCCAGGAGCTCCCACACCCACACCCAAAGCCCACCTTGTCACTTGGTCATCTACAGAAGTGGGCAGAAACTGAAGGTGCTACCCATTGTCTGGTGCTGTGTGATGGGTTACTCCAAAGTATACTGATACCCTCCTTTCTCCTTCACACAGTGGCCTGTGCGGTTTGCCTGGGGCAGCTCACTGGCAGGGCTGTTGGCTGGGTCCAGTTCCCCACAGTTAACCAGGGCCCCTCAATCAGGTTGCCTGGGCTTCCTCACAGCATAATGCCGAACACTGGTAACAGGGATTCTAGAGAGTAGAAGCCACTAGCTGACAGGAGCAACTTCAAGAGGAAGGGTCTGTTTTGTTTCACAGTGTGAGGATAGTCTGCCACCTATGGTAGTAGGAGTGTGAGGCTGTTTGCTCACATCAGAGCAGATGCAGAAGCAAAGCAGAATGATAAAACCCTGATCCTAAGGTTTAAGGGACTCTCTGAGCTGAGGTCTAGGCTCTTCACAGGTCCCCCAGAGACCACTGTGGAGGAAAATTTGCTCTGAGGCTTGTGAAGTTAGTGGGGGACTCAGAATTTCCAAGTAACCAAAGTGCTTTGATTTCTTCCCAAGATCCTCCCTCTCCCCTGTATGTATGTATGCAGGGCTATGTGTGTGTATGTCCCTTACACACTGGCGAGGTGTCCTCAGGTTGTCTGTTCTTTCCTCGGGGCTGGAGGATAGGTTCTCTCACTGACCTGAAACTGGCCAGGTAGATTGACTGGCTAGCTGGCTGGGCAATGAGTCCCAGAGATCTGCCTGTCTCCTTAGTATTTAGGATCATGTGTTGCATATGGCCACACCAGTATTTAAAACGAAACAAAACAAAACAAAACAACCTGGGTCCTGGGGATTGAACTCATGTCCTTGGACTTGCAAGTCAAACACTTTACCAACTGAACCATCTGCCCATACTCTACCCCCACCCTCAGGTATCTGAATAAATATCACCAAATTATTCCTCCCTCCCGTATCTTTGCCTGCTTGTGAGTAGTCTTTAGCCAGTCAGCTGTGTCCTTTATGGAAGCCACAGAGGTGGAGTCCACAACAACCACCTACTTCAAAGACCCCAAACAAGACTGAAATTGCACAAGAGCCTTGAGGTAAGAGTCAGCACTCACGCCAGACGCCAAGTCAAGGACTGCAGCATTACTGGATCTTGACCCAGAAACCTGGGAGGTGATGTTCTCAAACGTCCAGTCTCTGAAGTTGGAAAGTGGGACAGGCTCATTTGTGTGTAGGATGCTGATTGCCAACAGTTAATCACCAAGGGTAAGTGGAAGAAATCATTCCTGCTCATTTGCAAATGGAAATCAAATGAGGCCTGTGGCAAACACTAGCACTTTCATTTCCAAATGGGGGTTTGCTGACCTTGGGTTGCCTGGCAGGTGCAACCCAGTCCAAACTTCTGCTTCAGGCACATCTGGGAAAGCTCAGGATGTTCCCAACATTCCTGCTCTTCTCAGGGACACATCTATTTAGTCCACAAAGTATGAACCCTTTTCAGATGCAGTGAATTTGTGTGCACACACAAATAGCCACATCTCCCTTCTTTATTGCTCTGCAGAAACACATTTCACCTTGCTTGAAGGGCCCCGGCAAATCACACTGAAACTATTCCAAGAGCCAAGCAATACACTGATAAACCCCCCTTGCTGAAACGCAAGCCTCAAGAAAGTTTGCATTGTTAAAATGCTCATATACTGGGGGAATATATATATAGTATATATATGGGGGTTTTCTGTCCTTCATCCCCTGTACCACTTACAGGAAAGTTTGTTAATACTGCATTTTATACCCTCAAAGGCATGCTCACTGAGTCCTGAAGTAATAGCCCTGTGTATGCAATGTATAATAGACTTCTCTCCTCACTGTGGGATTCATTACCATGATTTATGGCTGTTTTAATGTACACAGCCTTCTCAAACAACTTAGAGTTGATTGTTCTGGAACTAGACTTGGGTCCAAGATTGCTCTGGAGCAGGGCCATTGTGCAAAAAAAGTTATCAGTGTCCCTGAGGTAAACAACCTTGGACCAAAGGCTTCAGATTCGCCATGAATGATGACCAGTCACACATTCACACCTAGAGCCATTGAGAAACTGTTTCAATATTAGACATCCTCTGCTAGGCTTGGGTGGGCCAGCCCCACCCAGCGGGAGGGCGGGATGGCTGTGCATCCTTACTAGCTTTCTTGCACTCCCTAAGTGTTGTCTTATTTGCAAGTGATAGAAGAACTGCAGGTGCCACCATTGGAGACACTCAGGGCACAACCTCTGTGGTGTCAGCAGCACCCTACCACCTGAGTCACATTCATAGGTCCTGTGGTACTAGTTTTAAGACTCCTAATTTAATTAAAATGGTTTAGGGCTTGGGTGGTGGTGCACACGCCTTTAATCCTAACACTCAGGAGGCAGAGGCAGGCAAATCTCTTGAGTTCAAGGCTAGTCTGTCTTCTCAGTGAGTTCCAAGATAGCCAGGGGTATACAGAGAAAGCCTATCTCAAAACAACAACAACAACAAACAGAATGGTTTAGTGTATTGTCACAGTGTATAGCCATAATGTCACTGTCAACTAAATCTACCTTCAGGAAAGCTCTCTCAGGAGTCAGGAAGCTGAAAAGGCCCCTTTGCTATATGTAAATAGGACCAGTGTGTCTGTGTGGGCTTCAGGGGAACAGCACTGGCTTCTGGTCCAGAAGACTCCAAAGTGTGTAAAGGAGGAATTTCAGAGCTCAGTGAAGGGAGAGAAACTCTTTCAAGGACAGAGAAGTTTGGAGAAGTGGGAACCAAAGTGGCATTCTCAGTCCAAAGACTCCAGACCAGCTGTGTATAAAAGCCTTCCAGAAGCAAGTGCCACTGGATTCCAGAGGGCAGGGCCCAATGCGAGGGACTCTTCTTCCTTAGAAAACTGCACCCAAAGCTGGGCCTACTGGGGTACACCGCTATTTCCAGCACTCAGAAGGCTGAGGCAGAATGATGGCCTGTGAGTTTGAGGTCAGCCTGGTCTCCATAGCGAGATCCAGACTGACCAGGGCTACATAGCAAAAATCTCTCTCAACAGCAGCAAACAAGAGGCTGGTGAGAGGCCTCCATAGTTAAAGGTGCTTACAGTGTAATCCTGGGAACCTGGGAACTCACTTAAAGGTGGAAGAAGAAGACTGGCTTCATGAAACTGCTCTCTCTCTCTCTCTCTCTCTCTCTCTCTCTCTCTCTCTCTCTCTCTCTCTCTCTCTCTCTCTCTCTCTCTCTCTCTCTCACACACACACACACACACACACACCCCACAGCACTCCTGTCTTTAAAAATGCAAAGAGAACTATCAGTTAATAAATGAACCCCAGCATCCCGAGGTCTTGGTGTATTAGGAACCTCTCCTGCCAGCATCTGAATTTCTTTAAGAGATTTCAGTTTTCAGTGCAGTGTGGGATGAAGTGCACTCAGTAAACATTCAGGCTTTTTTGCTTTGTTCTTTTGTGTGCCCCTCAGCTGGTACCTCCAGGAAGTTGGTTATTGGCTGGGCAACTGTCTTGTTCCTCTCTGGTTCCTCAAGAGAGCCAGGAGATGCTTACTGATTGCCATTCTGTCCGTGAGGTGTGTCCTACTTAGCACTTGTGCAGGTACAACTTGCCTGAGGTTCCCTGCTAGTGAGATATCAATCCAGAAAGTTCAGTACCATCCATCTGTTTAAGACAAACACAACATCCTCCACAGAACATGTGAGTGGCAAATATTGCCCTTGTCAAAGGGCTGGAACAAAGGCCCTGTGGCAAGATGGCTGGCTCTAATCACTGTCTGTTCTATTGGGTAGCTAGGCCTGAGTACTGTCTGTACCACAGGCCATCTTCAGTCTTTGCTTCTCCATGAGCAGGACTCTCCTCTGAAAAATCGAGGTTCACTAGTTCCGTACCCACCCCGAAGAGCAATCATTGCTCAAGAAGATCCCAGCCCAGAACCGGGGCAGAGATTCAGTGCTAATAATCCCCTGTGGATTCCTGGGCATTGAGAGCACAATCCCAAGAGTAACAGGTCATCTGGATTCTTCATGTTAATGTGAAGATATTCACACATTTGTGTCCCTGAAAAGACAGAGTCCCTCTTTAGGGTCCTTGTACGCTGGAATTTTTTGCGATGTGCAGATGCTGGTCTGTGGACCTGTGGAAATGGATCTGAATGTAAGAGGCTGAAGGAAAACCACAGAGATGGAAAAAGCTGGGTTCCCAGGTCACACTGAGGCTTGTGGATTCTGGCTCAGGATTTCCTCCTACTGACCTCTAGTCCCAGTACTAATCCTGGTTCCTAGTACGCCCACAGTCCTCATCAGGTAACACACAGAGCCAGAGATCAGGCCTGCCCAGGCATTTCTGGACCCTGGAAAAGTGATGGAAACCGAGGAGACACTGTCCCCAAAGAGGACTGAGCAAAACCAGATGCTTTCAACAGGGCGTGTGGGGTCAGAAAACTAAAACAAAACCAGGAAAGAGAAACAAAAGCAGAAACGAAGAATGGATCTCAGAAAGGAAAGCTTCAGCCCCACACACCTGGTACTGAGCAGAAGAGGTGAGATGGTCCCTCCCCAACAGGTGGGACAACAAAGACAGGAACCGGAAGACTTAAACCCATGTAGGTTTTACTATCTATCTGCTGAAGGGAGCAAACAGCAGAGGAGTCACAGGACGCTCTTTGGGGGTGCAGGAAGGCGTTCTAGATGACAAGTGCTTCAAGCAGCACTGGAATAGTGGGAAATGTCGCCACATCTCAAGGCTTTTTGGTGACAATGCAGAATTCCCCAAATAGTGGATATAACAAGGGTGTCTCTTCAGGAACTTGTCTAGAGATTAATGAGACTTCTTGAATTTCTCTTGTTCTTTTAAATACGTATTTACTTTTAAATTATGCACATGTGTGTGAGTTTGTATGTGCAGAAATCTGCAGAGTCCAGAAGGTGTCAGATCACTTAGATCTGGAGTTACAGACCACTGTGAGGTACTATGTGGGTTATGGAAGCCAACCTAGGTCATTTGCTAGAGCAGTAAGTACCCTTAACCACTGAGTCACCTCTCCAGGCCCATCAAACTTCTTGCTAGAAATATTAGACAATAATGCAAGTGAAGTAAAGCTTTCAGAAGTGAGAGCCTGTTTTAGTCCTAGGAGTCTCCAATATATGAACAATTAGCCACGGGTGAGGGTTAAAAACAATGGATAGTTAAGTTAGGTATGGTGGTGCATGGTCAAAATCTTGCACTAAGCTGAGACAAGAAGTTCCTGAGTTCAAGGCTAGCCTGGGATATCAGGGAGATCTTATCTCAAAGTGGGGGATGATGCCATTTATCTAACACCTGAGAACATTACTCAAAGAGGTATTTAAGCACATTTTAAAGAAAAATGGGATTTAAAAAAGATGCAAAAGAAAAGCATTTGGGACTTCAGTTCTTCCCATAGGCGGATGAGTCAAGAATGTCTACCTCATGGCCTGTGAGCCTCATTCAGACAACCATAGCTGTGAACTGTGTTCTGATATAAGGTAGTAAACTTATTTATAACACTATGAGGTTTTTGTTTTACAAATTTAAAGATTTTTTAAAAATTATATGTATGTATTTGCATGGGTCTTTGTGAACCGCATGAGTACAAAAGCCCATAGAAGCCAGACAAGGGCATTGGATCCCCTGGAACTAGGTCACAGGCACTTTGAACATCGAGTTATGACAGTAGAGGGTCCTTATTTTCAAGTCCAGCCATATGTTTGGCTCTAAGGACCGTGCTATTCAGATATCCATAAAACAGTTTTAGGGACTAGAGAGACGGTTTTGCAATTAAGAGTGCTTCCTGCCCTTTCAGAGGACCTGAATTGGGTTCCCAGCACCTGGGTTGAACCTAACTGCCTGTGACTCCAGGTCTAGGGTATCTGATACCCTCTTCTGGTCTCTGAGGGCATTGCACACACAATGGCATACCACACACACACAACTAAAAAAAAAAAAAAATCTTTAAAAAGTTTTCCTGTTGTGTACTTCACAAACCATACTACTCATGGTTTAAAGCATGATGCTGTTCAGTGGCTTTAAGAAACTAACTTGGAATGAAACTCTTACCCCAAAGAAACTCTGAGAGCCCACTGGCAGTTCACACACACACACCCCACTCTGCCAGTACATTCATCCCTACCCCACACCCATTCAATCGTGATGAGTCTATTTTCTGTCTCAAGGCTTGCTTTTGAGAGTATTTCACTTACCCAGGATCATACATTACAACATTGTTTATGACAGGTATTTTCTGATTAGCATAGCGCATTGTCCCTCCACAACTGTTCCCTTTCACATTTTGTTCCCTGTGCCATGCAACACTGGAGAACATTACTTAAGGAGGCATTTCAGTTTCCGAGCAGTTGAGACCTACTTCCACTTGTAAAGTGTTTCTGCATATGTGTGTCTGAGTTTCATGTGAGTTTGTGTTTCCGCTGCTTCCCGGGTGTGTATAGGAGTGGGCTTCCCAGATCACATGGCTTATTTAACTTTTTGAGAGATTGACAAACCAGTCTTCAACACAGTTGCACACTTCACACACTCACGCCACCATGTAAGGAACCGAGTCCAACTCTCTGAGCAGCTTTCTACAGCCTGGCAGGTAAGAAGTGGTAGATGGGGTGGTCCTGATTTGCATTTTTCCATGGACCCAAGCACTGTAGACTGCAGTTTCAGTTTATAACTGTCCTGTAGGCAGATCGCGGAGGCTTGATTATAATTACAAAACAGAATGAAAACATAAAACTGAGACTACTAACATAACAGCTAAGGAAAACTAGAAGATACAGAATAGGGATGTAAAGAGACAACCAAGCATACTAAGTCCTCCTCCATCCTTATGAATAGCAACACCAGGAAACAAGGAGAGAAGTTGGAGGAGGCACCCGCAGGCCTGAAGTCCATGCTGCATTTTGTGTGGAGAAGCATCCTTCCAGTGCATATATTATATAGGTATACTACAGCGTAAGTTACGTGTAATACATATAATATGTTATGTACTTTATTTTACGTTTTGAGAAAGTATCTCGCTAGGAAGCCCGGACTCATCTCAAACTTGCTGTGCAGATCAGGCTGACCTCAGACTCACAGCCTCAGCTTCATCGTGCATTTACATGACCTCATATTACTTATAACACTTCAGGTAGAACTAGAGCCATAGGCTGTTAAGAGTGGAGTGGATCAGGAGGAGAAATTTTCATTTCACTGAAAATGCACACAATTTACTACTGTGTATTGAGCTACTGTATTCACGTGACAACTTGTACGATACAAATGGAGGTCTCGTGTGTATGTGTGTGTGTGTGTGTGTTAAAGAAACCTGGAAGAATGTACAGGAGTTGGGCGAGGAGAGTGCAGGGTGGGTGTAGGGAAGATCTTGGCTCATTCATTATAGATCACAAAAACTACTTAGGTGATTTGTGATTGTTTCTGCTGTGTTGGAACAGGACTGTGTTCTATAGCTCAGGCTGACCTCAGGCCTCAGCCTTCCAGGTGCAGGAGTCACACATGCTCTCCAACACCCTCCTTGTCCACTTTGTGTGCACATACACGTGTGAGGGTGTGCATGTTTGTGGAGACCAGAGGTTAACATTGAGTGTCTTACTCAGACCTTCCCACTTGATACTTTGTCTCTTACTGAACCTAGAACTTGTCGACTCTCTAGACTAGCTGGCCAGAAAGCCAAGAGGCTTCCTACTATTCTTAGATTACAAGCGCACAGCCCATTACCAACTGGTCCATCTCCACATCTTCATTTTTAAATGAGAAATCAGTTCCACATTCATAAAAGTCCTCCCCTCCCTGGATAAGATGTTTCTGTTTGCGTTTTTTCCCCTCCCTTGGTTTTTTTTAGACAAGATTTCTCTGTGTAGTCCTGGAATTCACTCTGTAGAGCAGGCTGGCCTCAGATCCAGAGTTCCACCTGCCCTGGCTTCCTAGTACTGAGATTAAGGGCATGCACCACCACCATCCAGCTCTCCTGTTTTTTGTGTTTTTAATTTGCTGCCTAGGCTTCTTTCTGAGTGTTCTTTCCTCTGTCTCTCGGCAGATAACTACAGTGTCTTCTAAAAGAATCATCCTATTATATAGCGGTGGGACTCTGCCCATGTCCCCTGGCCTTGATATCTTTAAAGAAGCAGTGATTGCTCGGAGTATGTCAATATGAGTGGTCCAGGATGAGGCAAGGGGAAAGCTTCAAAGAGCATGCAACTGCCAGTCAGGGATGCTGCCTGAGCCTCAGCTCTGAGTGAGTGAAGCCAAACAAACTGTATAAGTATTTAACAACCTCACAGTGACAAAGACATTTCTATCACAGCAGAAGGTCCAGGAGCAACAGTAGGGAGGAAAAACCGGTACATTTTGATTAAATAAAAGCATAACATTTTGTAAAGAAAATGCTCAGATCTAGCCAACAGACTAAAAACAAATTGAAAATGGATATCCATAACATATACAAAATGCTGAGAGCTAATCTTCTCAATTTGCAAAGAGCTTCTAAAAATCAATAGGAAAACACCCAATAACCCCAGAGAAAAATAGAGCCAATGTCATGAATAGATGAGTCTGAGTAAAAGAAAGACCAGAGAGCTTTTGTTTCCTTTTCCAGCAGAGTCTTGCTGCATAGCCCTCACTAGCTGGAGTGTGAAATGCGGTACTGACTGGCTTCTAAATTGTAGTAATCCTCCTGCTACTCAAGTACTGTCCTTAGGATTACATGTATGTGCTACCATGCTCAGCTTCAAATGGCTTATATGTAAGATCCTCAGCTTCACAAGAGCGATGATCATCAAATCCAAGGTGAATGAGCAGCAAGACCATCTCCCATGAACAGGAAGAGGAAGTAAATATGAAAGACAATTTAGTGGCCATCGAGTTTTCAAATGAGCATACCCCAAGACTTGCTGCAAACGGCCTTATAAGTGTGCGCCCAGATGTTGTCATAGGGCATAGTATTGGTGTGGCTGCAGGAGTAGGCTCCTCCTTTGGGTGTGGCATAAGTTCCACAGGGTGATCACTGTTGTAGCAGACGGTAGGAAAATGGAATAACAGAGCATGTTGGGGCACTGACTGTCATTGCCATGATGGGACAGCACAGCATGGTCCCTGTACCCCATCAATGGCCTCTGACTAAGAGCCATAGAAATGTCAGCCAGGCACATCTGCCTTAAGACTCATCTCAAATTTTCTTTTGTGATTCAAGGCCATTGTTAGTTCACTCCCAAAAAACAAAACAAACAAACAAAAAAAAAAATGGAAAACCTACTAAATGCCAAAAACTTGGTCAAAGTTCTCTGCTACAAGAAACAGGAATTTTTGTTCAGGTCAGCAAATAAATGAATTCATTGGAAATATAATCATTAAGTTGATGTGATAAAATATTATGACCAGTACAACTTAGGGAAGGAAGAACTCATTTGGACTTAACAGTTCCTGAGGCATAAGACTCCATCATGGTGGAAGGGTAGCAGCAGACAGGCACAGTGGCTGCAGTAAGAGATGAGAAGTCACATCCTCAACCACCAGCATGAAGCAGAGAGAGCAAAGTGGAAGTGAGGTCTCAAGGTCTGCCCTCAGTGATATACTTCCTTCAACGAAGCTGCACCATCTACCCCCACCCCAAAATAGTACCACTAACTCTTCAAATATTCAAGCATATACTGAAAGTTTCAGACCACTATACCAACCCTGGTGATGTGAGCCTATAGTCTACCCCTTGGGGTGGAGTGTGGTAGAGGGCAATCAGTAGTTCAAGGCCAACCTTACCTACCTAGTTTTTGTGTGTGTGTGGGGGGGGGAGGGTCTTGGTTTTTTATTTGTTTGTTTTGGTTTTTGAGACAGAATCTCTGTACATAGCCCTGGCTGTCCTGGAACACTATGTAGACTAGACCTACATAAAACCCACAGAGATTCACCCATCTCTGGCTCTTGAGTACTATTGTTAAAGGCATGCACCACTATGTCTGGCTACATAGTGAATTTGAAGCCAGCTCAAGTTATACGAGACCCTGTATCAAGAAAAAGTAAAATATATAAAAATCATATAGATATCTCATGAATTGAATAGAGAGACTTAAGGTGGAGTCAGAGGTGGCAGGAAGTGGAAGGATGGACAAGGTGGTAGAAATATATCCAAGCATGGTCCCTCAGCAAGGACAAGCTGGCTGCAGCTGCCCAACATTACCACTATTGTGGACTGTCTATTTTCCCTATGTTATCCTCTCCAGATAGCACACATGTAGAAGCATCCTTTGAACAAGCTGGGATGATGTGGTATGATCCCTTTGGCCTTCGTGGGGGATGCAGGTCCCCTCCCCTCCATGCTCAGGTTTGCGACAGGGACTTTGCAGGCAGCACCAAACACCTACAGCATTGCGAATTATTTGTTTCATCAGTCAGCAACCAGTCAATGACCAGGACAGTCCTCCCCAGCCCTCCTGAGAGAAGTGACCTTGGCCACAACTCTGGAGCTTTGTCTTTGGAACTAAGCCTTGACACTTTTGCTATAGCTAACTACAAGACTGAGCCGGAAGAGAAGCCTCAGCCAGTCAATTCCTTCTCTACTACAGTGAATCAAGAAACCAAGAATTACCAGATAACAGAGATCCTTAAATGCAAGGTCAAGATGCTAAGAGTCTAAGCGGGGCCAGTCAAAGGTGTGTGTGCAAACACACATGTGCGTGCAGGCCACTTGTCTCCACAAAATTGAAAGAAGCCTATCTTCTGTAGTTCAGTGTCTGGGATGCACATATTCCACCTCTGTTTGGCTCCTGTCTACAGTGTTGACAAGGTGGCCAGGTCTCCCTTCAGCAAGCCTGTGCAATCCAAGGAGGGCTGAGAGGGATCTGTGTTCCATATATCTAGAGAGCCCTTATTAAGATAGATACCTTTTGAATGCAAGCACAACTCCAGGGCAAGAGGTTATGGGTTGACTTGACCCCTCTCATCTTCCTGTTCATATAGGATGTTAAGATCACAGAGGGCTCCAAGGTCTCAGAGCACTCCTCTAGCTCAGCTCCACACTGAGCATATAGAGGCCAGGTTGGATAAAGATGGTTGTCTCAGCCGAGGGCAAGGCTGGGCCCTGTGGGTAGTTCTCTAGCTGAGCACTTTCTACCGTGTCTGATAGAGGGTAGTGAAGTGAACCTACTGTATTCAGCTTTCCCCCTGAATCAGTGGATCCTGTACCTTTGCCAGACTAACAAGGAAATCCTAAATCCTTTGTTGCCTCTGTCCATAGGCAAATAGACACCTTTATTATCACAGGGAAACACTGTGATACATTTGAACCCCAGCTGACAGGTATTAATCAACTGGACACTGTGATAAACAGCTCTGCCTGACACTGTCAACGCAAGCTCTCCTGGTTTATAGCTCACTGCCTTGATGGAGAGAATGCGAAATATCAGGAGAAAAGCAAGCCAGCGCCAAGGTATGCTGGAGAAGGGTCCGTCAGCCTCTACTACACAGCAGCCATGGAGTCAGAGGAAAGACCAGGAGGGGTCTGGGTAAATTGTGCTTGTTAGTATTTACTAAAATCTACCACACCCCTGAGACAAGAGACCTGGAAACATTGTTTCTACTCAGAGGAGGTTCCCATTTCACAAGAAATGAGATGCATTGGGGTTATGTTCCCTAAAAATCACAGAGGGGAGTCCTAATGACTGCCCCAGGGTCTATGAATTTAAAGATAAGGTTTTTGAGGATGTAATAAAATTAAAATGAAGTCATTAGAAGGGCCCTAATCCAATGTGACATGATAGAAAGAAATTGGACACACAGACAGACACACAAGCATAGGGATGCAATGTGAACAGGCAAGTAGAAACTGGGTGACATATATACAAAATTAGGACCACTCAAGAATCCCCAGCAACCAGGAGAAGCCAGCAGGGGCCCAGACATAACCTTACTCAGTCCTCACAGAGAACCAGTCCTGAGGACACTTTGACCTTGACTCCCAGCCTCTAGAACCAAGACCATACATTGCAGCTGTTTCAGATGACCACTGACATACTTGGCTACAGGATTTCTAGGAAGCTAATAACACGAGGTACATAAGTCACTACAGAAGGCTGTTCTCCTTGACCCCATGAGTAATATAGCCAATACCGAACCCATAGACACAAGCCACAGGAATAAATGTGTCCCTTACCAGTTAATTTAATTACAAGGTAAAGAAGAAGAGTTTATTGAACAATTGCTATGCATCTTTTCACCTTTCCCTTAGCAGTTTGCCAACAGACTTCTCCTTTTGAATCAAGGTCTTGTGTAGGCCATGCTGGCCCCAAACTCACTCTGTTTTACAGAGTGGCCTTGAACTACCTCCCAGTGCTGAAATTACAGGCATGTATGACTACTGCTGGTTTATATGATGCTGGGGATGGAACCAGGGCTGTGTGCATGTTAGGCAAGTGCTCTATCAACTGAGCCTCGTTCCCTGATACTATGACTGGAGGTTCTAAGTCAGGAATATTTCTGTTCCATGATTCTGGGGTCAGGGTGAAGGGGTCCTTCCAGAAATGTACAGGCTGGCTGGCTGGCTGCTCTGTGCTGCAGCTGCCCAGGGATAGTAATTGTGTGACCCAGTTAAGGACTATGACAAAGCCAAAGACACAAGCCCATGACTGCATTAGTGAAGGGGGCAGCCCACACCACTACTGACTAATGGTTTGTTTGGGGCCAGGAAACTGTCACCCATGAGAAAATATATTATTCTATAATTTCCTTAAAATATTAAAAGTAGAGCAATGCTGCAAGAGCCCAGCCTGCACATGTTGGCTCTGTGCAGGAGGACATGACTAAAGGGTCCGGAGGTAGGGTCTGGTTTGGGGAGCTAGGGCTGGGCTCTGGTAGCTAAAGCCTGGTTTGGGGAGCTCTAGTTTGCCTTTTGACATCAGAAGGCTGTCTGGGGAGAGGGAATCTTCTATCCCTCCACCCAGCAGGGCCCTGAACATTCTTAGCCTCTATTACCAAAGGTCCTTGAAAGAATTAAGCTCTCGTGTACAGACATACAAAAAGCTTGGTCTCACAGAGTGGCTGTGTGTTGGGAAAGCTTGCTAAAGACCTCAGCCTTCATTGCACAGAACACCTGGGTTTCCTCTAGGGAAATGGCTCAGCACTGGCTGCTGTCCAGAGGACAGATTCAACTCTCAGCACCCACATAACAGTTGATAATCATCTGTAACTCCAGTTCTAGATCTGGATAGAAATAGTACAGGCAGTCAGCTACGGGACTGGCCTCGTATATCGGGAAGAGGGAGGGAATCTGAAGCCCCGGGAAGATGAAGAAATTGGGGTGAGAATCATATCAGACATTAAGAATATTGTACTTCTTTGAAGCATTCAGCCAATGAGGGAATAGAGACCCAGAGAATTGTGATCAGGATCATAAAAGCTACTGTTTCCCATCAAATCAACATCAAAAATCATTTTGCTTTTCGTTTAAAATGAAAAAGAAACTGTCTTTCACTGTTTGTGGTCTTGCTAATTAGCTATTGCAGAGGAAGTGTCTTGTTTCTCATACCCACAAAAAAAAAAAGCCAAAATTATCTGTGACACTAATCTCAGCCTCTAATCTGGGATGGGCACTCATTGGAAGTGCACACACAGGGCAGGTGTCCATACACCTGCATACAGGTGAAGGAATTAAAATGGAGAGGGAGGGAGTCTTAGTCACTATTCTATTGCTGTGAAGAGACACCATGACCACAGTGACTCTTATAAAGGAAAGCATTTGGCTTACAGTTCAGAAGTTTAGTCCACCATTTTTGTGGCTTGGAGTATGGTGGTGCATAAGCAGACATGGTGTTGGAGAAGTTGAGAGTTTATATCTGGAATGCAGGTGGCAGGAAGAGACATTGGACCTAGCTTGAACTTTGGAACCCCACCGTGACCCCCCACTTCTCCTATCTCTCACTCCCCAAACCCCCATGACACACTTTCTTCAATGAGGCCACACCTCTTAATCCCTCCCAAGTAACATCCCTTCCTAATGATCATTCATAATGATCATTCAAATATATGAGCCTAGGGGACATTCTTATTCAAGCTACACTAGAGGGCTTGGCAGTAGAGCACTGACTTCATGTACAAAGCCTTTGGTTAGATCTCCTGTTCTTTCCCTCTTCAAAAAATGGAGATTCAGGGTGGTAGCTGCTTAGGTATCAGTGGGACTGATAATTGATGGAAATACCCCAAAGCCCCACATTGCTCTCAAAAGAGACAGAACTGTAGGGTGGTGAGTCTGTCAGAGGTCAGAGATAGTTGGGGCCACAGAGATTCCTAGAACCCTCCTTTCATCCTATGGTCTCCCTGCTCCCTGATCAGAAAGCATCTCTGAGGAGGCTGTAGGACTCAGCTGGTTAGACAGGAAAGGAAAGGGTGTGGTCAGGACCCCTAGGGTCGCAAACCTGGGAGTCTCAGTGCTTCCTCTATTACCTTGTCCTCTGCAGGGGTTCTCCTGATCCACACACTCCCAGCTTAACCATTGCAATAGTTCAGAAACTAAATAGAATGTGTCAACAGCATGTAAGTACAGTGCCCACCTGACTTAGGACTGCTAAGCACTATGGAAACTAGTGTCACAATGCCCAGGAGCATTTGTTACAACTCCAATGGCCAAGCCTGGCAGAGGCCGTTGGAATTCCAGCTCTTCTCTTTGTGCATCTGGAGTGACTAGCTGGCCACCTCCTTCCTGCTTATCACATCCATAATAGCAGGTCATGTTGGGCTACAGACACCACCAAGAGACACAAGATGAAATAATGGAAGCCTCATATTGATTCATTCAGCAGCAGCCAAGCTGGTCTAGAAAATACAGTAAATATGGGTGTTGCCCGCCTGAGCTAAAACAATCACTGGCTTATTAGCTCTTGGCACCCGGAATAGGGCTGGGATTGATGCCTGGGATTCCCTCTAATCTTATCTATTTTACAAGCAAGCCTGTCTTCCCACTTCTGTGTAAGAATTGCAGTTTTACATCAATTACATTTCCATTAGCATTGCAGATCTCCCTTTCTCTACCACTAGCAGGCTACACACAGACCGAATGTCAATATTTTCTCTTATTTTATTATGCTAATCACAAGAGGAGCCCGTTGGGGATGGTGGTGACTGGGTTCTTGCTGGAGTCTGAGCTGTCCATTTGACTCAGATGTACCATTTACAAGCAGCTCTTTTTCCCGGGCAGGCGTTTTTCTACAGACATGCAAGGCTAATGGGCTGAAGTAAAGAATGTGTCTGCCTAAGTAACCTCCTCATCAGTGGCGTCTGACTATCGAGAAGTCACGCAGGCTCCTCATCTGTGTGTCTATCCGCTGCTGGCCCACCCTGCAGCCAGTCGATGCAGAAGTGACCAAAGCTGAAGGAGGGACACAAGGTCTAGGAACTGAGCGCTGCTTTTGTCCCATGCTTGATCTGTTCATTCATCCTGTGGCTCTGTCCTATGGTTCTAGTCAGCTGGATATGTGAGCGCCAAAGCTGACATCCTACAGTCATGACAAAGGCCATTCCACGGAAGAACCAATAACATGTATTTTGATATCTCTGTCCTCTGCCAGCGAGAGGAGGAGACAGTCCTCACGGAAGGAGGACCTTCTGTTAAAGCAAAAGTTTGTCATACACAAAAAAGTACAGGTTTTCAAAGCCCTGGAACAAAGTCCCTGCACTAGAGAGTGTCAGGTCCAGCAGGATGGGTCTGCCCAGAGCCTGACCTTGCCACGAGCCCTAGGACAGCTCTTCTTAAGGTATCTTGCTCTGATGGAAGAGTCAGGCTTCCTGCTACAGGGCTTCCCTCCCAACTGTGAGGTAGGCCCAGGACAAGCCCAGGACCTGGGTTCCCTCCTGGCCACTGACTCACTCTCATTTTCGCTTCTAGGACACTATCAGCCTGCCCTCCCTGCTGGTGATTTTCCAGTCCTTTGCAGATACCTAAACATGCTCTATTCTGTCCATTTCTTCCCCTCCTTTCCAACTTCGCATCCACTCACCTGGACATCAGTTCCTGTTCCTCCTCCCATCTCCTGGCCTTCCTTCTCTTTCAGACCCGGGTCTTCATGTCTTTGAGGCCTTCTCCATTAGGAACCTCAGTTTAACCTTGTCCCACCCTCTCTACATAATTCATATTAGATTTACTTCACCGCCACACTGAAACTCCTCAGTGGTGGTGTTATGGGGGAATTATATCCTCCAAAACCAAATGCTACCTTTACCTTGGCACCTCAGCATGTGACCTCATTTGGAGTTAGGATTGCTGCACACACAATTAGTGAGCATGAGGTCACACATAACCTAGACTACGCAGAGACCTGTCCAAGGGGAGGAGGGAAGGAGGAGGAAGAGGGGGAGGGGAACAGGGGAGGAGGAAGAGGAGGGGAGGGGGAGGAGGGGGAGGAGAAAAGGAGGGGAGGGGGAGGGGGAGGAGGGGGAGTTTAGATATTCGAGAATGAAGCTGTGGTCCAGTTGTTGAGCATGTGATGGGCATGTACAAAGCCTGGGGCCCCAAACCCGGTAGGATGAGAGAGGAGGAGGAGGGAGGAGAAAGGGGAGTGAGGAATGGAAGGGAGAAGGTCCTTACTTCCTAGGGGCCTCTGTGGGCACCTGTCTGCCTTAGAGCTCAGTGTTTGTTGCTTATTTATTCTTTACTCTATGGTATTGGCTCTCTTCCAGATGACTGGTGAGTGGGGTCTTGTGGGGATTCAATAAAAGCTTCAGAAGTTTTGGAGATATCAGAGGGAATCTACCCACAGTCTATGTGGGGGGGGGGTTAATAAAAGCTCCAGAAGTCCCAGAGCTCTAATCACAGTCTAGGAGAATCAGAGAATGGTGATTTAAACCTTTAATCCCAGCACAGGGAGTATCCTGGGAGTGGTGACCTACACCCTTAATCCCAACTGAGTGGAGGTCACTTTAGATTATAGAAGGAATTCCAGGCTCCCAAGCAGGCAGTGGTGGGGCCATGCCTTAATTTACCAAAAGGGTATTTAGGACAGGGATAGAAAGACAGGGGAGGAAGCCAAGGGAAGCCAGGCTGAGGAAGCTGGAAGACAGCTGGGTAAGATCTAACTGTGGTTGTTTACTCTCTCTAATATCTCCAACTTCCTCAGAGATCTATCCCTGAGTCTCATTTATTCGTGCAACAGGGTCTGAACATCTTTAGAGTTTTAGGTCTTTATTCTATCTACCACATTCACCCACTTCAATGAAAACACTGACTCTTTTCCTCAACCCATGTACCTTCCAGAGTATGGGCTTGGCCAGTGGCCTCTGCTCTCCAGCGAGGATGGCAGCCTGGGCAGGGCAAATAACTGCAGAGAGAGCTCTTACAGACTTGAGAGAATCTTCTGACAGGCAGGACAGCAAACAGAGAGGCCAAAAGTGAGTCTGAGGTTTCAGCAGGAGTGGCAGAAGGATGTAATCATAGTTTCCTAAGGCAGAAAAAAAGCATGTTTGGAGGAAGTAGAGGCCAGCACCTGGGCCTGGGTCTGTTGACCAGGTGCCACAAGGAGACATAGTTGACAGTAGGGTACAGGAGTCTAAAACCCTGGAGAGATACATAAATGCTGGACTTATCTGTAAGTAGGTAACCTTTAGACACCTGAGGCCTGATGAAAGTCCCTTGGCACAGGGATGAGATATGAGGATGGAGATCTCCAATCCCAGAGACAGGAAATAAGTTGGCAAAGAAGCCTGAGAAGGAAGAGCAAGAGAAATCAGAGGAAATCTGATACAATCTGGAATCCAAGACCTAAGCAACCCATGGTATCCATTGCTGGATGGCAAACTAGAAATTAATTGGCTGTTGGCAACACCACAGTCTCTGAGTATAGGGAGAGGAATTCCAGGGTCATGGAAGGGCACAGCTGAGTGGAATGGGTCCACAGACTACAGAAGATTGCCAGTAGCCAGAGGAGAACCCAGAGGGAAAATTCACCTTCTGAATTCCAAAATATACCCCAAAGTTACAGAAGACAGAGTGAGTCTAGTGTGAGCTAGACATACGTAAATGGGACAAGCCTTATTTGTGTAGTCAATGCTTTTCAACAGAGTTACCAAGTCATCCAACACCAAAGGGATGGTCTGCTCAAAACATACAAAAACAACTGGATAACCACTGGAAAAAGAAAGACAGCCTCTTTCTTGCGTTGTCGTTGTTGTTTTTAATGCAGGCTAGAGAGACAGCTCCATGCTTAAGAGTATTTGCTGTTCTTGAAGAGGACACATGTTTCATTCCCAGAATCTACATAGCAGCGTACAATGATCTGTAGCTCCAGTTTCAAGGAATCCAATGCCTTTTTCTGGCCTCCACAGGCCCCAGGGATGCATATGTGCACAGACAAAATTCACACCCATTTGGCTGTTTATCTCACTGAAGACACACAATAGATGTTGCATGGGTGTGGTGGGTGACTTCAGAAAACACGTTTGCAGTTTCTGCAGAGTTAGAGCACACACCTCTAATTCTACTCCTCAGGAGGCAGGGGCAGTTCATCTCTGTGAGTTCAAGGCCAGCCTGGTCTCCATAGAAAGTTCCAGACCGGTCATGTTACATAGTGAGATCCTGCATCAGAAACCAACAACAGAAATGTTGAGTTGGGTCAGTACAGAGCAGGTGTTGTGATAGTATTCTCTGTACGTACTTCAGGTTTGCAGCATCTGAGTGTCCAAAGACTCTCCTGTCTCCACTTCTCATTCCGCGGTAGGAACACATGCTACTATGTCTGGCTTTGTGTGGGTTCTGGAGATTTGAACTCACATCATCATACTTCTGCAGCAAGTACTTTAACCATTGAGCCATCCCCCCAGCTTGACCTCCCTCCCCCATCCTTTCCTCTTTCTTTCCTTCCTTCTAAGACAAGGTCACACTATGTAGCCCTGGTTAGCCTCAAACTAGCTATGTAGACCAGGCTGGTCTTAAACTCACAGATCTGTCTGCTTCTGCCTCCCAAATGCTGGGATTAAAGGCCTGTGCTATACTTGGCTTGCTAGGATTTTCTTTCAAAGTAAAAATATGTACAACTTATTGTGGAAAATTATGTCTCAGTTATAGCTGTGGGGGTGGCAAAGTGATGTTGTCTAAGAGAAAATACAAACAACAAGTTCTATATAATATGGGAAAGGTCAGCATTTGGTTGCTGAAGGAGAAAGCATGAGGTACCACCTTTACTCACCAGATGGGTGAGATTTCTGTTGAAGGCCCTGATGGGTTTTGGCGAGGGTTCCAGTAGGTAGGGAGTCTAACTCAAACTCACATAAGTCACTTTGCCTCTGTTCTACGCTAGAAGCAAAGCTATACCTGACATTACATGTGGTCCAGGCCTGTGGGCAAATAGAGTCTCCTTTCCAGAGCTTCCAAATTCAAGATAAAGCAGCTACATCCAGGTACATCCATATGCGGTAAGCAAATGGGCCAGCCTGGCAGGTGCCAGTACCTCCTCTGCTCCTTTGCTATGGGAACCCCTTTTTAGACAAATTGATATTCCTTTGCTTATTCCCAGAGTCTGTGGACCACCTAATGATGGTCCTGAAAGAAACTCTAACTCTTGAGGAAACCAGAGCCTGGAAATTTGACTTGAGCCAGAGGTGGGGAGCCCACCTTCATCCTTTGATCAAACAAAATTATCTGAAGCATGCTGGAAGTCTTCTCTGGCTACCATCTTTGTTGCCTTCTGAGGCTTTGATAAAACTTTGTGAATGGCAGCAAGATGTCCCTCACAAGGAAGATGATTGACAGGTGGGCTGCAAGGGTACGTTTGCCCCAGTTTAAGTTGACCTGACCAGGTTTCCACTCAGCCACAGCTTCAAGAAGAGAATGATTTCTTCAGAGGAATGACTATCCTTCATGGAGGAGCCAGTACTGCCCAGGGAGGGGGCTTAAGGGACATTGGTTACTAGTAGAGACCAGAAGTCTTCCAGACTTGCCCAGACAGCTACCAAGGCAGAACTGAGCCCCAGGCAGGGCATAGATAATTTGCAAAAACAACCATAAGTCTTGGATGGTGGAGAAATGACTAATTGATCAATATGTGAGTGGTCCTGATGAATGCCCATGGCACAAAAGAATGAAGGAAACTATGCAAATAAAGTTCATCCTTGGTTCTTATACCTTTCCATTTAAATTGCCAATTAAGTTAATACATGTAGAGGAACAGGTATTCAAAGGCAGGAAGGATAGCAGCACCTCGAGCCCAAAGTGCCAGGCAGCCTATGTGATACAGTAGGAGAGCAGCTGCTGACCCACCCTTGACTCCATAGTGTTCTGGAGAAAGATACTGGCCATCCTTGAGGTGGCTCCAAAATGCTGCCAGGCTAACTGCCTAGAGGCCAGTTTTTCTGTTGTCCCCACTGACTCTAACCCTTGCCATTTCAGCTCCTGTAGGCTTGTTACCTACTTCACTGAGCTTCAGTGAGGACCAGAAGCAAAAGTGCTAGCTGCAAAAGTCACTGATGACCACATCTGACCTCTGTATGAGCATATATGCTTTGTTGGCATTTGTTCCCAAGGGGAACACTGAGAAGATATCTAGAGGAGTGCTTAGGCACCCATACTCCATTCTGTGACGTGAATGAAGGGGTTCCCAGCCATGGAGTGTATTCTCTCACACCTAGACCTCTGTTACACAGGAATCCCTGTGGGAATCTCATCCATAGTCTAGCCTGCTGAATCTTGGGCTCTGCAATGACAATCCCAAATTATCACTGTTTAAAAATTATGTATTCATCTCTTAGGATTGACAGAACATAGTGAAAACTGGTTCAAATAACAAAAAATTCATTTTTTCATTTGTACAAAGTATATAATCTACACATTGAGAAACATTATAATGAAACCTATTTCCTCACAAAATGACTGCATACTCATAGAAACAGTGTCCTCTCATAGTCCAGAGGACAGAGCCCATTGCCCTGGTATGGGCAGTCACCTTCTCTCCAGCTTTCAGCAGCTCTTGGCTATGGCAGCATCAAGCCAGTCCACACATGGCATCCCTCTGTGTGCACTGCTGTCTCTAAGTTTGTAAGGACACAAGTTATATTGAATTAGGAGAATCCTAACGGCGTCCTCTTCCTACAGTCAGTATGGCTGAGGACCCTGTCTCCAAACAAGATCTCTATTGGGGATTCAGACTTCAACACATGCGTTAAAGAATATAGTTCTGTCCCTGAGCCAGGAGAAAGCAGGCCTGAGGCCACTAAAGGTACAAAATGCAGAGCTTTGCAAAACAAAACAAAAAAAAAGCAATTACAGGGTGCATTCCAGGACCACCATTTGCAGGAAGACCACAAAAATTAGCTGAAAATAGGGTACCCCACAGAGACATTGTCCATGTTGCAAGGTGCCCAGATTGATCCACCAACAGCATGGTGAAGCAGGACAGATTTATATCACGGTTGCTTTGACAGGTTCACTATCAGAATGGAGGCAATTGATGAGATAAACAGTTTCAGGAGAGCTCAGTATTAAACTGTCATTTTGTCAATAAAACGTCATTTCATCAATATAATGTCTGTGTGCTGAATGCTTCTGCATAGTTAATTCTGCTGATGCATTAGGGAATGTTCTACACAATATTAATCAAAAAGTAGTGTCAATAGAAGGACAATATATAAACCCAGATATGAAGATTACAAACCTCTCTGAAAGCAGTATTCCCACCAAGACACTTCTCATCTAAGAATATTTGTATTTTTTTCATAAAGTTGCGGTTTGGAAAATTGGTTGGTCAATGGAATGCAATTAGAGTAATATAAAGAAATCCCTTGGGAAATTAATTTTTACAAAACACTGTTTGACAAATTGCACTTAATATTTGGAAAGATAAAAATGGCCACATCTTTGGTACATCTGCATAGTTCTGTGACCTGGAACCTGACAGAGCTCTAGGGTCCTTGAACACAGCCTGAAGCTGTAGGGCTCTGGACATCTCTATGAAATTTGGGCTGTTTTAGAATCTCCTGCTTTCTCGCCTGCTGGCTGGGCAGGTGTTTGGAAAGGTGCTAGAAGTACCTGACCCATTTCACTGTGGGCCAATGTACTGCTTTCCAATTTAGCTCCCCCTGGTACTATAACGCTTCCCTTCCTTTCCTGCTCCACCCCCAGTCTCTGTCCTGAGCCTGCATACAGGTTCAGGTGACTCTGGGGCCCAGGTTCCCATTCTCAAAAGCCTTCATCCTGAGAACATAGTATGCAGGGAACCTGTAGTCCTCACTTGGGACAAACAGGAACAAGGGACCACAGAAAAAAATTTCCACAGTGACAACAGAAAAAGGCTTTGAGCTACACTCACAGTCTTCTCCTGGGATTCATGGTCTGAGTTACCTCGTCCTGAACAGGTTCTGCTGAAGACTGGACCCATCAGACCTTGAGCTCAGCACAACCAGCACAGAAGCCCACCCCCCTTCTTAGAAGTTATGATTTCTATTGCTGTAACAAACACCGTGACCAGAAAGCAAGCTGGGGGGAGGAGGCTTACACCTCCAGATCAGAATCCATTATTGGAGGAAGTCGATACAGGAACTCAAGCAGGGCTGGAACCTGGAGGTAGGAGCTGATGCAGAGACCATAGGGGTGGGAATTGCTTCCTCGCTTGCTTGAATTGGCTTGCTTAACTACCAGCCCAGGGATGGCACCAAGCACCATGGGCTGGGCCCTTCCCACCTGATCACTAATTGAAAAAATTTCTTTCAGCTGGATCTTCCTGGAGGCATTTCCTCAGCTGAGGCTCCTTCCTCTCTGATGACTCTAGGGTGTGTCAAGTTGACACTCAAAACCAGCCAGTACACCCACCTGCCTAGCTGGACCTATTGTCATTAGCATGCTCATCTGCAGCAGTGGGTCTTACCTACTCCATTCACTATTGCTTTCCAAACTAACCCTGGAGCAACAGTTTTGGCTCCAGACCCAGTGACAATGGCAGAGAGCTGCATCTGGATTCCTGGGACTAACAGAGGCTTTGCCATGGGATGCTCTGCTCTTTTAGCAAGAGCATTTCCCATTGTGTGCATCTGAGAAGAAAAGTCAATGCAGATACCAAGTGTTCATGTGCTCAGCACTACAGACAGTACTTGTCTAGCACATGATTCTGCAATCAGTCCCAGGTAACCTAGCGATTGGCCTACAGAAGCTGCCAGTTTCATCAGAGCTCAGAGCTCCTGATCAAGTTTCTAGTACTTACACTCCTCTTGGACTCTACCATGTTGTATTGGCTTGTATAAAAATGGCTCTGAAAGCCTCATATATTTAAATACTTGGTCATTGGGGAATGGCACTATTTGAGAAGGATTAGAAGGCATGATCTTCTTGGAGGAAGTGTGTCACTGGGTGCTCTCTCTCTGCCTGCAGATCTAGCTCATTGCTACTTTTACAGTGTCATACCTGCCACCGTGCTCCACACCATGATGATAATGGACTAAGTAAGTCTCTGAAACTAAAAGCAAGTCCCCAGATAAATGCGTTCTCTCTCTCTCTCTCTCTCTCTCTCTCTCTCTCTCTCTCTCTCTCTCTCTCTCTCTCTCTCTCTCTCTCTCTCTCTCTCTCTCTCTCTCCTTACGACACATGTGTAGGTGCTGGCTTTAGAATCAGAGACACATATTTTTAATCCCTACCCTACCTTACACCATCTCTAAAAGTCCCAGACAAAGAAACTTTCCAAGCCATTTCATGTGGGAGATTATGTTGTTGCATTGTAAATAATTGTCTCACCCACTGGTTTAATAAAAAGCTCTGATTGGCCAAAGGCAGACAGGAAGTGTGGGCGGGGCTACCAGTCTAAGAAAACTCTGAGAACAGGAAGCACAGGGCAGAATACCAGAGAGAAGCCCGAAGAAGCAGAGGACAACCATACTGTTGTGAGAAAAGGTACCGAGCCACATGGCTAAACAGGATAAGAGACATGGGTTAGATGAAGGGTAGAGAGCTAGCAAGTGATATGCCTGGGCCTCAGACCGATCAGCCTAAAACTAATTGTAAGCATCTGTGTGTCTCTGTGGGACTGCGGGACTGCAGGTCTGTGGGTCCTAAACCTTGAGGTTAGGCCCGAAAGTCTGGGTCAGAAACCTCCTACTACAATTTCATTCTTCAGAACTACCTTCCGGTTTCTACATGGCTACTGTGACTAGATAATTCTTTATCTTGGACAGGGAGAAAAAATAGAGACCAATAGAACATTGTTGGAAGATTCTAGTCCTCCAGGGTCTAACAGCAGTCATCTGAATTACTCAGTTCTCACTTACTTGCCCAAGACCTAGCAGGGCCAGTCTGGAAAGGCCACCAGGATGGCCACAGCCAGAGAGGTTAAAACTCCCAAAAACAAAAGCCAAGGGACATGAACAGAATTCAACAGACCTGAGTGCCCCATTCAGAGCACCAGTGTCTCTAGCATACAGTAATACTCCCACCCTCACTTCCAACTGAGAGTTTCTGGTCAGCCATCTCAGCAAGCCATTAGCCTCTCTGAGCCTTGTTTCTAGGTCTGTGAACTAAGCAGCATGAAGACTGCACTGTAGCCTGGAGAGATGGCTCCAATACCTTCTACTGGCATAGGTATCAGGCATGCACAGGATGCATAGGCATGGAGCCATCTCATCAGTCCCTCTGTCAAATATTTTTATTTTTAACAATAAAATAAGAGTGTGAGTGGATCACTTTGTTTTCTCATGAAAAATTTCAGAGATGACACTTGACACACTTAACTCCCGAGGGCAAAGAAACACCAGTGGAGATCACCTGACACAGTCTTTTAAAACCTCTTTAGCTAGCAAGACAGATATTATTAGCTCTGTATATCACTAAGAGGCCTGCATTGGAATCTAACAGTCCTTATTAATTTAATTATCAAACCAAATTTGCAATCATTACAATCTCTTTGAAAAGAAAAATTGTATTATCAATATATTTCCCATCAAGTATTCCTAGGAGCTTACAATTATCTGTAGATATATTCATGCTCGGGAAGAGGTCCTGGATGTTAAATATTTTATTTCCATCTGATAGCATTTATCATCTAAAAATGTTTTATAACAGTTTGGGAAAGACAAACCATATCTTTTAAGTTCTAGGGTATCAGTTAAAAGGAAGGTAATTTTGATATATTTAAGTCCTACAGTAATTTCTGTGCATACTTTTGATTGGGTGGAGCTGAGCAAGTATCCCCCTCCCCCATGGTGGTAATATAATTAGGAAAGATTCACTAACTAAAATAAGCGGAGCTCAGACATCGTTTAGGACGACACCGATGACAGTGACGCTGATGTCAAGAATATTAATAAAATGTGTCCTAAATTGCTCTTTAACTAAATCAATAACCCCAGTAAGGGCTTAGATCCTTGATGTACAGAGGGCAACTCCGGGGAAGGCGCATCAGTGCCCTGCAGGCCGTCTCAACATAGTAAAAGCTAATTGAGACCTTCATCCCCTCCCTGGGATGCAGCCCTAAGCTAGTCCTCAGGGTCTCTGTCAGAACCAGATGGTCTCTGCTCAGTTCAGAGGATCTCTCTCCCATGGATCAGAAAGAGCCCCAGGACTTGCTCAGTAGATTATTTAAATATAATGTATTATTTTAGGTAGCTTGATATGCAGCTATTAGATTTATAGGTCGGTGCTTCTCAGTGCAAAGCTCAAGAAGCAACAGAGCCTATCATGGTGGGCACACCTTTAATCTCAGCACTAGGGAGGCAGAAACAGGAAGATCTCTACACACTGAGTTCTGGTCAGTCAAGGCTGCATAGTGAGACCTTATCTAAAAAAAGAAAAGGAAAGAAGAAACTCAAGTAAATGAACTACAGAAAAATTAACGCAGACAAATTTATTACAATTGACTTATTTTAATTTTTAAGATTCATTTATTTTATATATATGAGTATTTTTCCTATTTGGATTCCTTGGAACTGGAGTGTTGGGAACCAAATGAGGGTCCCCAGGAAGAGCAATCAGTACTCTAAACCACTGAGCCATCTTGCAGGCTCTACAATGGATTTATAATAAGCACAAAAGTACAAAGATCACAAATTCTCATAGATTTTTCACTAAAAAAAAAAGACTAAAAGAATATGCAAATAAAAAAACTAAATAAGGCTGATAACTAGTTAAACTATTAGGACATTGGTCTACACCTGGACTTCATGGAACAAAGACGATATTCTGGCGCTGGAAAGATGGCTCAGAAGGTAAAGGTGATTGCTGCCAAGCCTAACAACTTAAATGTAATCCCTGGGATCCACAAGCTGGGAGAAGATAATTGACTCCTATAAATTGTCTTCTGATCTCCACACAGGTGCTGCACCCACCCCCACACTAAATAAATAAATGTGTGCATATGTACAGAAGATGTCAAAAGCATGCTGTTCCATCCTGCTCTGTGGAAGATTAGATGCTATTTATTAGAAGCTCTTACTCTAGTTCCCAAGGACACGTCCTCTCTTCTCACTGCCGCCTCTGGGCTGGTCCAAGCTGTAAACCTCAGAACCATCAAAGCCTGTGCTCTGTTCAAAACACTAAAACAAAGAAACCATTCTTGGGAAAAAGATAAATGTGGTTTTTACAAATTCCTTGTGAAGTGGTAGCTCAGGCCGAAAGTCCCAGTACTTCGGACAGAAGAATTGGTGCAAATTCAAGGCCAGCCTGAGCTACATAATGAGCTGAGGTCCATCCTGGGCTACAGAGTAAAATAAAAACAAGACAAACAAACAAAAAAGTCAAGGAAAAGAATTCTTTGTAAAATTTTACTAAGAGAGGTCAGAGGTCATAAAAGGTAGGAAGGGCCTCAACAGGACCCAGATGAATATCTGGGCTATTTCTATGGTTAAAGTGGCCCCTAATATACAAAGGTCATTCTTGAGAACTTTCACACACACACACACACACACACACACACACTTCACCTCATGATGTGTCTCACAGGTTTACAATTTTGTGTTAGGTGGCGTTCATAGGTATCTTCGGCTGCAAATTGGATACTCCACTACAGCAACCAGAAAACCAATCAACAAATGGTCCACAAAGAGCCCCTGGGTTGTGTGCCAAGCCCTCAGGTCTGCACACATTCTGGAATTTTGAACCCTAGAGCCTAAAGACCAAGTCACAAAGAACAGGCAATTGTGTGTCCAAATCTGTCACCTTCTTGGGCTCCCTAGAGGACTCCCTGACTGTTGGTTTCCAAGCCCCGCAGCTCTGGTGAAAGGCAAGGTCAAACTGGCCTGATTTAGGATATCATTAGCTGTTTATACAGTACCAAAGCAGCCCATGACGTATGAAAGATGACTTTCCGATCTCTGAGAATAAATCAGGTCCTGTGAGTGATTCCACTTAATACTTAGCTTTAGCCAGTAAAATATTACACCTGCTATTACTCAGGGCAAACACAACCCCTTCCATTTGTTTATTGAGGAAACCATTTATTTGAGGACGTTTAATTGCAATAGTGAAGCCTGACTTGGGGGTTAATCCCAGTTTATCGATGCAATTAAAAGCAGTGTGTGCTGTGTCTCATATTTATTATCTAGAGGTAGAATGTTGACACAACCCGGTGTCGAGGTGGGTGTGCTTGAGAATATCCTCGATGTGCGAGGTGTAAGGTAAGGTTGCTGTCACACAAACACCAAGTGCTGTTCAGCTCTGTGTCAGCGTTTGTATAATGTAATTGGGAAAAGACTTCTAATTTGATTTTACTTGGAGCAGTATGAGTTCGAATTGTTATATAGATCCAGCGCTGTTTGGTTTCTTGTCAATGATTCATGGGATTTTAATGCCGGTGGGCAAACACTCCCCTAGTCACCAACTTGGCAGCATTCACAGTCAGCCTGCCCTGAATCTCACCCCCTGCCCCTTCCCTGATTGCTGGGTCCAGCTCTCATCTAAGTCAATTCCAGAGTGTACACTCCTCAGGGCCTGTCTCCTTCATGAACACTTACCTAGATGCTGTGAGAAGGGACTGGAAAGGCTGCCCCTTGCTGAGACCATGCTGTTCAGCAGAGAAGGCAACTGAATGCTTCTTTGATAGATAGGTCAGTGGGGAGGAACACTGGCTGTGGAAGTACTAGGACCTGAGTTTAGATCACACACACACACACATACACACACACACACACACACACACACACACACACATACACACACACACAGAGAGAGAGAGAGAGAGAGAGAGAGAGAGAGAGAGAGAGAGAGAGAGAGAGAGAGCTGGGTATAGCTGGAACACCTGTAACTCCGGTTCTATGGAAATTCACTGGGCTGCTGTCCACCCGCCTATCTCCAGGCTTAGTAAGAGGCCCTGCTTCAAGAAAATAAGATAGAGGTTAAAGAGCAGAACACCCGAAGTCTTCTTCTGGCCACCAGTTGTGCACAGGAGGTGCAACTGCACATGTGTACATACGCTACATTCACACACACACTCACACACACTCACATTCACACACACACACATTCACACCCACACTCACATTCACACAGACATTCACACACACTCACATTCACACATACTCACACACATTCACATTCACACACACTCACATTCACACACACATTCACACACACACTCACATTCACACCCACACTCACATTCACACACACTCACACACATTCACACACACATTCACACCCACACTCACATTCACACACACACATACATTCACACACACTCACATTCATATACACACACACACATTCACACCCACACTCACATTCACACTCACACACTAACTCTCATACACACACACACTCACACACACAATACACCAAAAGATGTAATAAAAATATAAAAGAATCAGCAATGTTTCTACATGCAGTTGTGGATTTAAAACAATCCCATCTGTACTAGTAGCAACAGAAGAAAATAGCCAGGTATAGTGGTGCACACCTCTAATCCCAGCACTCGGGAGACAGAGGCAGGTGGGTTTCTGTGAATTCAAGGCCAGCCTGGTCTACAGAGCGAGTTCCAAAATAGCCAAGAATGCAGAAGGACACTGTCTCAAAAAAAAAAAAAAAAAGGAGAAAAAGAAAATACATAAATTCAACTGAGGTGAAAGGTTACATCTTCTGAAAACTGTAAGATGAGAAAAATAAAAGAAGGTTACAAACAATACGATCATAGAGAGAAGGACCAAGTTCATGGATCCGAATTCACACTAAAATATGTCTGTCCAGAAATCTCAGAGTCAATGCAATCCTTAGCAGAATTACTGGGGTGGATTTCACAAAAGTAGGAAAAAAGTAAAGGTTTATGCCCTGTAATCTCAGATATTGTGAGTCTGAGGAGGAAAGATTGTCAAGAGTTCAAGGCTATCTTGAATCACATAATAAATTCCAACCGAGCTTGGACTTCAGAATTGGAGCCCAAAATATTTGTTTATTCTAAAAAAATAAACAAATAGGCAGTGGAGAGGCATCTCAGTGGCTAAGAGTATCTGTTGCTCTTGCTGAGGACCTGGGTTCTGTTTCCAGAATCCACATGGTAGCACATAATCACTCATAACTCCAGTTCCAGGGGATCCTACACCCACTCCTGTCCTCTGCAGGGACCAGCACACTGGTGTTACTATACATACACAAATATAGGCAAAATACTCAATCACATAAAAACTAAACAAATCTAAAACATTTTTAGACAAAAAAAAAAAAACCACAGAAAAACTAGATAAAGGAAGGAAAGAAAGAAGAGGAAAAAAACCCTAAAATTCCTGTATAATTACAACAAATCACAAATAACCAGAAAACAGGAGGCATCACACTCCAATTTCAAGCTACATTAGGAAGCTACAGTAATCAAAACAGCACGGTACCTTCTGCAATTAGACCTGTAGACCAATGAAACAGAACCAAGGACCCAGAAATAAGTCCTCATGATTATACTTAACTGGTATCTGACAAGGGTGCCAAGAACAGGACTTGGAAAGAGCAGCACTGGGGAAACTGGGTATCTCTAAGCAGAAGAGTGAAACAGGGTCCTTATCATCAACAACCTACAAAGATTAACTTAAAAATGGACTAGAGACCTAAATGTAAGACCTGCAGCTACAAAATTCTTAGAGAAAATCTCCTCTTTTTAAAATTTAGTTTATGTGTATGGATGTTTCCTCTCTCTCTCTCTCTCTCTCTCTCTGTGTGTGTGTGTGTGTGTGTGTGTGTGTGTGTGTGTATGTGTGTGTGTGTGCCACATGTGGGCCTGGTGCTCATAGAGTCCAGAAGAAAATGGATGTCCTGGACCTAGAGTTATAGACAGTTGTGAGCTGCTATGTGGGTACTGAGAATCAAATCCAGGTCCTTTGGAAGAGCAGTCAATTCTTTTAATTGCTGAGCAATCACTCCAACACCAAAGAAAGCTTCTTGAAACTAGTCTTAGAAATTATTTTTGTTTTAATATGTTTATTTAAAAGTGTAGGTGGGCTTGAGTGATGACTCAGTGGTTAAGAACATTGATTACTCTTCCAGAGGATTCAGGTTTTGTTCCCAACAGCTGCATGGCGGTTTAACTATCTGTAACTCAGGTTCCAGGGTATCTGTTACCCAATTCTGACCTCTGAGGTCACTAGACACACATGTAGTATGCAGGCATAACATTAACACACACACACATTTAAATAAATTTTAAAAATAAAATTATAAGCAACAAATACAAACAAATGGGCACATGGAATTGCATCAAATGAGTGAGACTTCGCAAGCAAATAAAACACCACAATGAAAAAGCTGCTACACAGTGAGAGAAGACATCTGTGAGTAGACAGAAGACCTGAACAGACACCTTCCCACAGCAAACAAGAACGAAAATAAGTATTCACCCTCCCAAACCTTCAAGGAGACACAGGTCAAAAGTACCTTCTAGAAAGGGTGTTATTAGGACAGGAGGCCAGTGTTAGGAAGAACGTGAATGTGCACCTGTAAATTCTGATGTTAGGATAAATGAAAGAAGATGCCTAAAACTTAAAAAAAAAAAAAAAAAAACTGCCACAGGACCCAGCAATATTACTTAGGAGCATATTCCTGAAAAGAATCATGCCAACATCTTAGAATGGTCTCTGCACTCTTGTGTCTGTTGTAAAACTATTCAGAACAGCCACAGCACAGCAAACTCATCAGTGGATGGTCAGTGTGCAATGCTAGATATTATTCTCTCATAAATAGAAGGAAATCTACTCTACCCTTTGATCCAGAATAGATACACCTTAAAGACATTCTGGAAAGTCACACAGAGGAAGGCTCACCCACAAAATCTAGACAGATTGACGGTAGAATGGTGGTTATAGTGCAAGATCCTGGCCTGAGGTTCTAGACTTCAAATCCAGAGATGTGAAGTACAGCACAGTAATTTTAGTTAACCAATACAAGCTACTTGGCATTTGTTAGGAGGGAAAATCTTAATGTTCTCAGCACACACATGTATGCATGCATACATGCATGGATGCATTAACTGACTTGATTGTGATGATATCTCATTACATATATATATATATATATATATGTACAGCAAACTATATTATTCCTTGCAATTTTGTGGGTTTTGTCAATTATTCTTTTAAAAACCTTATTTTCCTCTGTTGGTTATCATCTCCATTCTTCTGGGTAATTTTCTATAATCTGCAATTTTAATTTTACATCTTAATCTTTAGTTGGTTCTATGTTTAATGCATGCTTTTCAGGAGCTGCACCCAATGATTTTCCTGCTCTCCTAGCCTCCTCCCCCACCTGCACTTCCACCGTCCACCATCGCTACTGGTGCAGTGGCCTGTTCCACCCAGGTCCTCCTCCCTCGCTGCTTGGTGCCACAGAGTGTTGCAAGTACACAGGTAGTGTAGTTAAGATGTGCCTTTTTTTTTTTTTCAATAAAGAAGAAGGAATATTCTCCCTGTTTGCCTACAGTGATTATTTCATTGAGGGTTACATGGTGAGCTTTAAATCCCCTTTCTGCGTCTGCATCTGTTTGCTGGAATCTTTCTCACTGATCTCCAGTCCCTGAATGCTGGGATTATAGGTGTGTACCACCATGCTTAAGTAAGTAAACCCAGGGCTGAACACTTTGTGTTCTTGTATCCATGAAAGGTATGTAAACACTGTCAACTGAGCTTCACGCCAGAGCTGTAACACTTGTATGACCAAGACTGAAGTTAAAGTCCTAGAGGCACCTGGGGTTGGTCTGCAGGAAGAAGTCACAAAGTGTCCAGTGTACAGGTCACAGGTCACACCTCTTCTGTGCTGGGAGTACCCAGACATTGCAGGACCTGGACCAAGGTGGTTTGAGATCAGAACAGACTGGGCTCCAACTCTGGCTGTAAGGGAATGTAAGGGAAACACTTCCATTTCTGTTTTTGTTTTTCCAGACAGGGTTTTTCTGTATAATGGCTCTGGCTGTCCTGGAACTGACTCTGCAGAGCAGGCTGGCTTTGAACTCACAGAGATCCTCTTGCCTCTGACTCCCAGTGCTGAGATTAAAGGCATGTGCCATCACTGCCAGCTTCATATGTGGTTTTAAAATAATACAGCAGAAGCTCATGGAGAAGTGATTTAAACTGGCTGGGAGTCCGTTTACATTTATTTCTAATTGTTTTGGCTTCTCTGTGTAACAGTTCCCTTACACATGATCCAAATCACTTGCTAGATGTGCAGTTTAGGAGAAAATGAGGCAAGCCTGTCTCCTTGACTGTAAATTGGGCTGAGGTCACAGGCAGCAGTCACACTGTATCTGCTTCTCAGCCAGGAGCTGGAGAGATGGCTCAGCAGTTTAGAGGACTGAGTTTGGTTCCCAACAGTGACTCACAATCATCAGTTTCAGGAGACCTTCTGGTGCAGGCAAAGCACTCAAATATAAATAAGATAAAAATACATAGCTAAAAAATTTTTAAAATAAAGCCGGGTGTGGTGACACATAATTTCAGTGCCAGCACAGAGGCATATTAGCTCTCAGTGAGCTTGAAACCAGCCAGCCTGGTCTACAAAGTGAAGTCCAGGACAGCAGGACGATTACACAGACAAACTCTGTTTTGAAAAACAAACAAAAAAAAAAAACAATTAAAAAAATTTCAAAGGACTCCCATCCAGTTTAAATCATCTCTTCTCCATGAGCTTCTGCTGTATTAAAAAAAATTATCCCACACAAATGAAAGTGCTTCTCTTACATTTAACTATTTTATCGTTGTCAACATGAATCTGGAGATGGCAAAATGAAAATTTCATAATGATGAAATTGAAACTCAAAGATATAAAACCAGTTGTCAAGTTGGGTAATGTGGTGAGCAAGGAGACACCTAGAGCAGACAAGCAGAACATGAATGGAAGGTGACCCAGTGCTGCCTTTGGATGCATTCTGGAAGCAGTTTCTAGGACACACCCCATTATACATAAACGCCAGGCTTTGTGTTTGGTTCTTTCAAAAACATTGCTTTCTCCCTCATTCTATCCCTGATTATGTTTCCCCCTTTTGAAACACACGCACGCATGCACATTCTTCCTAAAGGCTTTAAATTTGGCCAACCCAGAAATGACATTTAAACGACTGCCCTGCCTCTTAGAACCAAGCTGGTCTCTAGCTTAGACCACGTTAAACAGTCTAGCTGTGGCCAAGAGAGCAGAAACACCAGTGAGGTGTTGTGGATGAACAGCCAGAGGCAGGAAGGTGGCTCTGCTCTAGTTTGGAAAGTGAGCTATGGCAACCAGCTCTAGCTTGTCTTAGGCTCTAATCACAGTTCAGACTGAGCATCCAAATGAAAGGAGCAGCTCCCTCTGCCTGGCCTAGCCCAGCTCTGGTCCAAGGTGGCTCAAGAGGAGCTGCTGGGGGAGGTTGGGAGATGGATGCAGATGGTGGTCAGCTGGTGCTCTGGGATGTTGAATTTACTATCCTCTTTAGGACAGTCATAGAGCGTACCTGAGAAGTAGAGCTAAGCAAAGGGAATTTTCTCAGAGGATTAAGGGGATGTTAGCAAGTTCTTTGGGAAGGCTGCCCTGCCAGATGTCAGCGCTGAAAACTCCTGAGAAGACTCATTCTGCCAGCACTAAAGCAAGGAGCTCCCTTTTAGCAGACCTGAATCCACTTTCTTTTTTAAAAACGTGATGGGAGAGAGAAGGGGAGGGGGGGAGGAGAGAGAGAGAGAGAGAGAGAGAGAGAGAGAGAGAGAGAGAGAGAGAGAGAGAGAGGGAGAGAGAGAAAACACACAAAGAAACACACACGCTAACATGTTTGTGGAAGGAGCACCTATGTACCTCAGGAAAGAGATCTAGCCCAGGAGAGAGGCCACTTACCTTCTTTTATCTGGTTTGTCAAGCGGCTTGGAACATGCAGATTTTGAATGGTAAATCCCCCAGTCAGTCAGCTGGCCCTGTGACCAGATGCAGGACTGAAGACAGGAAGCCGGCTGTCATGGCTGTTGCTGAGGGAGAGGTGACACCTTCCTGGATCCTCAGTGGGTCTTTTGACACCCCCCCACCCCCCCCACCCCCCGCCACCGCCGGTTTGGGACATGGGCCTTAGAAAGAAGCATGGCTTTTGCAGAGTCAAAATCAGGTGACAGGCCATGCAGTTTAGGCAGTAAGAAAGGAACTGAGGATATATGAGGAGTGGTTCCCAATCCAAAATAGACATTTTCCTAACTATTCCCCTCCGGGTGTGAAGAAAAGAGACTTTAGCCTCTGGTTTGGCAGACGCCACACCCTGAGCCCCACACGTATGGACCAAACATGGAAAATGCCCCATCTCCCCGATGCCTGACAGCTAACTGCTGAAGGTAAGCAGTCTTCAGAAGATCCACTTCCTAAAGTACACCCTGCCACGTGTCTGCGTGGTGTGTGGAGTGCCGAGGAAGCAGCACCAGCTCAAAAGAAGTTGGAGAAACCTGTGCGGTTGAACTAGGAGGGATCATTAACAGCCTAGGAGAACTGTTGGTGGCTGGTGGCTGTGGGTCTTAGGTGTATGTATGCCTGCCCCACCGCAGCAAAGGTAACGGGACAGGAGGGAGAGAGAGAGAGAGAGAGAGAGAGAGAGAGAGAGAGAGAGAGAGAGAGAGAGAGAGAGAGAGAGAGAGAGAGAGAGAGAGAGAGAGAGAGAGAGAGAGAGAGAGAGAGAGAGAGAGAGAGAGAGAGAGAGAGCTGAAAGAGAGAGCTGAAAGAGAGAGCTTTTTATGAGTGGTGGCTCATGCTTGTAACCCCAAAGCAGAGGCAGGGAGATAGGCACAACGTTTGAAGTGAGCCTGGGGTTGCAGGCTGGCCAGGGTCATAAAGTGCGCTCCTGTGTAAAGAAAGGGCCAGTGGACAAGGACCACCCCCGCCCCCAATCCTCATCTTTCCTCCCTTTGAGAGAACACAACCTTTCAGATTATTTCAGACTGGTACTCTCCAGTCTGCTTGTCTGGGACTCACTGGGGTGGATGCCTTTAAAACAAAGTATCTCAAACAATGGCCCCGACGACTGGTTTTTGGGACTGAACTGTTCCTGAAGAACAGGGGAGCACGAAGGGGCGGTGAGGGCCCACCGACCCCAGGAGGGAGACCCAAGGCGGCCAGGTGTTTAAGACAGATGGGGACGAGTAGTTAAAACCCACATTATGTAGTTCTGTCGAGTATAAAACTGAATGTGTTGACCCATATATTCTAACTGGAAACGGACTCGAGTCGCTTAAAATATTGCAACGTCGATAGGACTAATTAATTGGAAATAAGAAACGAAAGAATACAATTAAACGAGAAGAGAATCATTTTCTAATTTAATAGAGGGACATTTATAAAGATCACAAGCTAAAAGGCATCGAATGATTCTATCGACATTCTATTAAATCAGTCCCGCGACCTGTGGGGGGGAGGACCCCGCGGGGGCGGCGCCGCATCCCGCCCTGTGTCTGCTGCGCCCACCACTTGCTCGACGCACCCCAGCGCCTGCTTGGGAGCCAACTCGCAGCCCGCCCGCTGCTTCCCGCCGGACCTGGCCTTCGCTCCCGCGGCTCCGACCCGCCATTCTGACCGCCCCGGACCTGGGGGATCCTGTCTTCCTGCCCAGGAGTCCCGGGTTCGCAGATATATTACAACAAAATTACTAATTGGAAAATGAAATTGTCAATAAAGTACACCCCCACGCGTGTACTATATCCTTAAATATTATGGTGTTTTATTAGTCATATTTCCTTACAATAATTTATTGCAATAAAACAGACACTGCAGGTCCCCTTAAATTGTCTTTTCATAATGAATAAATTTAAGCGGGCTAATTAATATATAAACTAGCCCAATTTGTCAAGTTGATTTGTATTTTAGTTAATTGTGAAAGTAATTACCACATGGTCAAATTAACAGCTTTCTGGAAATGACCAAGCCTGAGGTTTTATTTCCTTCCTGGGTGAAGAAAATTCATTTTTCCAAGCTCTTGATGTGATGAATAAAAGTCATAAATCTGGGTGATTGGTGCAGGCAGAGTCTAAATGGCTTCATATTTCATTTTAGGTTTAATAGAAATATTCATGCTCTGTTTTAATGAAATTAAATTGAAGGGGGATGGGGCCCTGGAGGCAGCCCTGGCTGGGGTCTTAAAGGGACAGTGCACGTTTTCCTGTCTTCACCCAAGGGCCAGAGCTAGAGGTCACCTCCATCTCAGTGGACTCAGTCAAGTAGTGGTGAACGCTGAGGGGGGTTGGGAACCATTCCCTCCCTGCCCAGCCCAGCACACTTGCAGCACTGGTTGAGGGGGCAATTCACACCCGGCCAGGTGTATTCTCATCTGGCTGAAGCTTCCCCTAGTCTGCCCCCCCCCACCAAAAAAAAAAAAAACCAGTCACAAGGGTCCTTTCTTGACTTGGAGCACAAGGTGGTTAGTTCGCGTGCTGCTGACAGGCCTGTCTCCCCACCTGCCTAAGAGGTCTGACATACTATATCCAAACCTTCCCATTCCTCCCGGGGAGCAATCCCAGAACCACAGCTCCTGACAGTGGGTCCCTCAACTGTTTCCCACTGTACATATCCCCCCCCCCCCCCCCGCAATCAGCCAGAAGGTGGCCTGGCCCGACTTGTATTACAGAGTACCCTCTTTCCAGAGTATCTGAGACCTAGTGTTGGCCCGGACCAGTCCAAGGCAGTCAGAGAATGGAAGAAAGCCTCCAGACTGCGTTTCTACCATACTCATTTTAGGGTTTTCCAGCTCGGGAATGCTTCAGGGACATTCTTCCCTCAGGCAGGTCCTGACCAGCCTGGCTCCTAAACGGTGCTGATCTGTGACTTGTTGATTCCGTTGAACAAATACAGCTTTGATGCGGTTCCAGCCAAAGTAGTTAGCTGATGAATTGACAAAAACTAATCAGCTTTATTGGGAAATAGGTTAAGGGTACGGGCGTGTCAATAACGCTCAGCCTGACCCCCTCGTCCATTAGCCAGGCAGGCTGATTAGAGTAAGAAGACCCTCTCGCCGTTTGAACCGAAATTGCTTTCATAAACTCACATTATTAGCAGTCGATGTGAGCAGCTAATTTAGAGAAGACATTCAGGCCCGTCACATCGATCATCGGGTTTATGTATCATTATCTCATTTACAGAATGTCGCAGTGTAAAACGTGTTTTTGGCAATAGGCTTGGCCTCTCGCCGGGGCTGCGCTGCTCCTTTAGCTACACTTGCAGGGGACCTCTTCAATTCCCTATGCATTCCCAGCGTGAACTCGAGAACCTTGCACACACATGCACACATGCACCCAGGCTTTCAGTGCATGGCCACTCGGTACACATGGACATCCTTGGGACTAGCCACCTGAGCTGCCTGTCTCCAGTCTCCCGCTGGGATGCTGGGGTAGCGGGCGCCCTCTCCTGCGAGCCCAGTATAGAGAAGCGCACTAGCCTCGGAGTCAGATGAAGTCTGATTCTGGCACCAGCATACAAAGAGAGTGGGTGGGTGCGCAAGCTGCCTCCCTCTCTCAAAGCCTTGGCCACCCAGTTGCCGGGCGTCCAGGGATCCACAGGCTTGCTAAGGCCCTTCTCCGCTTCGGCCTGACCTGCCCTCCCTTGGGCGGTCCGTTCTCTCCCCCTGGTAGCCTAAGTTCCAGGCCCAGATGCGACTGGGAGCCCAGAGTGGGCCACCTGTTCCTTTGGGTAATTATTTTAATGTAAGGGGCCCAGAGTCACCACTTCGCGCCTCCTGCAGTGACAGACGGCAGCGGAACTGCAGAAGCTCTGAGCCTTTCAGTGGAATTTCCCAGATGGGCCAAGGGGAGGCCAGGGCGGGTCACCAGGGGCCCTTTAACGAGTTCATTAGCCAAATTATCTTGCCCGCAGCACAGCCCCCCCCCCCCCCCCCCGCCAGAGACTCTCGGGAGAGCCAGCGAGAGGGTGGGTCTTCTTCCCTCCCTGCTGGTCTTTGCATGAACAGTTGTGAATAGAGAAGTGAAAGGACACCCTTCCCAAAGAGGAATAGGAACACCAAAGGCAATCTGGCATCTCTGGGTGTACTCTACAGGTATGAGCCAGACCAGCAAAGGCAGAGTGGTGGAGTGGTGGGGGATAAATTGCAATAATTAGGACACAAGGAGATTCTAACAACCAAACGCACTGACCCATATTGTGGACCAAACCTAGTACAGAACTCAAAGCCAAAGCCCCTGGAACTTTATTCTGTAGTTCTTAAGCAAAGAGCCTGGAACCTTGAAGCCTTGGTTTGTCCAATGGGGCATAGGTGCATTTCTTCCACAGGTTTCTGAGACTACTGTCCTAAGAAAGGCAACACTTGGGGAGAGCTTCTGGGGTAACCCAGCTGGCTTCTTCTGGCAAGAGACCTCTCCTGGGATCTCTGTATCGGAGAGGTATTGGCAGGGTTGAGGTGAACCTGATCCTAGACATAACCGCCTGTGCTGAGAAACAACCCTGCTCCCACCTGTCCCTCCCCAGCTCTGAGATGCGGTGCAGGAGGGGGTTCAGCATCCCTGCCCCTCCTCCTTGTCCTCACTCTGCCTCCTGCAGCCTCAGCTTCCGCCACCTCAGCAAGTAGTGAATAGACCAATTAGCCAGGACTTCCTGCCATTATCTGCTGTAGACTTGGGCATTAGTACGCCCTGATTCACCATAATTTCAAGTCAGAACACACTAAAAAATTCACTCACCGAGGCATTAAAATGTTCCCAGGCAACATCTGTGTTTGTGTATCTGGGTTTCTTCCTTGGATGTTTGATCTATACCGGCATCACATAGGTCAGTGGTGACAGTCCAGGCTAGGCAAGCACTTCCGTGTTGCTGTTTTTGTTTTTATATTTTTAAAGCATGCATTATATTGTTTGCCAGTGTTTATACATTTTGTTTCTGGGACCTCATGTTGCTAGTGTCTAGCAGTGTGACTTTCTCCTTCTGCCAGATAGGTAGCTTAGAAAGGTGTGGGAGTGCCCTCAAGAACAGCAACTGGAGACTTACCAGAGCCAGGTTTCCTAAACATACTTCACACTGGTGATGGGAAACTCGGTTATCATGAAGTGAATTGCTCTGCACTTCAAAACAGATCCCTTCTGTGGAAGAGTTAGCCAGCCCTGTATGCCGGTAGCAGTGGAGATGGAGTCAGGACTGCACAGCACACTTAGAGCTTGCTCCTACTCTTTGTCCTGACAATAGTATGAAGTTCCTACATAATGAATCTGCGCTAAAATGAAATGAGATCTTGGAGTAAAACCACAGGTTTCCTGGGAAGTATTTCATTTCTTTTAAGGGTGCTGTCCCCGCCCCTGGCTGATTAAAACAACTGAGGTAACCACTCAGCCTTGTTCCTCTCTATGACCCAGACCCATAGCTTCTAGGATGTGTAAGGGAAATTGGAAATACTTTTGACTTCCTGGGTAAAAAGAACCTGGTGCAGGGCTGAGCTCAGGTTCTTTGTGTTCTAGGGCATACAGAAACAAACATTTCCAAACATAAAAAACTAATATGTTGTTGCCAGGATTTTGTGAGTTTCATCCACTGTCATTCTCCCAGCCCCTTATAGCCCAGATTTGAACCTCCCCACCCCCTGCCATGAGGAATGAGGCGTGTGGAGAAGGGCAGCGGGCAGTGAGACTGAATAGCCTGGAGGTGGGCTTGGGTTTCAGCTGGTCCAGTGTAGGTTTCAGCATAGGGAAGGAGAGGGTGGAGGATGCTTTCCAAAAAGGGTGGCAAGAAATTCAAGTGTGCTAGGAGAGGCAGAGGAGGGCTGACAAAGAAAAGGACTCATTCATGTCCTTGGTAAGAGTAGATCACCTCAGCTTGGAACGCTGGTCCTCAGATCACTGTCTTCTGGGCCACCTTTGAAAACTACCCCTTTAAAAGCTGAACTGGAGATGGGGGCTAGAGTCAGAGAAGAGGTCAGCAGATCAAAGGATGGTGATGGTACCTTTGGCCCTCAGGCTCTTCAGGGGCTGTGATGAGTGGGGGTAACTCACCAAACTTCCCTTTTCCTGATCTTACCTTCCAGTGACCCCAGGCTCTTCACTGGAGTCTGTGTGTCCCCAGGCTGGGGTGGGGGGGAGCATGTCACTAGGGAAATTCTAAACACTGAAGTCAGTCAGGCCTGAAGGAGGTTGGTTCAGCACTCTCCCTGCTTGCCTTGTGTCCTCCTGAACTTATTATAGCCTGGGAAAATACCACCACCACCACCATCTCCATCTCTCCTCCTCCTCCTCCTCCTCCTCCTCCTCCTCCTCCTCCTCCACCCGCGGCCACCACCATCACCACCACCACTACCACCACACCACGGCTTGTAGTGGGTGACCACACTACATCCTCTAGCCTCAATTTTCTGAAGGAAAGCCTTAAAGTGTTGATCTGAAATTGAACTGAGTTAACTCCATGAAGATTTAATAGGGCTGAGAAGTCAATCTTCATGGGCCTTTCCCCCATGAAGTTGAGAGTAGGGGGTCATTTGTTTCAGTTCTGAAAACAGCCAGTCAAGTGACAGGTGCCCAGACGGACATACAGGGGAGGCTGCCTTGTATTCCATTTCCCAGCCATGCCTCCAGGCTCCTAGCCTTCTTATTAATGGCTTTTGTATATTGTACCTGTGGAATTCCACTGCAAGGGGAGCAAATGAATAAGTGACTGGTAAAAGAATCAATGCTCCTGTGAACTTGGTGTATGTAGGTTTTGTCCTGAATTCTTGTATAATTCCAGGTGTAGCCAGGCAGTGGTGGTGCATGCCTTTAATCTCAGCAAAGGCAGAGGCAGGGGGATCTCTGTGATTTTGAGGTCAGCTTGGTCTAGGAGTTCCAGGATAGGCTCCAAAGCTATACAGAAAAATCTGTCCCTAAAAAATTATTATTATTATTCCAGGTGTAAAATACATAGAATAGATTATAACATCTTTGTAAAAAGGGTTTTATTCTTATATGTTAATTATGCATACGCCTGAGTCTATTTGTGGATATGCATAGGTGAGTGTAGATAGATACCTGAGGAGGTCATAAGAGGAAGTACAATTTCCTGGAGCTGAATTTGCTGGTGGTTGTGAGTGAGAGTGGATGCTGGGAACCCAACTTGGGTCCTCTGCAAGTGCAGTGCTCATTCTGCAAATGCAAGCTCTGAACTGTGGAACCATTGGGACCATCATTCAGCCCCCTCAACATTTTATTCTTCTGTGGCTGTTTATATAAATCAACACTACTTTTTCAGTAAGAAGAAGAGGCTCAGTTGCAGGCTATCTTTACTAACTTACTGAATGCAAGACGCAAAAAAGAGATCCTGGCTGGGCACAGGGAGAAGAAGACAGGGAATCAATTGACTAAAGGTACACCAGGTCTTTAATCCCAGCCTCCTTGCTCTCCCACATCCTCATTTGGCCCCCAGGGCTGCTGGAGAATGGGGTGCAAGGCTGGGATTGCAGCTGAGCCCAGACCTTTGATCTCTGATGAGGCTCTAGTAAGCCTCCAGCTCAGACCTAGGCTGCCCCAAAGCTGGGTCAATTGACACTGGGAACAGGAAGAGACCCAGCATGCTCACTTCACACGTTGTAAAACACACAAAGATCCCAGTTCCAGATAACTGCCCGTCTTTCTCTCCCCTCCTCCTTCTCTCAGTTAATGCTCACTGCTGCCAGGTAAGTTGCGAACATGCACCAGTGTGCATTAACTTATTCTCAAACAGAAGTAGAATTTATAATCTTGTCCAAGCCCTTGGACTTCAGAGAATCTGTCTGGCCCAACCCCCACTTTGCCAGACCAAGAAATAAATCCGTCAAGTCTGGCATGCAAAGTTCTCCCTTCGCCAAAGAGGCTCTTGATATGGTCTCAGCCCACGACTTGTAGAATTATAGACTCAAATTCCAGACGGCAGAGAGGGATTTAGAGGCTTCTGGAGCATATCACCTACACAACAAATAGACAATGAATTCCTCTATTAGGGTAATTTTATGGAGGAAATCTGTTCCTAAACTCAGTAGACCTAACACTCCCCTTGTCAACAAAACCAACTCTTGTGTTGCAGGTCAGAGAGGATGGGGGTCCACTGAGGTCCACCTTAGGGAAATTTCATTGATCATTCTCTCCAGTCTTGAATAATTCGTTTTGGGACCAGTCAGTTTACTCACATCTAGAAAAGGCTGCATCCCTAGGAGGAGGGGAGCAGCCCAGGATTCTCGATTGCCTGAGTTGGGCCTCCTCCATAGGAGAAGCGGCAGGAAACCTCAGATCTCCTTGAATGCATTTTGCCCTCTGAGTCAGATGAGATGAGGAGCCAGGACAAACACAGATGAGAAGCTTCATGGCTAGCAGGGGTAGCCCCTCAAATCAGACCTGATTGAAGTTTCTTTGAACCTGTGCTCTAGAAGACAAAGATGTAGCATCATAATGATAATGAAAGCACATGAAACACAGATAGGGCTACATTTTCATCACAGCAAAAAGACAGCACCCAAAGGCAACAGCTATGTAGACAAGGTGCTTTTATGACCAGCTGTTGGCTTTTGCGGAACTGTATAGCGTTTACTCCAAGCTGCTCCTGCTCTGTTCATGACTTTCCAGCTAGGACTGTGCACCTCAGAACCACCCTGTCATCTTGAAAAAGGAATCCCACTCATCTCAGAACCACTGTGTCAAGTCTCTCCAGAATAAAAACTCTTGAGGAGAAAAGTGTAGTTCTTTTATTTATCTTCCCCCCCCCCCCCCCACACACACACCAAAAAAATAAAATTCTCTTAAAACAGCCTCGCCTGCTATTTTTGTTTGTCTTTTGATTTGTAAACAGGGTTTCTCTGTTACAAAAACTGGCTCTGTAGACCAGGCTGGTCTCAAAGGCACGGAGATTTGCCTGTCTCTGTGCCTCCACAGCCTGGCCCTGGCCTACTACTTTTAGCTCCATCCACTGTCTTAGGATCCTCCGCCCCTTCCTGACCCACTTCTGCCCCTTTATTAACCTCTCACCTGCTTAGGAAAGCCAAGCTTCCGCAACCTGGAACTTTCTCCCACCTCCTCCACCTGTTTGGGGAAGATACCTGAGATGGAGCTGGCGACAAAGCTCTGTTGGGGCCACTTGATTTCCCAACTTACTTATTGATTCGTTAAGCTTAAAAAAAAAAAAAAAAAACCTGGAAGGAAATATATGATGAGTGTGTAGGGTGAGGTCTGGATTCGCACTCTAATATCGCGCTCAGTTGGAAGTCCTCTCCTGATTTTCCTGGACCCGGCCGGCAGGAGGAGGCGAGAGCCTGACCGTGACTCCCTCAGCCTTGGGAAGGGCTCAGTCTGAGGGTGCAGCCCTTGGCAGGCCCCAGGAAAGCCTTTCCCCTGAGCGCCCACGAGGCAAGGCTCTGCCAAGAGAACTTTGTCGTCTAGGTCCGGCTCGCTGAACAAATGACCTTCAAACCAATGTAGGTCCCTTACTCCGAGAACTGAAAGATGGCTCTCTCTCCAACCTGACAGGGGTGGGCTAAGGAAGCGCCTGACAATGATTTGTGGGTGTCAGACTCTCACTCACCATATTTATACACATCAGAAACATTCGAGAACAAGCATCTACAGCGCAGGAGACTGGGGGGGGGGTGCAGATTCGAAAGTTCGACCTGCAGAGGGTTGGTGACAGGGACTCAGACCATCTTGAGGCGTCCAAGACTCAGGAACGCTAGAGATTCTGATCTTCAGCATGCTAAGTTCAGGGTCCAGGTTTGGGCCCCCAGTAGGCGTCAGGGGTGAGGAACCACCAAGTTCCTCGGTGCAGAACAGTCCACAACTTCGGCTAGGGCGCACGTGTAGGTGGAGGATGATAATATACTGGTCTCTGGCCGAACAAGGTGTCTAGGGGACTCAAGGGCACTCACAGGACGCAAGATTACAAGCGCCCACCACCCTCTCAGCACCAAGGAACCTGCAAGCCTGTATATTCAGCCTCTAAACTCGTCCTTCCCATCTCTTCCCCACTACTGCTGCTTACCACCCGCTACTTAGGACCTGGGGGCGCTGGGGCGGGGCGGCAGGCGAATTGGACCGTGACAGGTGTGCCCCTCGGCCAATCGCCGGACGGACACCCCTCCCCGGCCCCCCGCTGCGTGCGCCAATCCCAGACCGCGCTGAGCTTCAAGTGTGCGGAGGGGCGCGGGTCCCCACCAAGGCGCCAGCGGCCTCGGCGCGGTCGCTTGAGCTCCGGAAAGCAGAGAGCCGGCCTCCCAACCCAAACTCGCTGGAGCGCTCGCGTGGGAGTTTGTACCAGTGAGTGGAGCGCGGTCGCCGCGAGGACTGCAAACGGGGCATCTGGACCATGTTCGCTCTCCGCTGAGTTTCTAGCTGCGACTTTGACTATTGGCAAATAATCGCAGTAACAATACCAAGCCTCAATACTGAGCCACCACCACGCTCAGTCTCCGCAAGTCCGCACACGACCGCGTAGCCCACCCTTGGGCACTGACCGTCAGCCCCAAACGAGCCGATGGAAAAATCCAAAAATTTCCGCATCGACGCCCTGCTAGCGGTGGATCCCCCGCGAGCCTCCTCCACTCAAAGCGCGCCGCTGGCCTTGGTCACTTCGCTCGCGGCCACAGCATCTGGCCCCGGTAGAGGCGGCAGCAGTGGCGGGGGGACCAGTAGCGGGGCGAGCCGCAGCTGTAGCCCGGTGTCCTCGGAGGCCACTGCAGCACCGGGAGACCGGCTGCGGGCTGAGAGCCCGTCGCCCCCGCGCCTCCTGGCTGCGCACTGCGCTCTGCTGCCCAAGCCCGGATTCCTGGGAGCCGGAGGCGGCGGCGGCGGCGCGGCGGGTGGGCCGGGCACTCCCCACCACCACGCGCACCCGGGTGCCGCGGCCGCGGCCGCTGCCGCTGCAGCTGCCGCCGCTGCTGGAGGCCTGGCACTGGGGCTGCACCCGGGGGGCGCGCAGGGCGGCGCGGGCCTCCCGGCACAGGCGGCTCTCTACGGTCACCCGGTCTATGGTTATTCGGCAGCGGCAGCAGCGGCCGCGCTGGCGGGCCAGCACCCTGCGCTTTCCTACTCCTACCCTCAGGTGCAGGGTGCGCACCCCACTCACCCTGCCGACCCCATCAAGCTGGGTGCCGGCACCTTCCAGCTGGACCAGTGGCTGCGCGCGTCCACAGCAGGCATGATTCTGCCCAAGATGCCGGACTTCAGCTGTGAGTACCTGCGCAGCACCGGGGCAGTTCTCTCGCGCATCCTTCTCTCCCGCACCCCCTTGCTTCTGGCCTCAGCTCTCAGCGAGCTGTGCAAGTGCAGCGAAGCCGCCAGGGCTCATTCCTGGGCCTGTGAGGCCTCGCGTGGGCAGCGCGGCGTGAGAGGAGCAGCGAATTATTAAGATGGCCACGCTCGGGCCTTGCTTTCTCTTTCTCTCTTAATGGGCAGGGGAGGTTAGAGGTATGAGGCTGAAATCTAATGATTAACTTGCGGGTTGGAGAAGGAAGTGAGTGGGAAGGCTAGCCAAAGAGGGCCTCAAATGGGGTAGATTTAGAGTCACTGAAACCTGGGACTTATCAGGGGGAACATGAACTTGGTCAGGGGCTCAAACACACCACAGGGTTCCTTCCATAAGTAGCTAAGGTGAGAATAGACTCTAGACTCGCAGGGCTACAAAGCTAGGGCCCAAGCCCTTCTCTGACCCTTGTCAGGGCTCTTCCTTCCTCTGAAGGGCTAAGGTATGTGTCAGGTGTGGTGTGGTGTGGTGTGGTGTGGTGTGGTGTGGTGTGGTGTGGTGTGGTGTGGTGTGGTGTGGTGTGGTGTGTGGAGGCGGGTGTCCCTGCATACAATGTCCAAGAGGTCTCTTTTGAGCAGAAGGTCTCAAATATCTTCATGGGAATTCCATGTGCCCAGCACCTTTGGGAGTTCCTATCCAAGGTGAAGGTTCAGCCTACTGAATCCTCTCTGCCACCCAAGAGAGACAACATTTCATGGGCTATTTCAGACTTCTCTGGCACATGCTACATCTCTGTAGGATACCCTGGTTCTGACTCTTGCCCTGTGCCCCACATGGGTAGGGGCAAGCTGCCTTTCCATTCAGGCCAGAACAGAAGATGTATATGACTTCTCCCTGTCAGCCGCCCAACACCCAAACAAAGAGACCCCATTGTTTCCGTCTGAGTGGGTTTGTTTAGACTGGGGAGATGCAGGCTCTGAGGGAAAAAAGCAAAAAAGAAAACAGAAATAAACACTTGCCAGAATTCAGATTCCTCTGCTAGAAGCAGTGGTTGTAACCAAACAGAAGAAGTGAAGGACCCCAGAGAACTGCAGAAGTAACAAGGTGGTGAGAGAATCCCAGCCTGCACACTGTTTGCTCACAGCCACCCAGGCTTTTCCCAGCTTGGCTTCAAGAAGGCCAGCCTTGTTGCTCTCGGCAAAGGGAAGGCTTCCATTAACTTTAGTTGGGGGGCTGCAGCTCAGTCCCTGAAATTGTTTCTATTCAGTAAGTCCTGGCAAGATCTAAGCCTGGCCGAGGAGCCCAGCAAACCCCTTCAGATGGAAACCTAGCCATAAATGTTCATTATGGCTGCATTTCCTAGGCCTGAGATGCATAAGTGCCTAGAGAGGAGATGGTCACTGGTCACCAACTGACCTCCATGGCTTTGGGTTTCCTGACCACTCAAGTGCTTTCTGTAGGAGAAAGGATGTTTTTAATGGAGCCCATGATCACTCAAAATCCCTGCAAGCAGGAGGACACCTCTGCCAGCACAGCCAGCCCATAGTCTCTTACTGTAGCTGCATTAAAAGTATGGCCAGTTCTACATTAGGAAAAGAATTCAAACCCCAGACCCCGGACAAGCACTAAGGAATGCAGCAGAGGGTAGCTAACCGTGTTCTATTCCTGGGACTTCCTCTCACCTGGAAAAACAGGCTTGATTTTCTTTAATTGGTTATTTCTACTCACTGGATGGCATTTCCCAATGATCCCTTCTGAGCCAGTGTTTTAATTAGAGTTCTAATGTATTGTCAAGTTGGGAATCCGTAGCCTTGTTTAACTAAAGCAGGGGGCGTGGGCCTTCCTATAAAGCAAATTGCCGATCCCAGGGGAGCCTGAGCTCATCCCAGCCAGGGGCTGGCCTCTTTCTTTCCTTTGCTTTCTTTCTTTTATTGTCTAACACTCTTTGGACTCCTGGGAAATCAAGGGAAGTCTCGTTTTGAGGTCATAAAATTCTCTGTGATGTAACCGTGCAAAATTATGTAAATAAAGCTGGACAGATCTCCTGGAACACACAGAAAGCCAGATCCACTCACAGCTCAGCCTTTAATTTGAGTAATGAGAATCGTCCGAACAGGCTTCCAGCCCCTTTGCCCTCTGCTCTAGAAAGAGGAGGGAGCTTGTCAAGACAGACGTGGAGACACCCCGATGAATATGTTTATTTTGCCTCCAGCTTCTGTTCTTACCCTTCTTTCTCTCACACCCAAGGTCTGCGGGCCCCACGCCCCTTTTCTGCTCTTTAGCTTTAAGATGGTGGCGGGACCAAGAAGATGGGTGCTTTTCCAGCTCAAGGTGGGGGAAGGCCCTCCACAAGAACAGGGGCGATTTAGTCTGTTGCTGGTCCAGCCGGGTTGCCAATCCTCTTCCTATTGGTGTTCATACAGGTGGACACTGTGAGCAGGCAAAAGGCCCTATATAATCGCGACCCTCAAATGAAAAGAATTGTCTGTTGGGACATGCCCTCCACTTCCGCTTGGTGTTTGAGATATGGGTCCTCTGGTCCGTGGAGAGCTCACGTCTGCAGGGTGGGCGCTAGAGGCTGCACCCTGGGAGGGACAAGGGCAGCAATGGCTGGAACCGGGGCAGTGGACAAGCCTACAAGGCCTCTCGCCCTTTTGGTCCACAGCCCAGGCGCAGTCGAACCTCTTGGGGAAGTGCCGAAGGCCTCGCACCGCCTTCACCAGCCAGCAGCTGTTGGAGCTGGAACACCAGTTCAAGCTCAACAAGTACCTGTCGAGGCCCAAGCGTTTTGAGGTGGCCACCTCCCTCATGCTCACAGAGACCCAGGTGCGCACCTGATACCCCCGCCCCCCTGAGCAGCAGGTCCACCAAACCGCCAGGCGGGTACTGATTTGGGGAACTGGGTCCCAGCCTCTTAACTTAGGTTGGGTATTAATTCTCAGTTGGTATTAATTCTCAGTTGGTATTAATTCTCAGTTGGTATTAATTCTCAGTCGGTCAGGCTCTAGGGAAACCCAGAGCGTCTTTCCGCCCTGAAGGTTTGAGTCAATAGTTTGGGATACAGGCTGAGATTCTGTATTTAACAAGCTATTCTGAAGAAAGTATCTCTCAGGTCACGTTCTAGAAGATTCTTTTTCTAGAAAGGTGAGGACTTGAGAGTTTAGAGACCTGCCAGCTGCCTTGGTGCTTGATAGATCAAGCACCACGCCCAGCTATGGGGTTACTGAAGAACAGAGTGGATGGAAGTAGGAGCTAGGGAATTGAGAAGCCACTGCCCGGTCAGCTTCTTAGTCCTCTACGGAGACAGACCCCTTCTAGGGTGAGGGTGGGTCGAGAGACAGGGGTCCCGGGTGCTCACACCCTCATTCGTGGGGATGCAGGTGGCAGGTTTCTCACGCCAGCTTGTGCCTGCAGGTGAAGATTTGGTTCCAGAACCGCCGAATGAAATGGAAACGTAGCAAAAAGGCCAAAGAGCAGGCGGCGCAGGAGGCAGAGAAGCAGAAGGGAGGCGGTGGGGCAGCCGGCAAAGGCTGCGCAGAGGAGAAGGCGGATGAGGAGCTGCTGGGACCGCCGGTGTCCAGAGACAAGGCCAGTGGCCGTCGTCTGCGGGACTTGCGAGACAGTGACCCGGACGAAGAGGATGATGATGAAGAGGACGACCATTTCCCCTACAGCAATGGCGCCCTTGCCCACGCCGCCTCGTCCGACTGCTCATCCGAGGACGACTCGCCTCCTCCAAGGCCGGGCGGACTCGGGCACCAGCCTCCGCCCCAGTAGTTACCCCAAGCGCGGCAGCAAGGAAGCGCAAGAAGGCCATCCTGGCTGCGGGTATCCAAGCCTATCCTGCGGCCTAATGCCAGCCTGGCTGCCTCTCCTCCGACCGTGCATCCAGGTGCGGGCTGGGGCGGGGGATGCTATTCCGGGCCCTTAAACAGCAAGGAGAGTTCCGATGTGAACTTCCGTTCTTTTAAATTTAATTTTTGATGTTTCGGCTGGAGGTGTTTGTGAGAAGAATCTTCTCGGAGTGTTTCCTGCTTGCCTCTTCCCTCTCCGGAGAAGGGAAAACTACAGTGTTAAGTGACCTAGAAACTTGAAACCTCCTTTGGAGACACCATTCTGCTAAGAATTGAAAAATAGAAAAAAAAATTTTATGCCTATGTATGGGGGGGGTGTTATGTCATAAGCATTCAGACTGCTGAAAAATTTCAGAATGGTAGTGTATTTTTGTATATTGTATTTATATATAAAGAAAGAAATGTCTACTTATGCATGCTAAATTATTATTTAGCTTCCCCATTCCCCAGGGTGGAGATGGAATGTAAAATAAATTGGTTTTGTACTGGATGAGAGTGGAAAAAAATCCAACAATCTTTAATTTTGGAAGGAGGATTGAACCCAGGACCTTGGGCAAGCTAAGCAAGTGCTCTGCCACCCAGCCCAGAAAGTGCAAATCTTGTGGTTCCTGGGTGTTTTGGTTGTCCAGATGATGGGCAGGGTGTCTTCTTCCTGATTATCAGCAAAGGGTGAAAATCAGAAAGGCAAATGGGTGTCAGTACCACCTCCATATCTGGGCCTCCAAGAATGAACCTGATTTCCCTGATTCCGGTGTGGGAGAGGGTGGGATCACAGGTGTGAAGTGTGGCTAAAAATATCAGAGGCCAGGTGTCAGAACACTCAGAGTTCAAGACTGTTAGCTGAGTGATTTTGGACACTATGTTTATTTCCCATTAATTTGCTGGATCTTTTAGCTTCATTGGCATGGGAATATAGTATTTGAATATTTCGGAGAATAAGCTGCCAACAACTAGGTGGTAGGACATTAGGGGTCCTAGCGATCACCGGCGCTAAGCAAGCACATTTCCCGGTAAAGCGCTTAATGGTGCCATTCAGTGCATTCTTTTGACCGGGTCCCTCCGATGTCCCTTGTACTAGCCAGGATTTTGTTGGATCTTTGCAAATGTCTTCTTAGAGGGAGCGGCGGATAGCAAGAATGCTCCATGCCAGGACTGCAATGGCTCTGGGTTAATAAACCTCTGCAGCGAACGCCATCAATCAATCAGCCCCCAGACCATGTGCAGCACACATGCAGGGCCCAGCTCTAGGCGCACCGGCCTCTGCATCCTGACTCTGGCCAGGGAACACTGGGTCCTCCCGGTCTTGTTTGTCCCCCTCAGTCACCCTCTCTGGAGTGTCTGCCTATGGTCGGTCACTTTCTCTCCCACATCTGGGTGAGAGCGAACAGCCCCCTCCCCTTGCTTTTGCCCGCCCTTCCTCCCAGCTGATGAGAGTTCAGAGAGGCCTGGAGTTTCATTTGGGTGATTACAGTGAGGCCAGAAGGGCACTCCTCCATCTCAGAGCCCAGCCACATTAATATCCTTCTGGCAGCTCATTAACACCCGAGCTCCTTCCGTAAAATCCAAGCAGGCTCAAGTGAGGGCTTGGACCTGGAAGCCAGGTAGGGTACCTGCTGAGCGCCAGGAGCACGACCAATGATCCAAAGGCTCATTGAGGAGCAAATCTGGACTGGGTTTACAACTGGGAGAGAAAGTAAAGGGCTGGAGCAAAAGGAATTGGAAAATCTGAGAGGAATGGATGAAAGGGGGGGGGGAGCAGATGCTTTAAAAAAGATGCATGTATCTCTTTTTAATTTCTAACACATTGGCGAGGTTCTGCCCGAAGCAATCTCTCCTCCCAAGCTTGCTCCACATCTGGGGATTATTTTCCCTCTGAGGATGGCCATCCCAGTCTCAGAGCCTTGGAGCCCTAAACACTGGGTAAACAGAAAGGGAGGCCTGGACCTGGGAACTCAGGGTACCCCCACTCCAAAGGAGAGACTCTCCCCTGGAACAAAGGCCAACGGAATGCTGGAGAAGAAACAATCACCGGGTAGGGTACAGCAGGGCTGCAAGTCTCTGATTTGGCGCGCAGATCCGCTGACGGCCTCAGTGTCTCAAGCCAGCAGCTTAATCGCAGCGGAATTTATCTCGCTAATAAATTTAATGATCAATTCGTTCTTGTCACAGTAGCTCTTCCCCAAATCAATTATAGCAAATTTAAATATAATCACTGCCTCATCCTAGCTTACTCCGGGCACGAAGCACATTCATTCCGCCTAACGAACTGCCTGGAGGCCTCCTGGGGTGCATGGAGAGCCGCGCCCCTACTTAGGGTCACCGCCTTGGCTGAGCTACCCACAAGGAACGCCTAGGGCCTTTTCCCGTCTTCACTCAAGTCTCTGTAACCTCTCGGGCCAGGATGGTGGGATTAGAAAATGGCTTTGCAGTCCCAAGGATTGGAACTGCCAGCCAGGTCTACACAGTGGGCATCCTGATTTCCGGAGTTTGAATTCCAAGCATCATCCTCAGGTGACCCAGTCCCAGTCTGAAACTGGCCATGCCTGATCCCCAAGATGCGTCTCTCTTCATTCTAAATGTGTTTCGGCAGAACGATTCTGCAGTCCTGTGCTGTGATGTAAGATCTGGATCTGATTAAGAGAGCCCCCCACCCCCACCTCGCAGCTGACAGGAACTCCCAGGAACCCCCAACTCTACACTCATAATTTAAAGGTCTGACTCTGATAACTGATTTCTTTAGCAATCCAATAAAATAACCCACTCCCTTTACAGCTCTTGAGACTGGTCAGAGACCATAGAGACAGGTTAATAATATAGGATCTGGTAGCCCAGAACAAGTAGAGAACTCTTCATGTTCGCCCTCCCCAGCTCAGTCCGCAGTCCCCAGCCACAGCCGGGAGTGAGAAGCTTATAACTTTATGATCCCCAAAGCATGGACAGGAGAAACACAAATAGGCAGCTGGGAGGCCATGAATGACAGACAGGCTTTGAAGGATACTGTTAACAGAAAGGTCCGCCTTAGAAAAGGCGGGGAAGACTGCCTGGAGAATAGAGAAGTACAGTAAAACCACACAACTGCAGACTCACAAAGGACTGGAACAGACACGTAAATGGCTAGGAGGAGAGACACAAGTCAAACCTTTAGGATGGTGTATCCATCACAAATACAGAAGTCTGTTAAGCGCTGGTGTGAGGATGTGGAGAAATTTGACCCCTTGTACAACCGACTGGATGGCAGTGTAAAGCGGTTCAGTCATTGTGGGAAACAATATGGAAGGGTCTCGAAAACAATCAAAACTGAGCTGAGACCGTAGCTCATCAGGAGGGAGCTTGCCTAGTATGTATGGGGCCCTTAGTTCAGTTCCCAGACCACTGTGTGAGCCAGTGGTGCCAGTTCTGAATATCTCAAAGGACTGGCGGCAAGCTCTGAAAGAGAAATAAGCACACTAAGATTTTACAGCATTATTATTCAAAAGAGGCAAGAGCAGGAGCAAAGGAGGTATTAAACTGCAGGCGAATCTGTGAACAAAATAATTCACTTTATGGAGGAAGGGAGGGAAGGAGGGAGGGAAGGAGGGAGGGGGAAGAAAGGAATGAAGTCAGGCTCTGCCACAGTGCCTCAGCATGAATGAGTCCAGGAGACTATTGGAACTAAAGCAGCCACTGGAACCAAGTGCTACATGACTTCACTTGTAGAGGCACCTTTTAATTAAAAAAAAAAAAAAGTTCACGTGAGTGCAGGTGCCCTGGGAGGGTAGGGGCAAAGGATCCAGATCCCCTGGAGCTGGGGGCATGGGGGCACCAAAATCAGGTCTTCTGCAAGAGCAGAAAGTGCTCTTAATCGCTGAGCCATCTTTCCACATCTTTCCACATTTTAGACCCTTAGAAGATTCTCTGGAGGTTTATAGGGGGTGTAAAGTCTATGGCTTTGTTTACAGGGGCAGAATTTCATTTTAGGGAAATAAGAATGTTCTAGAGATCTTGTGTCTACAAGAGGCCTTTAGTTAACATTGTACTATATGCTTAGAAATGGTAGAGAGGGAGATGGGGGCACATGCCTATCACCCCAGCACCGCAGAGGATGGCTAATCTGAGCCAGGGGTCTACATAGGGCAATCGCGTCTGAATGACAAAGCTGGTGATGGGGGTTGTATCAGAAGCCTGTAACCCCACCATTCTAGAGCCTCAGGCAGGGAAATTGCCAGGGGCCCCTGTGGGCTGCATAACAAGAGCCCATCTAGAAAGAAAGGTAAACATGTTTTTTGCATTTCCACTCCTAGCTTGTGCCTTCTACAACCCCGCCGCGCCCTTTCTCCTTTCTCCTAGGAAATCAGCGATGAGGAGGTCGCTCTGTCTGTTAACTTCGCAAAACTGAGTGTGGCTTGGTGCCCTGCTCTGGGCTTCAGGATTGTTCCCCCATACACATATCAGGGTTACCAGTTAAATGAGCCCTGGAATCTTCCCCTAGTCTTAGAGGTACAGGGTCAGTGTGAGTGAGTCTTTAGACCCTGAATAGAGAGAGCCCCAGGGCTAGCTAGGTGGGAACCCCTGGAAGGAGAGTGGCTCCGGAGGCGGCTTGAAGATTTTGGGGATCCGAAGGAAGGAGTCTTCTCGGAAGATTCTCAAGGTGTGGGTGCCACGAGGAATGCTCCCTGCCCCCCTCCCCCCCCCCCCCCGATCAAAGTCCCGCCATACTCTGTGTCTCCCTCAATAAAACTAATCCTTCGGAGGTGTGACCTGCGCCGAGAAAGCCGCAGTGTTCCGACAAGGGCGAATATGTTTTTCAGATTTGGGTTTTATGGTCGGATTAAAGTTTATTTTCCATAATAGGACACCTAATAAAACGCATAAAGCCGGCCCGGGCTCCAGCTGGTGGCCTCGTTTAACACTTTCACTTCGTAAATCACTTTAGGGAAAGCCAGGTGTGCAGCGCGGGTGCTCGGGGCGGCGGTAGCAACTCGGATCCACGCGGGGCACCATCATCGCGCGTGCGGCTCCCACCTCCGGGAGTCCGCCTCTAGCAGGAGGTGGAGCGGCCCGGGGTCACCTGCTCGCGGGGTTCCTAGCCGCTCGGCCCAGCGCCGACCCCGCATTCCGCCGCCCGCGCACCTGCCGCCCCGCCCCGGGTACACACGGTGCCTGACAATGCGCGGCTCCCACCCATTGTCCCTGGCGGCGCAGGGGCGGGACGCAGGGTGACACCCCCCTGCCGACCCGGCAAGGGCGGGCGCGCGGTTTACCCAGCTGGGGAGGAACAAAGGAGCGCGCTTATCTCCCCGGCCCGCGCAACCGACCCGGGGCTGAGCAGCGCGGGGTCAGGACTGGGGCGCGGGGCGGGATCCTAGGCTGGGACCGCGAAAGGGAAGTACCTGCCCATGGGCTCCACGAAGCGGCGACCTCCGGGGAGTCCGGGCTGCTCAGTCCAGTCTCCAGGACCTTCTTCAGCACGGTGCTAGAATAGGCCCCAGGAGATATGGCTGCCGTAGCAAGGTGTGCTGCGGGGCTGGGTTCAGTTCACCCCTAGAATCCCCGGTCCCACCATAGGCTACTGTAATACTCCCAAAAGAGTTCAAGGTGTCTTCCAGAAAAACAAGGAGGTAGGCCATGGAAGTGTTAGTTCTGAAAGCCTACCCTGTTTCACCAAGATGCCTGCAGGTTTTATACTTGTTACATTTTAATTTTCCTGATTAAAATAGTTCTTGCAACCATAATATTTGTTTTACGCTGGAATTCAATAAAAAGGGAGAAAACAACAAAATAAACAAAAAAAACCATAAAGGGGGCAGGGAGTGTCAGGGTGGTATGAGTCTTGGTTTGTTCGGTTTATTCTGCTTGGGACTCCCAGGTGGTCACAGACTGCCTGAGTTAAGCCCTGGCTTAGCTGCCTCTTGCAAACTGTGCCTCAGCTAGTGTCAGAGGCCCTTTGTGCAAACAGAGGCACAGTTCTCAAGTCTGCCTAGCTCTAGTGCTTCAAGTCAGGACAACATAGACAGGAGTTTTAAAATGACAATAATGAATTACAAAGGGATACGAATCTTCCTCACATGTTCTCTCTCTCTCTCTCTCTCTCTCTCTCTCTCTCTCTCTCTCTCTCTCTCTCTCTCTCTCTCTCTCTCTCTCTCTCTCTCTCTCTCTCTCTCTCTCTCTCTCTCTCCTCTTCCAGGCAACTCACCATCCAGGTCTCTTTATGCTAGGTCTTCAGGTTCATGATCAGCCTCAGGTTCAGAAACCTAAGCCACCAAGAGCAACTAATCCAACCTGTAAGCCTTTCTTTCTTTTTAAAAATTAATTGATTTACATGTATTTGCCTGCATATATTGCGCCACTTATATGCCAGGTGTGTTAAGAGCCCGGAAGAGGGCATGGGACTCCCCAGAACTGGAGTTTCAGAAGGTTGAGGACCACCAGGTGGGTGTTGGGACTCAAACCTCAACAGCAGCCAGTGCTCTCAACAGGTGAGCCATCTCCTGACCCCTTTCAGCTTCCCACCTGGAAAGAGCATTGACTCAGTCAATGTCCTGAGTCAGACCCTGGTTTGACCTTCTTGCACCTCAGATGAAGCTGTGACTGACCAGTGAGACACTTGCACATACAAAACAACCAGAGCCTTAAAACATGAATGCCACTCTGCCCACTGCTCTTAGTAGCCAGTGGGCATGTGGAGAGGCTGGCCAGAGACAACCCTCCCAAGATGTCAGCAAGTGCTATCAGCCATACCCATTAGTCTGGCCAACTCTGATCTAAATGAACAATGATCATGGGGAGATTTTAAGTCCCTCTTTGGATTACATACTACTCAGAAACTCTGTGATACAGTGAGGGCCTTATTAGCACAGCTCATATTTTCTAGCCAAGCCTTCATGATATGTCACTGAGCTCTGGCCTGGTCTACAGTTACTTAGATTGCTGCCTTATAGATGGAACAGTATTTATCCAGATATCTGACAGTGGCCAAAGAACAGTCACACTCTGCCTCCAACTGTCTGGACTCTCCCAAGAGGCAGGCTGAGCCTCAGCCCCTAAAGGAGAGATCTGCAAAGCCGTCTTCTATACTCGTGAGGGTACTTACTGTCTTGCATTCCTATAGTGCTTGAATTTAAGGGCCATGTCTGAGAACATGTCAGGATTAAGGTGGCACAGATGACAGGGACTTCAGGTAACTGGTAACAGAATTTCTAGCTCATGTGAACAGGCTGTTCAGGGCTAGGCTCACGATCAGACTCTCTATCTTGTGAGTTTTCTCCCCTGGCTCCATATCCCAGCTAGCAAGGGGGTGGGGTGTTCTTTAGTTGCTTTTCTTGTGGTTGGAAGCAAAAGCAGACCAAAGTAATTTCTAAGAAGAAGGGCTTGTTCGGGCTCATGGCTGAGAAGGTGTTATTCATCCTGGAAGGCATGGTGGGACTGGAGGCTTGTAGTTAGAAAGCAGAGAGGAATGTTGCTTCCCATAGTCAGGGTGTGCCTCTCCTCCTCCGTCAGGCCTCTTCGGAAATGACTGCACAGACAGACCCAGAAGTGTATTTACTAAATGATTTTAAATCTAGTCTAGTTGACAAGGATAAGACTATTAGCCATCGCAGGGGATAAGGTCTCCAGCAAGGCCTCAGGACTTCAGGGATGGATCTCCCCATCCCACTGGCTGGAACGCATCACACAGAACTTCTGGAGACCAGAAGAGAGCTTCCAGTTTTGGTTGTAATGGACCTGGTTGGACAGTGCGGTTTGCAGGAATAAGAGGAGATGAGAAACAAGCCCCATCACAGGTAATTTGTTATTGTGGTAAAATTTGCAGGTTTGTCTTTTAAGCACTGTAAGTGGTGCCATACGGCATCTCCCTTCTCTGTACCTCAACTTTCATCATCCACATGTCATCTCTGGGATCTGCAATTTATGCTCTGAGCAGCCAAGTACCCTCTGCCTTCTACTCCTGTGGTGCCGCCTATTTCAAGAGCTTGATTCTTTTAAAAAATTTTAAAATTACAAACTTTTTTTTTTTTTTTTTTTTTTAAAGACAGGGTTTCTCTGTGTGGCCCCAGTTGTTCTGGAACTTGCTCTGTAGACCACATTGGCCAGCCTCAGAACTCAAAAATGCCTGCCTCTACCTTCCGATTAAAGGCACATGCCACCATGCCCAGCTTTTGTTTCATTTTTAATGTTTCATGTATTCTTTGTGTGTATGTGTGCACATGAGAGCATATGCGTACGTGTGTGTGTGTGTGTGTGTGGTGTGTGCTTGCGTGCACTTGCCTGTGCATGTGCATATGTGTGCATGTGTGTATTCATGCCATAGCACACATGTGAAGGTAGAGGACAAGTTTGTGGAGTCAGTTTTCTCCTTCCACCTTTTTCTTTAGAAGATGGGATCTTAATGTGCAGTCCTGGTTGATCTGGAACTCAATATATAGACCAAACTGACCTGGAACTGCCTGTCTGTCTCCTGGGTGCTGAGATTATATGTGTGTGTTACCATACCTCACTGTCCTTCACCTTTCATGAAGGTTCCGGGGATTGAACTGAGGCCCTCAGACTCATAAGCAAGCACCTTTAAACTCCATGGCCCGTCACTTCTTTCTTTTAAAACCACCAGGTCTCTGAAATCCCTCTCTTTGTTTCCGGCACAGAAACATTCTATCCTCAAAGCAGCATGCTTTTGGTATCTTTGAACTTTCAGAGAAAATTTGAGACAAGGGGTCCCAGGAGCTCAGGGGAGTCTCTCCCTGTTCTCCAGCTGCAGGTGGCTGGGGTCATTACCAAGTCCTAGCTCAGCACCTGGTACCCTAGTTGCCGCCCTTCTGTGGTGCCCCTATAGTCTACATCTAGAGTTTTGGAGGCCTTTTGCTCTCTATCTTCATAAAACAAAGTAATTTGCTTTTAATGACTGCTGATGTTTTCTTTCCCAGTTCTATTGAAGCTGATAATGTCTGCAGCCTTCCCTGCAGGTTAAACTACCATGACCTTCATAATCAGAGTACAGAAATAAATTATATTTGCTCATATATGTCACTCTATCTCAGGGCCTGGCTGCCTCCTAATCGCAGACGGTATGATAGGGCTTTCCTTTTATCAGGCCTCTCCCTCGCAGGTAACAAAGCGCTTTATTATGCCATTAAGAGGGGGGAGTGTCTCAGCCGCTGGTTCCCACTGTGACTACAGTGACACTCGGGCTTCCAGCCCTGGGACTCTCCCACGGTAGTGACAGGGGAAGGGTGAGCAGAGCTCCTTCCCATCTGTCCAGGCCATATGAGACATAAGGCCTTCAGAACTAGGTGACATGATTTGAACTTGAAAGGAAGAGGGGCTGACGGAGTTGTCAATCTTCTGGACTCCAAGCTGAACACTGGTGCAAGGATCAACTGCTACATCCCAGACCCACTTTGGCTGAGCTGAATCTCTGATTGGGGGAACGAAGCCATTCATGAGCCTGCTCTTGTAGGTTCTGGTCCTTACCTGCCTTTGGGGAGCTAGGCCAGGAAGGGTCTGGAATTTTGGAGGCCAGGGTCCTGGGAGGCCACTGAGCCCCTTGTTTCTGGGTAAAAGAGCTTCTAGCAGGCCTAGAGGTGGTAAATGGCTCTTTTCAGATGGTCCAAGTGGTGACAGATTCTCTAATGATTTGTCTGGGTTCTAAGGAAGCACAGACCTGGACAGAACCTTCTGGTTCTCAACCTTCTTACTGCTGTGACTTTTTAATATACTTCCTTATGTTGTGGTGTCCCACAGCCACAAAATTATTTTTGTTGTTACTTCATAACTGTAATTTTGCTACTGTTATGAATAATAACATAAATGTCTTTGTTTTCTAATGGCCTTGGCGACCACTGTGAAAGGGTCATTTGTCCCTCCCAAGAGGTCACAACCCACAGGTTGAGAACTACTTCTAGAGGACCACTTCTGATATCCTGGTGGACTATTTTATCAATACCTCTTTGAGGGAGTAGAAGGACCCTCAAATGTTCATACGCAAGTGATGCCTTTGGTGTAACATGTCCCAATCACATCTGCATTGGGGATTGTGTTTGTGGCATGTGAACTATGGTGTCATATTCCCCAGGTAATGTGGCATATGTGTGAAAATGTATTGATTTGTCTAATAAAAAGCTAAACGGCTAATAGTTAGGCAGGAGGTATAGGTAGGACTTCTGGGCAGAGAGAGAACGCTGGGAAAGATGTAGAGTTGGCAGCCAGACACAGAGGAACCAGCAGGAACAGTACAGAGAGATGAGGTAACGAGCCATAACAGATTAATTTAAGTTATAAGAGCTGGGGAACAGGGCTGGAGAGATGGCTCAGCAGTTAAAAGCACTGGCTGCTCTTCCAGAGGTCCTGAGTCCAATTCCCAGCAACCACGTGGTGGCTCACAACCATCTATAGTGAGATCTGGCGCCCTCTTCAGTCCTACAGGGACACATGCAGGCAGAATACTGTACTTAATAAATAAATCTTTAAAACAAAACAAAGCGGAAAAACTAGTGGGATAAGCCTAAGCCAAGGCTGAGCTTTCATTTATGAGTTGGAGGCCCCCAAAAGTATGACTACAAGGCCAGCACTTATCCACCGCTTAGTTTATCAGCAAGTCCTGCTGCTTTGTTAACGTGAAAATTTAGACCTGTCATTTGCTAGGTCTAGCCAGAAGACAGAGGGGTTCCAGCCCCACCCTCACCGTGCACACAGAGTCCTGTAGACCACCACAGGGTTTCATCCATTGGGTCCAGACCCACTAATGAAATTATGGAGAGCAAAGACAAAATAAGTCTCTAACACACTGTCTTTTGATGAGTTAATTGAGTGTTTTATGCCCAAATGTAAGCCATTTGTTTGTCCGTAGCCTCAAGCTCTGGGTAAGTTCATACATACAGGAAGCCTGGTTTGCCTTTTTGGCTTCTGTATCCGGTCTGATATTTACACCTCTGGGCACAGCTGCTTGGGGCCATGCAAAATTGAACAATAATAATATTAATTATTTTGGTCCCAGTTTTGTGCCACACCATCCCAGATCCTGCTTGTGAGATACTGGAAGCCAGGCTTGCCTGAGAGCTCACGTCTTGTCATAAATGTCTGAGAGTATCCTGGTCTTTGTGCTTATTATTATTATTATTATTATTATTATTATTATTATTGTTATTATTATTATTCCTAACTGTTTTCCTGGAGTGAGAAAAAGTAACCCGATTACCATCAGCTTTTAAGAAAACAGATGTCAGGTCTATGGCTGACGCTTATTTGGTAAAGTACTTACATGTGATACTGAATTTAATCTTCAGCACTGTGTAAAATTGGCATGACGGTATATGCTTGGAATCCAGCACATAGAAAGTAGAGGCAAGAAGGTCAGAAGTTCAAGATCATCCTAATTTACCCATCTCCAAAAAAAGTCAGATAGATACTAACATAGACTCTTACAATGATATTCATGACAAATCAAGTAGAAGACCTGAGATAGCCTAGAGGGTAACATGCTTGCCTTGCAAAGCATGAGGCTCTGAGTTCAATCCCCAGCACCCTCATAAAAAGCCAGGTGTGATGGTGTGTACTGATATTTAATCCCAGAACTAAGGAGACAGAAACAGGATTTGGGGTTTGCTGGTCAGCCAGCCTGGGTGAATCAGTGAGTGACCCTGTCTTTAGAAGCTAAGTAGATCCTGACCCCCAATGTTGCTGGCATGCACACACACACACACACACACACACACACACACACACACACACACACACACACACAGAGATACACATACACCATGAAGTGATAAAGAATAGTTAAGAGACTCTCCTAGTTGCTCTTCAGTGAGAACCTGGCTGTTCTCAAATCATAGTAGACATCTCCTTTCTATGGGTCAGAACCTACCTGGTGATTAATAGAGCACGGGTCTTTTGAAAGACAGACCAGCTAGGGGCATACACTGAAATGCCTGGGGCCTACAGTGCCAGGCTGTTGCTCTCAAGAGAAACACTGAAGACAGAGACAAACACGTAGTCACAGGAGCTGTGAGCAAGCCGTGCTCAGCCACAGATTATCCCTCCAGTCCCACACTGGGAGTCTTTAAAAACCCTGTACATCTGTGATTCAAATGTTCCTCTTCCTGGCTGGCTTGGAATATTTAGACATGTTGGGAAAGGCTGCTGCTGCCTAGAACTTCTAGGTTCTTCACAGAAGCTGACAACCTCCCGCACCACCTTGAAGCTCCAGCAGCTGCCTTCTGCAGCCCAAGGCCTAGGTTTTGGGCGTGGCCTTGCACACTACTAGTAAAACAGCATTCTATTATCCACGGACCTTTCAAAAAGTAACTGGAAAGGAAAAGCCTCACACAGTGTGGTGCCACTGCAGTCAGATGCCAGTCTGTGGATTACAGACAGTGGTAAGGTCAGGAGGGACCAATCACATCAGACCCATACTGTACTGATCAGGGGTTCAGTTCAAGGCCACAGAGTCCCTGGCTTGTGAGGTCAGTCATTCCTGCATGGTCCCTAGTTTTCAGCAGGTCTGAGGTCTCCAGGGATACCGCCCATCACTGTAAAACCAGCTAAGGTCCTGTTCTTAGTTCTTTCTGCTCAACTTCATCATCACTGTTCTGTTGACAGAGGTAAGGTAACCACTAGTCCTGGTTTGCTCATGGCTGGGTGGCCCATAACTCCAGTTCTAGAGGATCCAATGCCCTCCCTATTCTGATGTCTCCGGGCACCAGACATACACATAGTGCAATACATACATTCATACACATTAAATAAACGTATCTTTTAAAAAAAGATTCCCAGGATGGTAGGAGAATTTTAAATGTGGGGCAAGAGTGTTCTATAGAAAAATAAAAAGTAAACATGATCTTTGAACCTCATTTGCTCCTTTTTAGGGAAAGAGGCTATAGAAATAGCCCAGGTAGGAACAGCATGCCTGGCAGTTCTTATGACATGTAGGGCACCAGTGCACAGCCTCTGGTGCTAGGATGGTATTGAGGGTGTGGAAGAAATGTCTGCATTCATGGGAAGGGCAAGGCTGAAGATGAGGAGTGAAGAAGGATGACCGCTGCTCATTCAGGCAATAGCATCAAAATGTATATAAACTTGCACATGTAACTGTATCTGCAAGCATATGTAAAAGTGAACATAGGCTGTGAGCGACGGGAAAACCAAAATGATCAATAAATAAGGGCAGCTGCTCTTTTCTTGGAAACACTTGAGAAAGTAAAATGAAAAAACAGCTCATTATTGAGAATCATCAAAAATATCTTCAAAAGCTGTTCGCGAGTTTTTCCTCCCTCTGACACCCTGCCAAGCTTGCCATCTTTGCCCTTCTCCCTCACAGGTGCTGGGGTAATTACCAGCCAACATGGAAGCTGTCAATGGGGGGTAAAAAGCTGTTCCTGGGGCAGAAATCAGGACCACACTCTATTCTGAGTTAATCTGCTGTGATCAGAAATTATGCCCATTACTGTTGGGAAATGAGCTGGGGACCCAGGAAAGGTTGGCAGCAGTCACTTCCTTGTCTGGATGTGTCAAGGTCAAAATCACTCAGCATGGGCAAAGCTGTCTTCCAGTGAGATGCATGCTGCCTCGTCTTTAACATGCACAAGTGTCACAGGCCTGGGATCATCCTTCAATCTGGACCTTGTCAGGACCCAATGTCTCCACTCATTATCTCATGCAAACATCATTTTTCTCCATTATCCTGCTTTACTCAACATAAATGTCCCCTTCCCATGAGCTCTACTTCCAAACAGCCAAATACCTCCTACTTCAGCCCATGTCACAAAACAAAGTTGAGGAAAGGCAAAGTGCTCCTGCCCTGCCTGGGCTGCTTTTCCACGGACCTTTACTTCCTCTGTGGCCACACAGACTCATGGCCCAAACATTACACCAACCACAGGATCCTTTGTGGGCAGGCTGCTAACGAAGCTCCCATCCCAGAAACTGAGCTCCCACCATGTCTGACTTCACCGGACAACTTCGTGGTCTGAGTCCAGCTGCCGGACCTGTGCTTTGTTCCCTCATGACTTTACTCTCCTCCAGGATCTTAGATGCTGGAGATCCACAGGCTCTTTCCAGAGGTGGAGTGGTGGAGTCTGCTTGTCCCTGACTGCCCAAGATTACTCTGGTCTTAGAAAACGCAGTGTGCCTCAGATCTAAATAGTCTTTTTTTTTTTTTTTTTTTTTTTTAACATCACCTCTTTAGCTTCCAAATTCTGAACAGGGTCATTACTACAGTAGTGTGATTTGTTTCCAAAGGTTTATGTGCTGGAAGCTGGGCTTCAGGCTGGTAGTATGGGGCTCATAAAACAAGAGGGCCTTGGGAGGTTATCATAGGGTGTTTCCCTGGAAAGGTACTGACGATGGTTTCCTGCAGTGATATTGTGAGTGGGATACTGGGTGACTATTACTAATCTATTCTGCACTTTTCTAAACTATTTTGTTTTGTTGTTTTTCGAGACAGGGTATCTCTGTGCAATAGTTGTGGCTGTCCTGGAACCTGCTTTGTACACCAGGATGGCCTCGAGCTTACAGAGATCCTCCTGCATCCACCAGCCCAAATGCTGAATCAAGGGCATGCACCATCACACCCCAGCATTCCACTTTTCTAACCCACTGCTATGTTGTGATGCAGCCAGTGTAGGAAAACCAGAGTAAGATCAGAGCAGAGAGCATTCTGGCAACCTCCTAGGGAATGCGGACACTAAGCAGGTGCCATGTCACCCTAACAGCCCCCATTGCACCATCTCATCTCTTCTGGGGCTCTTGTGATTTTGGCACAGGGATCCAGGTGAAGATCAAGTTTCAGCAGGGGAAGCTGGAAGGATTTCCACATCTGGCCTCAGGGCTGACTTTCAGGATGACCTGGGAAGTTCCCCTATCTGCCTCCATAGTAGGTTTGAGCCAGACTTGGGACCTGACAGAACTCTGGGTGTCTCCGACCTTGATACCAGGTGGGGTTGATGGTGAGTGAGCATGTGTGCCCCCCCTCCCATCTGTGCTCATGCAGGTGACCAAGGCTGCAGCTCTTCGGAGAACCTCAAGTGTGAGGTGGAGGTAGCACACCTAGGCATTCACAGCTCCCAGACTGACAGCTGCCACCAGCATGTGAGTTCCGCATTCTGGCTTGTCACCCCCTCATGGCTCCGGTCACTGTTTTATGCAATTTCTCCTTGTATAGTTCCTGCCATTCACCCCCCCCCCCCACACACACCTATCCTCTAGAATCCTTGGCTGACTCTGAGACTTGGCCCACTGGATGCACCTGGCTGGAGCTTTGGGGTCCATCTTGATCCAGTCCAGTTAGCCATAGGGAGGCCAGAGAAAGGAAGCAAGGTGCCTTGTGGTGAGTTAAACAGCTCCAAGGTTGTGGGATGGGCCTCAGGAGATGCTTGCAGAGCGAAGAATGGTATCAGGAGAAAGAGGAACCAAGAGGACTAGGTCCTGCACTAGGTCAAGCCAGGCAGTACTTTTTGTTTTTCCCTGTGATAGGATTATTTTGTGTAGCTTTGGTTGTCCTAAGACTAGCTCTGTAGACCAGGCTGGTTTTAAACTCACAGAAATCCACCTGCTTCCGCCTCCCAAGTGCTGGGATTAAATGTATATTCTACTACTGCCCGCTTACCAGGCAGAGTCTTAATTTGATTTCTCATGATGAACCAAAAGAAGAACGGGGAAAACCAGGAGGCCCCAGAGCATAGGCACCTCACTTAGCTTCAGCAGCCTGAGATGGTAGAGACAGGTCTGTATGCCAGGTGGGTGAGGGCCCCTCTAAGTGCCACAGCCAGCTGGCTTCAGTCCACAGTTCCTGGCACATGTATCTCATATAATCAGAACCACAAAAAGGCACATGGCTGCTGCCACTGGCAATAAGCCATACGTTCACAGCTATGGCACACCAGAGACCCACATCTGGTTTACTGATAAACAGGAATATCTGGAATTTCAAAGGTTCCATGTTCTGGAATATGTCAGAAGGACACAACACACAGTAAAACTTCATGAATATAATGGTTTGTTAAAAGTAATTTACAATCCATAAATCAGGATGGAGGGCCAGCTCAAGTGAATACAAACAGAAATAATGGTGCTATCTACATTTCAGACCATGGAAATGAGAACCAATCCTCCCAACTCAACATAGGGTGCTTTGGCTCTACCCCTCAGCACCAATCCCAGGGGACTCAGAGACACATCTTGAACTAATCACAAAGCTCTCTAGTCTTCCAGTCAGCCAACATAAGAGACCACTCTGTGCATGTAACACAGAAGGAAGGAGATGCAGCTATGGAAAAGGAAGGGTGGAGACTGTTGGAGTGTTGGGGTGGGCCTGAGTCATGCTGTGAAAGCAGGTTTAATGCACCTACAAAACGGATTACACACATTCACAAGCTCTCCTTGCTCTTTGGAGGGGATAAAGAAACCTGGTCTCAGAAATGAGTGGCACACTGTTCTGTGCTGGCTAGTTTACATAAGCTAGAATCGTCCGAGAGGAGATAACCTCAATGGAGAAATTGCCTCCATAAGGTCAGGCTGTAGGTAAGCCTGGTTGAAGTGGGAGAGCCCAGCTCATTGTGGGTGGTGCCACCCCTGGGCTGGTGGTCCTGGGTGCTCTAAGCAGGCACGCTGAGAAAGCCAGTAAGGTGCACTCCATGGCCTCCGCTTCAGCTCCTGCTTCAGGGTCCATCCTGTTTGAGTTCTTGCCTTGGCTTCCCTCGATGCACTGTAATTCACATTATGTAAGCCAAGTAAAATATTTTCTCAAGTTGCTTTTGATCTCTGTTTCATCACAGCCATAGAAACCCTAAGGCACATAGGTACAGTCCCTTAGAAATGTCCCTTACCTCCTACAGGCTCATGTATTTGCACTGTTTGGAAGGCTTAGAAGGTGTGTTGTTGAGGGTGGGCTTCGAGGTTTCAGAAGCTCATGCCAGGCTCAATCTCTCTCTGCATGTGGGTCAGGATATAGTTTTCAGTTACGATTGTAGCACCATGCCTGCCTGCTGTCATGATGAAGGGCTAAGCATCTAAAGCCCACATAAAGGACGCCCACAATCAGATGCTTTCTTTTTATGAGATGCCTTGTTCATGTTCTGTCTTCATGGCAATAGAACATTAACTAGACAAGCTGTCTCCTGCTTTGAGACAAGGTCTCACTAGGTAGCCCTGGCTGTGTTCACTACACTGGCCTAGAACACACAGAAATCCCACCCATTTCTGCCTTGTGAGTGCTGGGATTAAAATCGTGTGCCACTATGACCTGCTTTTTTTGTTCCTGACATCATTATCTTCTCTTATACTAATCCTAAAGGTTTTATGTGTATGTGTGTTCTTGAGTGTATGTATGTGTACTCTATGGGTACACATGCCTGTGGAATCTAGAAGAGGGCACTGAATTCCCTGGAAGTGGAGTTACAGGTGAGCTGTCCAATGTGGGTGCTGGGAACGAAACCCAGGTTTTCTGTAAGAGCAGCAAGTACTCTTAACTGCTCAGTTGCTTCTGCAGGAGCCTGTTTTTGATTTATAAACACCATTCCCCACCCCAAGGGGACAAAGCTCAGAGAGGACAAGGCTCACTGGTGAAATGGCTGAGAAATAATGGGAACCCACAAAATTCACTGCCAGAGAGCAGGCAAACGCCAAGCAGCTTTGCAGATATGTGGAAAGCTAGAGCGGACTGGTTTTCTTCTGACCCCACCACCAACAGAAGCACAGAAGTATTCACAGGAAGAGTAAGATGGCAGAGCAGGGGGTTCCAGCCCTCACCCCCAACAGGACACCGATTCTTGCAGTTGCTCACTGACAAGAGAACCCAGTGAAGGAAAACACCAGGAACACACAAGAGGGTAAGGGCACCATTTTACAAGTGTCACACCTTCTCAGAGCCCCTTCAGTTGTGACTTTACTCAAAAGCAAGTGGGTTGCTCAACATTGTAGGGGGGTCATTCTGTCTCACCCCAGAACACTCAAAGGCTAAGGATAAGCAGACCACACAGAGGCTGCTGAGAGGAGTGTACAGTGTGAGTACCAGATCTCAGGAGGTGTGGCCACTTGAGAGGGCACTGACAGTGAGCACTGAAGGAACAGACCTGTGCCCCAAGATCTGTCAGTGCATACTGGGGACTCACTTTACAGTTACACACATAGGCAGAAGTGGAAGTGAAGGTCTGGGAACAGCAGTGCACATTAAATGGTAATGGAAAGGGAATGGGGTGGACACACATTTATCAGACAAAAGACTATGTCTTACACTGTCTCAAGCGCCACATTCCCACCACCCCTCAATGCAATCTCTACCAAAGTCCAGTGGCATTCCCTTCCCATATAACAGGGAAAAACAAAACAAAACCCCCAAAGCCATAAACTTATTTATAACACAAAGAACCAAGTGATGTTGAGAAAAACAAGGCTAGGGTTTCACCCTCCTGGTCTCAGAGCACATCTCAGCTGGAGTCATTAGAGCAGAATGGTCCCAGCACAACAGACTTACACAAGGTGCAAAGAGCAGACAGCGGGGGAAATCATTGCGCCTTCAATAAGCAGTGCTGGGAAAACTGGGTATCTATGCACAGGCTGAAAGACTCAAACAGCTCCCAATGGTCAGACTTAAGGGAAGCCTGACGCTGTGGGCTGGGGGAAGACAAGGGCAAAGGCTGTTTAGACTCTGGATTTGAATCCCAAAGCAGAGACAACAAATGCAGTAAACAAGTGGGGTAGTATGGAGCTAAAAATCCCACAAAGAGACAACATATAATAAGGCAGACGGCAGGGGCTGGCAAGATGGCCTAGTGGGTAAAGAAAGATGCTTGTTCCAAGGTGACCAGAGTCCAATCCCTACCTACCTATAAAGTAGGAGGAACTGATCCCTTCGAGTTGTCCTCTGACCGTCACATGTGCACCAGGGCACACCAATACATTAAGTTATAAAATGTAGTAAGGCAGCTTTTGGGATGGGTGAGGGCATTTTCAAGTCCTGTATCTTCCTTAAGATGTATTTTATTATGTAAACAGTGTTTCTGCTTGCATGCTGGAAAGGGCACCAGATCTCATTATAGATGGGTGTAAGTTGCCATGTGGTTGCTGGGAATTGGAATTCAGGACCTCTAGAACAGACAGTGCTTTCAACCTCTATGCCATCTCTCCAGCCAAGTCCTGTATCTTACCTGGGGTTAACATTCAAAATAAATAAGTAACTCATACAACTAAACAGAAAAAAAACAACAAACCCCAAAACTTGACTTAAAAAGAAAACCACCAGGGAAAGGATCTGAATAAGTTTTTCTCCAAAGTAAATTCAAAATGGCCAACAAGAGTGTAGAAAGGTTGTACATCCCTAATCCTGAAACCGCATTGGCACTGGCTCATGCCTGTCTGTCCAGCTACTGCTAAAACAGAGTAACAAGTGAAGGGTGTGAACAAAAGGGAGCCCTGTACTGTGTGTGCGGGATGAAAACTGGTTCAGCCATTATGCAAAACTGTGGGACCGTCCTCAAAAACTAACAATAGAAATGACATAGGGTGCAGTTAAGGCCACTGCAGGGACTGAGTGTCCCCAGATAGCCTTCTCAGAGAGAACAGTCTTGTTATTTGTGACCACATGGACAAGGTGGGTGCACAGACACTACATGATCTCACCTTTCCATGGACTCTGAAACAAAAGCAAAAGCAGAGTAGGACAGTGTTTGTCAAGGGCACCAACACTCAACTATGGCGTTCTGGCATTGCACCTTAAAGCACAGGGACTACAGCCAACAGCACCTGGCATTAAGAGACTTCACCAACCACACCCAAGTCACAGTAATAATGAAGGGGTGGGAGTGGACTTTGGGAGGATATGTCCATGACCTTGAGATTCTTGTGGGCATACTTCTCTCAAATTATACACACTGAAATGGTTTGTATGTCAGGCACATAAAGTAGTTTAACTGGGAGACGCCTAAGCAGATACTACACTTCCGGAGGACCCAGGTTCATAACACTCACAGGCAGCTCACAACGTACATGCAAGCAAAACATTACACACATAAACAAACCAGGCCACAGTTCCTTGCCTTAAACTAAGGTAATATGGGGATCTAAGAGTCCATAGTGATATCAAATGGAGGAAAGAATTCTTATTGTAGAATAATAAAGATAAAAGAAACAGAAAAACCACCTCCAACACTATCCAATTAAGAGTCATGATACATAATAGAAGACTAGCCTGTAATATGCAGCTTTTTTCTCCATTTGGATAGGACCATGGCCAACATATATCCAACATGCTTTTTTTTTTTTTTTTTTTTTTTTTAAAAAGGAAAAGTCACACAATTAAGGGAAGAGTCTGGGGATGAGCCAGGTATAAACAACCTTACAGTCCTGTGTCAGCCACTTCTGGGATGGCAGAAGCCACTCTCTCCTGTTGGACAACAGGCTCAAGCCAGACTCAGAACTCAGTGGTGGTGACACTACAGAAAATAGCTTTAAAAAAAAAGTTTATTTTTAAATAAAGTTTACATCTTTATTTTATAAATGAAACTTCATTTTAAAAAAGCGATTCTATACACGTTTGTTGTTTGAGACAGGGTTTCTTTATGTAGTTCTGCAACTATGTGGACCATGTTGACTTTGAATTCGGAGATTTGCCTGCCTGTGCATCCCAAGTGCTGGGACTAAAGGTGTGTACTTATACATTAGTTCTTAATCTTTATTGTAAAAGTACACACACAGAATGGGGGGGAGAGAATATTGCTGTTTCAGTACCTTGCAGTATTTTCAAATGAAAGTATAATACATTTTTAAAAAGTATATACTTGAGGCTGGCATGGTGATACATGCCTTTAATTCTATCACTTGGGGCAGGGAAAGGGGTGGCAGATGGATTTCTGTGAGTTAGAGGACATATTGAATCCCAGGACAGCTAGGGTCACATGGAGATACTGTCTCAAAAAATCAAAATAAATAAGACATATTTGGGGCTGCAGCTCTAGCTTAGTGGTTGAGAGTACTTGCTATTCCAAAAGACCTGGGTTTGTTTGATTCCCAGCCCACACTGGCATCATACCTACCTGGGACCACAGGTCCAGGGATCCTCTTTTGGCCTCCAAAAAACTCACACGTGTCCACACTCACACACAAGTAACATTTACAAATAAGAAAATACACCTTTCTTTTCTGTGTGAAGCTGAGGAGTGAACCCAAGGTTCAAGTAGGCATTCTACCACAGAGCTTTACTCTCAGCCCCAAATCCATATACACTGTCAACTTGACAGAAACCAGAATCATTCAGGAGGCCAACCTGGGAGTAGCTGTAAGGGAGTTTCTTGATCGGGCTAATTCAGATGGAGACCCATCTTGAACATGGGTGGCACCTTCCTATGGGATGGGGTCTCAGACTTCATAACAAGGAGCAAGTGAGGTGAGCACTGTGCCCACCTCTCTGCTTCCTGACCACTGATGAAATGTGACCAGCTGCCCTGAGCTCTTGCTACATGGCACTCCACCACGACAGGCCACGCCTACACAGTATGAGCCCCAGCTGACAAGAACAGAACAGACACTGCTGGCTCACCTCAGGGACCTGCCTAGAGACCTCCTGACTGCACACAGTCATCTCAGACACACTGCTACAGGAACATGCTGCTTAAAACTCAAGTAAAGAGGTGACTCACATAGGAATAGCATCTCTGGTCTGTGCTCACCTTCCTGGAATGTGCATTCTGCACAGAACACTGCTGGGCAGAAGGACTCTGATTTAGGAATTTTCTATTTCTGTTTAGTTGCTTTTCAGCAACTGAAGGGTCAGGGTTAGTCAAGTTTACAACATTTGAAAGAGAAGCAAACTTTAAAACTGTAAAATCAAGAGCATTCAAGCATCCATGGAAGCATGCCTCTAAGGCTATTCCTTCTTCCTCAGACTGCTGTGCCTCAGTGAGCAGTGAACCCATGCTAATTGCTTACCCACCACAATCATTTATAATCACATTACGTTCATAGTTCTCTCTATTCTCACCAAGTACCCAATAACTACCTGAATTTTCTTATCAAATAGTCCCCAAGGCCTATCTCCTATGAATGGGAGATATTGGATCCTAAGCATCAGTTAGTAACTTAGCTTCTGATTTATTTTTATTTTTATTTTTGGACATGGTCTCACAATTTGCCCTGGCTGTCCTGGAACTTGCTATGTAGACCAGGCTGGCCTTGAACTCACGGATCTGCCTGTCTGTGCTTCCCCAGTGCTGGGATTAGAGACATGCAACACCATGCTTGGCTCAGCTTCTGAACTTTTAGCCAATATTTCAGAAGATAAAAAAGCCATAAATTTATAATCTCATCCCCCTCCTCACGGCTTAAAGCTACACCTTCTCTCCCCTTCCCCTTTCATCTATAATATACATACATATACATTTAAACTACACAGTACAACCCTGGGCTCAAATAAGATCTGAAAGTAGAGTATTTAAACCACGACAGAACATGGCATAATCCCCCCACTCTTACAAGGCAGAATAGGCATTTAAATTCACAAATGACATCTCTTGGTCAAATGTTCTCTATTATCCTTTGGCTACATTCTCAGGATAGCTTTGCCCTGTAAAGACTTGGATGCAAGGCCTGCCCTCTCTCTCAGCAGACTGGCTTCCTCAGCACTCTGGAGAGTCTGTGTGTGCTTCAGTAAGAAGTGGCTGATGAACAGCTTCAGGCCTTCTTGCAACATTCCCAGCTTTGGATTGTCAGACACTCTGAAAGGGAATTGGAGACATAGGTCAGGGAGGGGCTATTCTTGCAGATCTCAGTGCCCACTAGCTCAAGCAGCAAGGTAAAACCTACTTTTAGGTATTTGTTTTTTGGATGATGGGATAAAACCCAAGGTCTTACATAAGATAGGCATGTGTTCTGTTACTGAGACACCCCACCCTGGCCCTTAGTTTAAAAAGTCCATTTCTAGGCAGAACCTTGCTATGCCCTCTAAGGTCTTCAACTCCTGGACTCAAAGAATTCTCCTTTGCTCAGTCTCTAGAAAAACAGTGACCATGGGAATGTTACTACACCTGGCTCCTTGTTTTTAAGGACAAAGCAGTCAAGCGTGGGTCCAAACTGGAACCCAGAGCTTCATTCTCCGAGGTGCTAGACCTACTGGCACATACTGCCATAACTGGTTGCACCCAGCTTCTTTTAGTAGGAGTCTCTGCTAAGAACCTCTTTTGCTGGGTGTGGTGACACATATCTTTAGTCCCAGCACTGGTGAGGCAGAGGCAGGCTCGGACCTGTGAGATTGAGGTCAGTTTGGTCTTCACAGCAAGCTCTAGGCCAGCCAGAGATATATAGGGGGACCCTGTCTCAAAAACAAAGTAAAATGAACAAACAAAAAGCAAAATAATGATTTTTCTTTTTTTTTGAGACGGTCTTACTCTAACTAATCTGGCCTCAAATTCACCAGGTTGGCCTTGAGCTTATTAATTATTAATTCTTCTGCCTCAGTTTCTTAAATTCTGGGATTCCAGGTGTGAACTGAGATGCGCAGCTTTCACTTAAGAATTTCTTGGGGGCCAGGGGTGAGGATCAGTGGAAGAAGCATAAGTTTAGCACAAAGGTCTGGGTTCAAGTCCCAGCACCTCCTAAGAAGAAAGTGAAATGAAACCCAAGGCCCAGCTTAACACAGGTACTTGTTACAATCACTGTTCTCTATTGGGCGAGTCTTGCAATTTTTCATTCCAGTACACAAATATTGTAGCTTAGAATTAGGTCTAAAATTGTGCATTAGACACAACCTCCATGCTTGCTCAAATGGCAATCTCTCCGCTCTTTTCCCATGTCTTATCAGGAAACACTGAGCATGTACCTTGAGAAAATTAAAGCCAGGTCGTCTTCTTCTGTTTCCATTAACAGCTCAGTCAATACTCTTCGTAGGAAGTGAACTCTTGGTTTATCCAATTCACTGAATTCAACTACCTAAGGGTCAGGAGATAGGAAAACATCATACTGTTGATTCGGCACTACCATGATTTGTGACCTGCTCTCTGTAATACCAACTGCTGGCACAGTGGGCTGACTCCCATGCTGTGAACTACATGGCAATGGGATCAGAGCTCCAGGGAATATACACTCCAAACCTGAGACTTACTTAGTGAGGACAGACAGGTCTATCCTTGTCCTCTCATGTAGACATTCTTTATTAAAGCATCAAGAAGTGCATAAAGAACCTCAATTTTAGCAGTAGGATAAGCATACTATACTTACACCATGGACTTTCACACAATCACTACTAAGAGAACCACAGACATCAACAGAGAAAACACAAACTCAAGCTGAATTTAAATAGAGCCTCACAATCTCTTCCAAGCACGCTTTTCTTAACCCTCTGGGCTTTTCCTCCAAAATTTTGGGCTTTTTTATTCTCTCTCCAAAGCCTTCAATCCCACCCCACAGCTGCTTATTGTTTTGTGACTGTCCTTCCTGGTCATTTTCCTTCTCTCTTTCAGGCAGTTGTTAAGGTTTTGTGCCTAGCCTGTATTGTCTTTGAAATGCTAACAAAATTGCCCATATTTACTGTAACAGGGTAGCCTAGGGAGGTCTGAGCTACGCCCACATACACTGCTTACAGATACAGGCATGGGATACATAGCACCAAAGCATGCCTAGAAACAAGGATAAACACATTAGAGTGGCTCCCCAGAGAAGAGCCAAGGGCAGAGACAAGAGACCAGGAAGAGTCAGGGATTTGTAATGAGCCCTGTGATGGCTATTCTTAGCTGTCAACTTGAAGACACGTGGAACTAAAACCCCACTGGTGAGGGATTTTCTGCTTAATGTGAAATAGGAAGATCTGCTTCTAATCTGAAATTTGAGGTGGGAAGACACGCCTTTACTCTGGGCCACAGTTTCTGCTGGAAGCTGTATAAAGACATAGAAGAAAGAAGGAAGCTTTTCCTCTTTGCCAGCCAATCTCACGGACTGAGAAACTGCTAGACGCTTGGATTTTCTGCCTCCAGCCAGCCATGGTGGAATAACCTGGACTGCAGACTGTAAGTCATTCTAATAAATCACACGCACATGCGCGCACACACACACACACACACACACACACACACACACACACACACACACAGTGTCACTCTAGAGAACCTGACTAGTACAGTCCTATTACCCATAACTGGTCCTGTCCTCGTCTCACTTGGATGAAAGGCAGGAAGGACAAATGCACACGGACACAGCAATGTCCCAGGACACTCAACTTAGCACTGCTATGACCTCCCTCAGAATTTCTAGGATACTGCAGCTCACTCTTATCCACAGGCTTCACCATCTTCTATACTGGTGCTTGGGGGTGGGGGTGGACGGACACAGGACTTACAGCCTTATGACATTTTGCAGTGAAGATCCACACTGTGTCTTTAAAAAGAGGAAAGCCTATCCTAGCTAATATTATGTCAACTTGACACAAACCAGGGTCATCTGAGAGAGAGCCTCAGTTGAGAAAATGTCTCCATAAAATGGGCTGCAGAGACTGATTCAGGAGGGCCCGGCCCATTGTGGGAGTCTGGGGTTCTATAAGCAGGCGAAGCTTTGGTCCTCTGGGACCTCTGCATTAGTTCCTGCTTCCAGCTTCCTGTCCTTACTTCTGTCAGTGACAGACTGCTACCTGGAAGTGAAATGAAACCCTTCCTTCCCAAGTTGCTTTGGTCAGTGTGTTTATAACAGCAATAATAACCCTGAAGACAGAGTTCTACTTCACTTTATGCTCCCAGCTGAGCTGTGACCAGGTCAGTATTGTATAAGAACCTGTAACTGAGCTGATGAGATGGCTAAGCAGGTCAAGTCACTTGCCAACAACCTGGATGATCTGAGCTGATTCTCAGAACACATGTGGCAGAAAGAGATAACTAATTCCTGAATGTTGCCTTCTGACCTCAGCACATGGCAAGCTCTCTCACATAAACACATAAACACACACACACACAAGTAATGTAAAGCAAAATAAAACAAAACAAAAAAAACCAAAAGAGCAAACCCTGTAACCGGCACTATTCCTCTAAGTAAATTTATATTGTATATTGATTGGATTTTTCTGTGATGGCCATGATAATGAAAACATTTTCATAGCTACGGTGGTGATGGTGGTAGTGATACAAGCCTTTAATCTAGCACCGGGAGGCAGAGGCAGGCAGAGCTCTGAGTTGAAGCCAGCCTGGTTTACCAAGTGAGTTCCAGGACAGTCAGACATACACAGAGAAACTCTGTGTCAAAAAAGAAAAAAAAAGCATTTAAAAATACACCTAATTTCTTGCCTTATACAAACCTTTAGGATAGAAAGTGGAAGTGATTTTGTCTTCAACAAATGTGCCACCAGATGAACTAGATTTGAGAACTTGGGGTCTGGCAAATTTTCTAAGTCCCGAAATTTGTCCCATATGCTGAACTGGAATGTCATCTAGTTAAGTATAAAGAAGAAAAAAAGTTAACATTTAACAAAGCACTGGAACATGATAAACCTACTCTTAAAGGTATCTAATTTTTAGTCCTTGTCAATAACCCAAGTCAGGACTAAGAGCAACTTCACTGTCTCTTCCTGACACCATCAAAGAATGCTTTTGAAGAAAGGTTCTTAGCAAAAACCAGCTATTAGAGACCAGCGCCCTGAAACACCAGGTGTCCAGTCAGCCTGGCCACAATCCTTCCAGCCATGACAGACAAGCTGCCTTGGGATGCTCTGGACTCTGGTTACCTTGCCCACTCTACCATCTTTTCTCCAATGCAGGCAGGCCTGGCTGCTAGCATGGACAAGATACATGATGGGGACATGGAACTCCTGGTAATGAGCTAGGCAGATGTTCTGTTGGTCTTCTAAATTACCTGGAATCTCCTTTCGTAGTTACAGAACTTGCTAGCCAAGAAAGCATAGAAAGGGTTGTAGGTTTTTTCCTGCAGGCAGCAATCCATGAGGATGTGAACGATCTCTCTCTCCTGCTGGTCCTTCAGCCCAAGTCTGCAGACAAACAGCCACACTAGGAATGTATTCTACTTTCAATTTCTATGGCAAAATCAGCCCCTCCCGTCTGAGGAATCCAGTGGAAAATGAGTTGGTAAAGATGGTGGTAGCAGTCATATATTGGGCCACAACCCAGTCTTGTTCCTTGTTTCTATGGGTTTCAGTTTTCCTAATAACATGGCAAAATGTGTGAAGCACAATACAACTCTCATGTTGTATAGTAGCTACAAAACAAGAACTGCTTCTTGTAGACAATCCAAAGGACTCTCCTGTGATGCTATGAAGCTGGGTATGGTTAAGGGTTAAGGTAGTGACTTTTATTTTTTAATTTTTTAAAAATTATGTTTTTAATTTTAATGTATATGGGTGTTTTGCTTGAATGTATGTCTGTACATCACCTATATGTCTATTGCCCATGGGGACCAAAAGCAGGCATCTCAGGACCTAGAACTGGAGTACAGAAGTTTGTGAGCTGCCATGTGGGTGCTTGTAGTTAAACTTGGGTTCTGTGGAAGAGCAGTAGCAAGTGTTCTTAAATGCTGAACCATCGCATCAGACACCTATTTTCTGACTTTGTTGTTTTGTTTTGGGACCGAGTTTCTCTGTGTAGCTCTGGTTGTCTGGAACTTGCTCTGTAGACCAAGTTACCTTGAACTCAGAGACCCACTGCCTTGATCTCCTGAGTGCTGGGATTAAAGGCCTACCCCAGCACACTTAGCACTTTCTGACTTTTATAACTTAAGGTAATAGCTGTGGTGCTTCATAACAAACTTAACACTTAGGAAAGTGAAGTGGGAGATTTGCGAGCTCAAGACCAGCTTGACCTATACAGGGAGACCTGTGCCTCAAACCCCCCAACACCCTTCCCCCCAGGTGAAACTCACAACAAAATGCAGTCTTTTCTGATACAATCCTGTGAGTGTACCACCACAATGGAATCTCAGTTCTACAGCTCCTTTATCTCCTTCATCCCTTTGCAGCAGGGCACTCTCCCTGAAACACACACCACCACCAATGCATATTCTGTGTCTCCAGTTCTGCTGTATTAACATCTCAACAGTCATGAAGTAGCTGTCCAAGTCTGGCTTCTTGTCCCTGGCTAAGACTATCTTACTTTAGAACCACCTATGCTGATGTAAGCCTTGCTGCTTAGTCTGGAAAACTGACTGACAAGCAACCCAGGCACCTAGATGACCCACAGCCAGTCTTCCCATCACTGGAAGAACACAGAACCTTTTGAGTTTTTGGCGATTAAAAAAAATTATCTTTCTTCTTTTGGGGGGGCATTAGGAGTTGAACCCACAGCTGTACATGCCAAGCATGTCCCTAGCCCCAGCTGATTACCCTTTGAATCAGGTAGCTGTAGACAAGGGCAAATGCTCTATGACTTAGAAAACAACAACTCTGACACCGTGCCCACACCTTTCCCAAGCAACAACTAAACCTAACAAGAACAGTATCCATTTAAGGTGTGTGTGAGCCACCCAAACAGCCAGTTTCATTTCAGCTGTACTGCATCTATCCATGGGGTTATATGTCTACAACAAACAGTGATTTAAAAAATAACTCTTGAGTGCTGGAATGCTGGAGGGTCTCACACAGTTGTGTTTCAATCCCAGCCTGGTTTACAATTTTCATGAATAAAAGTGACATGCCTTTTCTTTTGTATCCTAGCTGACCTGGGAAATAAGATTCTCTAGCTTTAGCCTTGAAAGTGTAGGATAATAGGTTATACCACCATGCCAAGAAATGTTAAAGGTTTGAAATACTGAAATTAACTAGGACTCTAGTCTCCTTATGTTTTCTAATAAAAACACTCTGATGAAGAGTGACTTGAGGAAAAAAGGGTTTATCTGGCTGACACGTTAAAGTCACAATCTGTCACTGAGGAAAATCAGGGCAGGAACCACAGAAGAATGCTATTTACTGGCTTACCCTCTGGCTCACTTATGCTAGGTTAGTCCCTTATTCAACCCAGTGCCACCTTCTTGGGATGGTGCTGTCTATAGTAGGCTGAGTCTTGCATCAGCTCAGACAGTCCTCACAGACACATCCATAGACCAACTGATACACACAATTACTCTGTTGAGATTCTTTTCAGGTGGTTGTAGGTTGTGCCAAGTGGACAGTTAAGGCTAACTAGGTCCTAAGAGAACAGTGAAGGAAATACTTCTTGGCATAAAGGACGTTAGTCAGACCTGGAACATTTCCCAAAGGTCATGTGTTGAGGGCTTGGTCCCTATCCCATGGTGCTATTGGAGGTGAAGGCAGCTTGAGGAGGCCTAGCAGAAGGGGAGTTAAGTCACTGGGGACACAGGGAAACTTGATCTTCTTTCCGCTTCCCAGCTTCCAGAAAATAAGCAGATTTCTTCTACCACACATTTCTGCAATAATGTATTGTCCAAGCACTACCAGAGCGACAGGGCCGAGTGAGCATGGACTGAAACTATAAGCCCAAGTAACCTTTTCTCCTTCAAGCTGATTTTCTCAAGCACTCTGTCTCAGTGATAGAAAACTGATTAGCAATGGACAAGTCAGACCCTATGACTGGGCAGGATAGTCTTCCTTCAGCAAAGTCTCTGAGAGACAGACACTGACTGGGGGACTCAGTGCTACCTACATTCAGCAAACAGCAAGATCACAGCAAACATAAGCAAGCTAGGTCAAAACCTAATCATCAGACTTGCACTTATTTCTAAGTCTGAACCAGATAAAGGAAGGACTTAACATTCAATTGTTTAGAAACACTTTATATTCTAAGTTTTACATAAGATAACAATTCCTGACAACTAACAACCCTGACAGCCAAGCTTTCACCTCACGCTACATATGCTACTTATCAAGGGGGTACTAGAAGGGATCGATGTCTTATGAGGTTCACATGGGACTCAAAGACCCAGGTGAGAGGAAAGTAATGGGAAAAACTCAGAGACTCAAATTACCCCAAAGCTAAAACATAGATCAATGTACTTTGTTATGTCTATTAAGTAATAGATCAAAATGTTCACACCAATGCTTACTTCAGCAGCTTTTCAAAAGCATCCAAGAAGTCCTCACTTGTCATTATAGTGCAGAATATGTTCCTTCTCACATCAGTGTTCATTCTCTGCTTCCTTGCAAGCTCCAACATCTTGGAGCTAACCTGAAAAGAAAGAAATCAGTGTTCAGACCTTCCCATCATCCCGATGGAAGCAGTCTCCACAGAAACAGGACACTGTTCTTTAGCATAGAGAGTTTCTGAATTGGAATTTCTGAAGCATAACACACACATTTGAACACAATGTGACTGTAAACCACATGGACATGGACATGTAAATGCTATGCCTGTATTCTTAGGCAACTCCTACAAAGGGAGAAAAGCTCCGTGAAAGCCTTCTCAGGAGGTGGATCTGCTCTGTGCATCAAATGAAGATCAAATTCAGATACAAGCAGCTACCAGTGTCCAAGGTCCCCGGAAAGGAAAGACAAAGAGAAATTGGGAGTCACAACTTGGATCTCCAGTAGGGCCTGGAACCTACACCTCCTAGGAACAGCATGTGCCTGAGTTCCAACAGCTCAGAAGAGTTTCACTCCACTCAGTTTCTAGATTGTGTCTGAATAGAGGTTTGGACCCCCTCTTCTTCCAAAACAGGGTCTGTGCAACAGTCCTGGCTGTCCTGGAACTCTCTGAGATCCACCAGTCTCTGCCTCCCAAGTGCTGGGATTAAAGGCGCGCATTGCTACCCCCTGGCCTTTTTGTTTTTGTTTTTTTGAGACAGGGTTTCACTGTGTAGTCCTGGCTGTCCTGGAACTCACAGAAATCCATCAGCCTCTGCCACTACCACCCAGCAGGCTTTGGAACTTTTAGAAATTCTTAAGAAGCAGAGAAAATGAATGAATCCTATGTTGTCAGGAGCTACTATGAAGGCTCCTGGTAAGTCTGTGTGGTACAAGAGCCCTCAGGAACAGAACAGGGGTCTTCATACCGTTCCTCTAAGTGGCTTCTGTAACAGTGTTTGATGGCTGCTGTCGATCATTGGGGTTCCAGTCCATGCAGACCCCACAATCCACCAGCGGCCAGTCTGCTCTGCATTTAAGATGCCATCCCAGGAGATTCGAAGCTGAGTCTCAGAACCTGAGCCAGCACTGCGTACCTGAGCAAAAGAAAAGGCTTCATGAAGTACCTCCACTGCCTCACACTCTGCACTTCTGTCATGCTTTGAAAATGGCAGTTTTGGTGTGTGACTATGGCAATGCTCATGGACAACTGGAACAGTTAGCCTATTTGGGAAAATGCCAGAAAGAGCCATCAACTCTTAGTGCTTTGTTTGTGGAGTGTATGAGTCCATTATTCAACTGTGTGTGACCTGGCTCTGCGACAATGACCATGTGACTAAAGTCTTAGCATGACTACGGTAACCATCTTACATTGTATGGCACAGATTGGACACCTGAGGAACTTCCTGGTCACGGATGTGGCCTGGCCTAATGACTATCAACAGAGGATCCATTAGCACCTCAGAAGACTCATACTGAGCACCCAACCAACTCAATGATTCCTCTGCATGGAGGTTCCACAATCTCATTACAGATATAGTTTCTAAGACTTGTGTTGGACATAGTGTGACCACTGTAACAACAGGTCCATGGAGGCTCAGGACACACCAGAACAGGGTGTCACTCACCAGCGTTCTCTGTAATTTCCTTAGTTTCTCCACAGGCTCAGGATCATAGCCAGGGATTTTACGCATGTCATTGTTCTTCAAAGCCAGCATTGTCTCCAACATGAACCGAACCTTAAAGAAGAAGGAGAACCACCGGACTCATCGTCAACACCGAGGGTGCCATGGTCACCACTATGAGAATCCCGACAGCACAGCCTGGAGGAGCTCTGTGACACCTCTAACGCCTCATTCATTGATAAGAGTATTTAAAACAGATGTGGCTCACTACCCAGAGGCCCTCTCTTCTCTACTCCCACAACCTCAGCCTTGATTTAGGGGTGACCCAGAATCCTTCCTGGAAAACCCTTCATCAAGACTTATCTAGATGCCAAGGTGAATATTCGGAAATAGTCACCTTCCCTTCCACCAGCCTCAAAGCTCCTCCTGTGTGTCCTGCAGGGTGAACCCAAACTCCCATCGCATGTCCCTGATCCTCCAAATCTCTTAATTCTGACTCCAAAGGTAGTCCTTTTCCCTGCCCTGGCTACCGCCCATCTTTTCTATCTTGTGGTCAAAGTGGCCACCAAGATAGAGCATCTGCCAATAACTATCTGCTCACATGCTCCTCCTCCCAAGAAAATAACCCGGCTCCCTGACCCTATCTTGTTCCCTCTGGTCAAGTCCCAGGTTCCCACACTAGTGTTCTTCAACAGTTCATTCTCCTTCCTTGAGAGCATCTTGGGTGCTGTCCTAACCCCTCAGATAAGGCGGGCGCTGTGAGCCCATTTTAAAGGAAACTGGCTGGCAAAGCCAAGCCTCTGCTGCTCAAAAGCAGTGCCACACATCTGACCTAGGCTGACACTCAAGCTGGTAAACAGCTTGTGAGAGGGCAAACAAATCAGTTATAATCATAACATATGTACGGGTTCTTAATCTTAATCATAATCTCAGCACTCAGAAGAGGATCATGAGCTTGAGGCCAGCCTGGGCTACCTAGTGAGACTTCATCTCAAAAATCCAAGGAAACAAAACCAAATCCCTCAAAAACAAGGTCAGTTTACAGACTAAAAAGTCATAGGACAGGGTAAGGCAGAAGAGAATGGAGAGATGAGGACACAGAACAGTGTTCAGCCAGATACTTATTTAGGCTCTGTCTCTCCCTGTGCTTTATGGGCGCTCAGCGGGTAAAGTGGCACTCCTACCCTGTTCTGATCCTGAAATTTGCTGCCTGCCCCATTGGCTTTGGCCTGGGCTTCTGTGATCAGGTCCTTAAGTGACAAGGCGTCATCTTTTCTCAATGCAAAGCCCACATTTTTCAGCATCAGCAGGATCAGCTCAATGTCTTTTTCCGTGAAAGTTCCAACAAGCTTCTTCAAGATGTCAAAGATGAGGAGAGACTGTACCACGTGGAAGTTGTACAAATGGGCAATCATGGTAAACAGGTTGTCTAGCTCTTTCCCCTCACCCCCATCTTTATAGACATCATCAAATCTCTTCACCACAGCCTCAAGGAAGCAAGCACCAACCTGAAGGAGACGAAAGAAACATCATGTGATTCTGAGACCCTGACTGTCAAAGTGCACAAACTCTGAGTACAGGCAGGATAAGAACTGCAGGGGAGTTGGTAACTAAGAATGCAGACTTCAGTAACTCAGGCTTCACGTACGTTAAGGTTCTAGATAACACAGTACTGAGTATTTGCCTCAGCACACGAACCTTCTCTGTAAATACATTCTTATTTCTTTAGATTCAACAACAAAGTGGTTTTTAATCAGATGTCATCGTGGCTCCCCTGAAAATTTCCTTTTAAAAAAGTGGTAACATGGCTCTGAAAAAAGGAATTTGCTTCCCACTCAATGACCTGAGTTTGGTGTCAGAAATCTATGTAAAGGTGATAGCCAGGGGCAGCAGTAGGCCAAGAACTAGCAGATGCTTGATGAAGCTGGGAAGGTCACTATGGTGTTGTCCTTTTGCTGTTCTGACTCTATTTACAATTCCTAAGTGTACATTGCGGAGAAACAAGGCCAGGATTTCAACCTGGGGTGGTTCTGGAGGTAGAAAAATGGCAGTGACCCTCTTGCTGGTAGCATAATTTTGTGACTACTTTCTCCTCCAGGATATCCAGTTGGGAAGAATTTGGTCGGGATCTCCAGGAGCTAGGGGAGCAGGGATAAGTAGGTTGTGGGCTGCTGGTCAAAATCTGCTTCAATTGTCAGTTGGACATGTCAAAATATTTACGTTAAAATTCACATCAGGTAAGACATGTAGACTATAAGGGCAGATGAGATACACATATAGCCCAGAGTGTAATGGGCAAACACACACAGGATTGCTAGATTGCAAAACAACAAAGCCCAAAAGACTGGTGATAATGATTTCTGGAGGCCCAAACTAAAGGCCAGAGTGAGGCTTGATTCCCAGTTCAGGTTTTCTCACTGAAGAGAAACCTAAGCACACCCTTTTCCATAACACTGCCATCTTATCTCATGGAGAAGGTCAGAATGCTTCAGATAGCAAGAAACACTGAGACACTAACTCAGGCATGTTTTCAGCACACAAATAGATCCAATTATGTAACAGGCTAAAATTTAAGTTCTATTAGTGTTTTAAAAATTAAACATGCTAGTAGAACTTAGAAATAGGGGGGAAAACCCTCATGTTGCCAACATTGGTTCTGACATGTGAATTTCAGCACAAATTTGCAAAGGCCTGAATGTTAAATGACTGAGAGAAGGCACATAGTAGTTAAGAACACCTTTAATATTTTTTTTCTCTCCCTGAGTTTCTGGGAGGTTTTTCTCAGCAGTTTAATGGGAACGAGCATCCTGAGAAAGCCGCGTCGCTGGCAGAAGCTTTAGTGGATGCCATTAGCTAAAGTACTATAACGACTTCCCCTTGAACATGTCATCTCATTGTTCCTCATGCTATTAGCAAAGGTTTAAATGGGAAGGAGAACCAATAATTTCAGGCTTTCAAATCAAGTAAATTTCTGATGTGCTGTGGTGGTCACATCTATGACTTTTAAAATAACTCACAAAAATGCTGTCTGCACTCAAATCACTTTGATTAAGTCTGTTAAACTGTCCCAGTGTGGTATAGGATGGAGGAGGCACCACAGCAGCCATAGAACAGTGTCAATTACTGTGATTATGGGGCACCAGGAAAGCTGTCCAGGGCATCCATTACACTTTGTAATGGTAAGAAAATGAACTTAGGCATTACACATGAAAATAAGCATAGCCCTTGGGGTGGGGGGTGCACTACAGAAGCACAATTCCTGAGAGAGCCAACGTAGATCATGCACAGCAGGGCTTTTAAAGTAGTAAGGCCTTCTCTTCCCTGTCCTGAGCTTCCAAGTGCCTTAACTTCTCAAACTTATTGACTCCATGCTGGAATCCTATCCCAGATAACACAGTAAGTGTACCTCTATTCCAACTGTGTGGTGAAGGATGCTGACTAAGAGGACATGCTCCATCATCAGTCTGCTGGGCATAGCTGAGGTAGTGACACAGGCATCCATGAGGGCAGAGGTCAGGGTGTCATTCATGTGCTTCCTGCTGTGGGCCATGTACAGCTCTTCCAGCTGCCCACTTATAGATGCCATGTTTGGCTCACTCAACCTGCAGTGGCATATAAACAAAGTGTTACAGATACTGAACCTGCTGCTAAAACAGGAAATAATGGAGTTACAGGATATTTTGTATGGGTTTTAATGAAAAAGAACTAAAAAGCATAAAGGAGGGAAGAGAGGTGTGACAAGGCTGGCACAAGAGCCTTTTGTGATAGAACAGTCATGCATCTTGATATTGGTGGCAGTTGCCCAAATCTTGTAACAAAACTGCACAGAATCAGTCTCAACCTCTTGCAACAAATGGTGAGACCTAAATTGTGGGAGCTGTGTGTTGCACGAATCCTAATTGGTTTTAATAAAAACCAGCAGCCAGATATTAGCACAAAGCTGAAAGATCAGAGAAACAGAGGAACAAACCACAGAGAAACTTCTCACCACTACTGAATCCTCACCCTCAGGCTGAATACCCCTAAGCCCTCAGCCAAAAGGGAAGGACATGAAGGTAAGTGCAAGTGGGTCAAACTCCTGTCTCCTCTGCCTTACATTCCTTTCTGTGCCCAACCATCACTCCCGGTCTCAACCTTCCTAGTGCTGAGATTAAAGGTGTGTGCCACCACCACCTGACCTCTAGGCTAACTCTGCCCTCTGATCTTCAGGCAAGCTTTATTAGATTATAAAGATATATCACCACATGTGTGTTAAGTTTCATTTGAGACAGGATCTCAAACTTCCTATGTAGCCAAGGATGATCTTGAACTTCTGATCCTCCACCATGTACCTGCAGAGTCCTGGGCTTACAGACATCACAGGCATGCACCATGCCTGGTTTATGTGGTCTGGCAAGCAAGGGCTTTGGGCTTTGTGCATGTTAGAAAAATACTCGACCAACTTAGCCACAATTCCAGTTTTCTCTCTCTCTGTTTTGCTTTTAACTGTAGTATAGGCTGGGAATGATTCCTCTAAGAACTTCCCTACACTGTCTTTGTAATCCCAGTGATCTGCATTAACAAGTTAAGCAACAAAAGGACAATACATATTTGAAATCGAATAAAATTAGATGATATGCTAGAGGCCAGGACAGTGGTCATCTTTAGAGGATTTAGAAGAGGGACCTGAATGAGGTTGAATTAGGGACATGAAGGAAGTGGGGGAGGGCTTGAGACAAGCAATTCATTTGGTAAATCTAGACAGCCAGCAGGGAAAGGTAAGTGACGGATTCTCACCCACATGGCTTCCAATGGACCTTCTGATGTTTTAATTTTAAGACGAACAATAAAAAACAAAGATAGGAATGGTGGCTGAGAGCCCAGCTCACCACAGATGAACTCACTTTTGCAGGAAGGGGTGACTTCGGCTGGGTCACTCCTGATACACAGAACCCCACCCTCCCTCTTCCTTCCTGCTTCTCGGAATGACCCACAGGTGGTCTTCAAACACGGAAAGGGCAATATCAAACAGCTGAACACCCTACCTCTTCAAGATAAGGTCCAGTTACCTCACCAAGAACACAGGGATCCAAACACTGTCTAGTCCCTGCCCCAGTGTTTGCTTTGTGGATGGTGTCTGGTTAAATACTAAGATGCCGCAATTCTCTAAGCTTACCTGTTAATTAGACCTTTAACGTGCTTCTTGAGTCTTTCTAGCTCTTCTTTCTTGTGGACATTCACTGTCTCCTCGCCCTTCAACCGAGGTGGGATGTATTTTTCACTACTGTCAACATGGTGACTTTCCTTGAAGACAGGAATAAAAGTGCAAAAATTTTTACAGTGAACAAATTTAGTACTTCTTATTTACTCTAAACACTAACATCATGAGGATTTGGGAGCAACTATCACTGAAGGCCATGGTTGTTCGGCAAAGTGAAGTTCTACTGAGTGAATGCCCGGAATGGCCTGGGTGAGTGAGCCTTTCCCTAAGCAGGCTGTGGTTGCCATTGTGTGTCACTGTTCTGTACCCTACCCTGTCACCCCGTTTGGAACGGCAGCCCAGAGGGCCTAACAGGTTGTTGGTGCCATACCTGATGTTCTGTGTCATCTTCTGAAGAACTTTCGCTCTTCTCTACGGCCTCTGCAAAACGGACTCTCTTGATCCCTTTACTTTCTAGCGTCCCACCTTCTGCTTCTTTTTCTCTTTGAGAGTTTACATCCTCCTGATTCTCCTGCTGCGCCTGCGAGTCTGAGTCCTCACTTTCTTCGGAACTGTTCTCTAGATCACTCTCCAAGAGTGTCTGCTCAGTCTTCTTCACCTCCTCCTCCTCCTCGCTGCTTTCGTACAGGCCGCCGCCCTTCCCACATTCTAGGGCCCCCAGAATATAATCTAGCCCGTCGCGCGCGAAGCTGAGCGGCACCGAGCTGCCATCGCCCTTCTTCTTGCGCTTGTTCAAGCCGAGGCATCGCTCCAACTTTCGGATCTCCCGGTCCTCCTCCTCGTTGGCCGCTAGAAGTGCCCGCTTCCGGGCAGCGGCGGTGGCGGGTTTCCCAGGGGCACCTTTAGCTTTGGCCTTAGTTGAGATCGCAGTGGCCTTGGAAGAGGAAGTCTTGGCCTTGGCCTGGGTCGCCGCGGTCTTAATGTTAGCGGAGGAAGCCTTGGCCTTGGCGGGGTTCGCTGTGGCCGTGGCAGGTCGCGTCTCGGAGGGCGGCGGAGCCTCCCGGCCGCCGGTAAGGTCTACACTACCCTCTTGGTCCCTGGACCCGGAGCCTACTGTCCTCTGCAGGCGCCGTGCTTTCCTCAGGTGTCGCTTCTCCTTACGAAGCTCCTTGCGGCTCTTTCGCCCGCTGGGCCGGGATCGCCCCAGAGCGCCGCGGCCCTCACAGCCTTCAGGGGTCTCACTCTCGGAGGTGGCCCGCACAAAACCCTCCACGGCCAGCCGCAGCCGTTTCAGGGGCCCCTCCACGCCACCCGGACCGCGGAAGCCGCCGTTACGCTTCGAGCGGGCCATGCCCGGGTGCACTCCACGACGGCCCGTAGCGCTCAGGCCTGCATACGGCTAATTTCCGGGATGCCCAGGTGCACGACTTCCGCTAAGGGCGGAACTTCCGGACGAGCGCTTCTGTGAGACTAAAATGTTGGGATGGGAGGGCGGTGCCCTCTGCTGGTCGGAGGGCGGCAGTCACAGATGCTAGCCGTCTGAAAACTGAAACCCAGGAGGCAAAGGCTGGTAGATCTTTTGAGTTTGCAGCGAGTCTGGTCTTCAGAGGCAGTTCCAGGACTACCAGGGATACACAGAGAAACCTGTCCTGAAAAAAAAAAAAAGAAAAGAAAAGAAAAGAAAACTGAAGCCCTGGCACTTTGTTTTGGGGCGCACAGCGAAACTCACCCTAGCTATAATTTCCACACATCGCATAACTTCTACACATCTTTGCATCACTATGCATGCATGTGTGCCAAAGTGAAGGCCGTCAATACTGTTTCTTTGTATAAATATTTTTTCTCTCCATTCGAGACAGTGTCTTAGTCTGTAGCCCAAGCTGACTTGGAACTCTTGGGCTCAAGCACTCCCTAGCTGAGTCGCCGGAGTACCGAGGATGCCAGAACCACAGTGTTGCACCTGATTAGTTGTTTCCAACGTTTGTATATTAGAAGTGATGCTGTAGTAAATATTTTTGAATATATGACATTTTATATTTTCAGGAGCAGAAAATCCTAGACGGGTGATTTCTGAAGTAAAGAGTTTATCGTTTGTAACACGAGAGTGAAGATATTGCAGACTTCATAGGGTAAATGAAGAATTGGTGACATAATAGGAGCATAGAGCTTAGAACAGTGCCTGATCCATGCTGAATACATATCCATAGAGTTATGGGTCGACAAGGTCACTGCTATCACTATTAGCAATGAGGCAGCTCCTGTTTGAGTTACACAGTTTGTGAGTATAGGGAAGTAACAGCCTCAGTGTCTTCACCAATGATGTCCAAAGAAAAAAAGTGTGTGTTGTAGAATCCTATGGGATCCTAAAAGAATGACTGAAGGAAGGTGGGGAGAGGTTCTGATTAGGGGCATACAGCCTGTCTGGAAGAGGATGAAGTGAGTATCTGTGTGATGGCTGCTGTGATGGTTAGGTGTTTGTTTGTTTTCTGTAAACTTGACATAAGCCAGAGTCATCTGGGTGAATGAAATCTCAGCTGAGAAAATGTCTTATCAAGTTGTTCTGTAGGCAAGTCTTTCAGGCATTTTAATGACTGGTGTAGGAGGGCTTGGCCCACTAAGGGTGTTATCACTTCTGCCCCAGTGATGAGGGGAGGTATAGGATGTCTAGGTGTTATGGAGTTTGTGACCCCCAGGGAAGGCCAGAGATTCAATACAATTATTTTTTTTTAAATATGTTGATTAGCTGCTAGCAGAACAAACAATCTCTGGGCCAAATTTGAGATTATTGTGAAAAAGAGGTAAGGGGAAGGGCTTTTTTTAAAGGCAAAACCCACAACAAAACCTTTGATACCTATACAAGCAAATGAAACCTGGTCTTTTCTGCTAAGTTAAGATGGTAAGGCAACCCAAAACAATTGTTAGGTATCTGTGTAAGCAAGTTACAGAAGCAAATAAAAGCCTTATCATAACAAGTAGATAGTTATGTTTATTTATTTGGGGTTGTGGGTCACCAGGTTACTGGAAACTTATCTTCCAGGGACTGGGGACAAGATGGATGTCTGGCATAAAATGGAGGGTTTTTGACCTATCACGTAGGAATGGTAGCTGAGTATAGCCTGGGGAGAACCAAGAAACATTGTTCCTCCATTGTTTCTGAGTTAGATCCTACCTCCAGGTTGTAGTAAAAGGTTTCTGGCCTTGACTTTTGGGCCTTGCCTCAAGGTTTAGGCCCACAGACCTGCAGACCCGCAGACCCACAGTCCCACAGAGACACACAGATACTTTCAATAGTTTTTGGCTGATCAGCCTCAGGCCCAGGCATATAACTTGCTAACTCTGTATCTTCATCTAACCCATGATTCTTCCTTTTCAGCCATGTGGCTCGGTACCTTTTCTTAGAGCAGCATAGTTGTCCTCTACTTCTTCCGGCTTCTCTCTGGCATTCTGCTCTGTGCTTCCTGTTCTCAGAGTTTTCTTAGTCTGGTAGCCCCACCCACACTTCCTGCCTGCCTTTGGCCAATCAGCGCTTTTTATTAAACCAGTGGGTGGGATAATTATTTACAATGAAACAACACAATCTCCCACACCAGGTTCCTGCTGTGACTTCGCTCAAAGATGGGCTTGATTTGGAAGTGTAAGCCAAATAAACCCTTTCCTCCCAAATGACTTTTGGCCATGGCCTTTATCACAGTTGCAGAAGGCACACTATGATGGCTACTTTTCATTGTCAACTTGATTGGATTTACAGTCACTTGAGACCCTCAGGCTCCTTTTCAGATGTGGGTTACATTGTCTCCTGGGCAGGGTCCAGATGAGATGAAGAAAGGAGAAAGTCAGGAAGCACTGGAATGACCTCTCTGCTGCCTTGGCAGTTGCCATGTGAACAGTCTATAACACGTTTCTGTTGACATCATCTGAACCATCCTTCCGGGTCATTGGACAGAGACCCCAAATAAGTGTGTCTTTCTATAACTTGTTTCTGTCACTGCCACTGAGACACTAAAGCAAGGAATACTTCCCACTGAGAGATAGATGGAGGGTCTGTCTGAGGCAAGGGTGTCCTGGCTATTTTGTGCCAACTTGACACAAACTGGAGTCAATTGAGAACATGCCTCCATAAGATCCAGCTCTAGCAGGATGTGGTGGCACAGACCTTCAATCCCAGTGCTTGGGAGGCAGAGGCAGGCGAATCTCTGTGAGTTAGAGGCCAGTCTGGTCTACAAAGAGTTCTAAGACAGCCAGAACTGTTACACAGAGAAACTCAGTTGCCAGAAGTTTCTGGCCTGTCCACCCGCAGTCCAGACCTACAGTTCCACAGACTTTTAGCCCCAAATAATCACACAAAAGTCTATATTCATTACAAGCTGTTTGGCTTATGGCTCAGGCTCATTACTTGCTGGATCTTTCAACATAACTCAATCCATTTCTAGTAATTTATTTTTTGGCTTGTGGCTTACCTGTACTTTTACATCTTGCTCTCTTGGAGGCAGCTCGAAGCTTCTCTGTCTGATCCACCTTTCTTCCCCTTTCTGCTTGTATTTCCCACATACCTATAAGCTGCTTTGCTATAGACCAAAACAGTTCCTTTATTATCCAATGATAATTCACGGCATACACAAAGACACCCCATATCACTTTCCCCTCTCTGTGTAACTAAAAAAGAAGGTTTCGATTTTAACATAGCAAAATTACATATAACAAATGCTAACTAAGACAAGGGGCATGGGGCCCCTGTCTGAAGAAATTAGCTAGAGGATATGTCCAGAGGAGTTAGGTGGACATGAATGTGGAGGAAGAGGATGCAGGGTCTGTTTGGAGAAGTTAAATGGAGGACTGTCCTGTGATGATGCCCACATCGATGGATACTCTGGTTCCTCCAATGTGCTGTACCTTACTTTTTTTTTTTTTTTAACTGTCTTTACATCATGAATCACTTTAAACATTACTCTAACCTTATGAGGTCCCACTAGCCACACTGGCTTCTTGGAGGAGGAGAGAGGGAGGTCCATCTGGAGGACATTGCAGAGAATAATGGAGGAGACTGGAACAGTCTTCCAAAGAAGCCAGATGTAGGTCAGTTTTCAAAGAGTTTTCCTGACACCCTAACGTGTCGAGAGGATTTTCACAGACAATGTGTCAGTGTGGGTTAGCTTTCTATCAGGGAGCAGTGAGCATCATTTTGCTGGAGTAGAGGAAGGCAGGCACTGGGTAGAAAGAAGGAACACAAGGCTGAAGCCACGAAGCCTGCCTCCCTAGGCTACTCCCCTGTTGCAGATCTTTAGCGGCTCTGCTCTAGTCGACAGAATCAAGTGTAAAGTAGGACTGGGGTGGAAGACAAATTCCTCTCAGCCTTGAAGCCCTGGCCTGTGTTAAGCAGGGCGTGGCCAACCTTAGCTAGCCCAGCTTCTCCAGGTGGTGCCTGCCCCGCTCCTAAATGTGCGAGGGGCTTCACTGGCAGTCCTGATGTGATTCTTTGTGATTGCGTGTCTCCATGACACCGTCTGCAGAGAAGAAAGCCCAGATTCAGTCTTGATAAGCTTCTGCAGTACAGTCCTGCTGATTCCTGGAACACCAGAGCCATTCAGACATTTCCCAAGCACCCGAATAAGGTTAATAGAAAGAAGGATGGAGCTGAAGGGAGCTGAAGGGAGCTGAAGGGAGCTGAGCTGTCCAGTAGCAGCACTTCTCCATGGCCTCTTCTTCAGCTCTTGCCTCCAGGTTCCTGCCCTGCATGCGTGGAATTGTGAGAGAAATAATACCACCCACCCCACCCCTGAAGTCTGCTTTGGTCATGGTATTTCATTGCAGCAATAACAATCACAACTGAGACAGGAAGGGAGGGTGGGAAGAGAGAGGGAAGAAGAAAGGAAAGATGGGACTTTCAGGCCGTGTGTGTGATGGTGAGGTCTCAGAGTCTTTTGACTGTAGGCGTCCAGTTTCCCTTCGTGAGGCTTGGGCAGCACCTGCTTGCACAGTGTGGTCACATTAGCCTTCTAGAGGGACATCGCTGGCCCTGTGGTAGAACTTTGGTGTTCTTACCCAAGTTGTCCACAGGGGACTAAGCTGTTGTTTATTAAGAGTTAGCTGTGGGCTGCTCATCCTTTGACACACTCATCCATTCATCAGATGAGTAAGGAGTTGTCCTGGACCAGTGGCCTTGCTGACATGTCTCACATAGTGAATATGAGGAAAAACAGCCAGAGTTCTGTGTGGTAGTTTTCAGTAGCTTTATTTTACAAGCCAACTGTTTATCACATTAGGGCATGGACCCATAAATAAAATTGAAAGCAGTGATACATCTGGGTTTTCAAAGACCTCAACTTGAGTCAGTGACTTGTAAATATATTTGTTTGTGTCACTGATCCCTTTATTATTAATGCTGTGGCTTCCGTTATGTTATCAATCTCACCCAATTACCAAGATCCTTGAGAAACCTTTGTTCCCAGTGCAGTCCCCGTGGACCGGTCCTTACCCGTCTGAGCAGCAGAAGGTTGCCTCTGATTCTGATGGGATTTCGGATCCATAGCCCTTTCCTGTGAGTGCTTTAATTTTTCCTTTACTTTCTTCCTATTTTCTCTGTGTTTTTATATTACCAAGCACACAGCTTCCTAAACTGTGGGTCACAAGTCTATACTGGGTTACATAACCAAACGTCTGTGTTTCACAACATCTCTCGACTGCAAAAGGTTTCTGAATGGGCAACAACCAAAAATGAATTTGAAATTAAGTGCTCCACGAAGCCAGTGTTTCTGGCGGTGCTGACCTGTGTTGTATCATGTGACTTCACTGCAGCCCTGGTCTGTAGCCCCAGTTCTGTTTTGTTTAATGAGAGAGGGTCTTACTACATAGTCCTAGCTGGTCTGGAATGTGCTATGTAGATTAAGCTGGACTTGAACTCATAGAAATCTTCCTCCCTCTGCCTCCTGAGTGTTAGGATTGGTTACAGGGATGAGCTACCATACCACTTGTAGACCTGGTTCTGAGCATGGGACAGACACTTTGCATTACAACATTGTCATGCCACACAATACCAACTGAACCACACGTATTATAGTGTTTTCACTGCTCATGCGAAGGTTTCTGCTTTTATAGAACTGACTGTTTAGCTAAAGAACATGAGGACTTAATGTTTTCCTACCATTATTCCTCCATATTTAAGAATCAAATATGTATAACTTAGAATTATATTAGAGTGTTTGGTTGTTCACTGAGGCTGGAGAGATGGGTCAGTGGTTAAGAGCACTGTCTGCCCATGCAGAAGACTTAAGTTGCCAAGGACCAGAGTTCAGTCCCCAGCACCCAGGATGGGTGGCCCACAAGCCTTTGAAACTCCAGTTGCAGGGGTTCTGGTATCACCTTCTGGCCTCTGCTGACATCAGCACATACAACACCCACACAATGCACAGGTAAAAATAAAATAAATGTTTAAAATGTAAAAAAGAAAGACAGACACTATACAGCAGCCAAGGAAGGGTAAAGAAGAGGATTTTAAGTGCTGTATGAATTGCTATTATTGCCTGTCCTGCTGCTGTGGTACAATACCCTACCCAAAGCAACTTGAGAAAAAGGGCTCATCTTAACTTAAAGTCAAGGAAGAGGTGGGTGCAGGAGGATGAGGCTAGTCACACTGAATCTACAGAAAAACTCCGAGAGAAATGTAGGTGCTCTGTTCACTGTGTGTGTGTTTTTAAGCAGTCCAGGAGCACAGCCTTGGAGAATGGTGCAACCACATTTAGTGTGGGTTTTCCCACTTCAGTTAACTTCATCTAGACAGTCTTTAACAGACCTGCACAGAGATTTATGCAAGATAATTCTAGATCCTGTCAATATAAAGTGTCAGAGTTGATGGTTTGCGTTTCATAAAGTCATGCAATAGTGTTGGAAGATGACTCATGGTTAAGAACACTTGTTCTTGCAGAGACCTGGGTTCAATTCCCAGCACCCACATAGTGGTTCACAATTGTCTGTAACTCTAGTCCCAAGGGATCTGAAGACTTCTTCTGACCTTCAAGGCCATCAGGCACACATGTGGTGTACATACATACATACACATGTACAGACAGACAGACAAAGCACTTATTCCTACATATAAAATAATAAATAAACCTAAATTTAAAAGATCATGCAATAAATTTTAGCTTGGGATAACAACAAAATTTGCAACAATTTCTGAATGAGCAGTGAACTTCTGCAATTTTGTATATGTAAAATCAGTATACAAAGTATTTTGGTTACATCTGCCCTCTGTTCCTTTCCCTTCCTTCGCAGTGCCCATCGGCCTCTTCCTTCCTATAGCCCCCTCATCTCCATGCCTTGTCCTTATGTATCACCCTCTACCAACAAGATTTAGCTTACAAGAACCTGTGTAGAGTTTAACTTCTCTGCGTCAGTCTTAAAAATAGAAAGTGCTGCGGCTGGGGAATGGCTCCCTTGGTAAAGTTCTTGCCACACAGGCCTGGGGAACTAAGTGTGACCGTGAGCATGAAAAGTATGTTCTGTAATCTCAGCACTGGAGAGTCTCTGGGCTCCATAGCTAGCCAGGATAGCCAAATAAAGTGACTTCTAGGTGGAGGAATAATTTACTCAACGTTTAAATCAGAACCTCAGTGGATTAAAAAAGAAGGAAGGACCAAACAAAAAGAAGAAAAAAAGAGAAAAAAGTTAGAAGAAATGAACTTGGGAGGGGGCATGGTGATGGGGTCTGGGAGGAACTGAATGGAAGAATTGGGGCCAGATAACATCAAAACACATTTCACTCATGTGCTAAATCCTCAAAGACAAGGTAAAGCATTAGAAGGAAATAGAAATAAGATGGAGAGGCTCACTGAGCCTTTTCAGCAGGGAAAGTCCTGTTCCTGAGTCTGATAAGCTGTGTTTTCTGTCTCTGAGACCCATAGGTAGACAGAAGGAGAGAACCAGTTCTTCTGGCCTACATAGGACACACACACACACACACACACACACACACACACACACACACACACACACACACACACACACAATGTTGGGATCATGTTTGACTCATGATAAACACACAATAAACACTTGCTATTCTTATGTGTCTGTGTTAGTGTGTGTGTGCATGCACTTGTGCACGTGTGTGGGAATTTGATAGAAGCCAAGTCATCTGAGAAAAAGGAATATCAATTGAAGATTTGCATCACCACACTGGCCTGTGGGCAAATCTGTGTGGGCATTTTCTTGATTGCTGTGGGAACACCCAGTCCACTTTGGGCAGCGCCATCTCTGGGCAGATGGTTCTGAATTCTATAGGAAACAAACTGAAGCTGGGTGGTGGTGGCACACATCTTTAATCCCAGCACTCAGGAAGCAGAGGTAGGCAGAGCCCTGTGAGTTCAAAGTCAGCCTGTTCTACAGAATGAGTTCCAGGATAGCCAGGGCCACACACAGAGAAACCCTGTCTCAAAAAACCCAAAGGAAGGAAGGAAGGAAGGAAGGAAGGAAGGAAGGAAGGAGGGAGGGAGGGAGGGAGGGAGGGAGGGAGGGAGGGAGGGAGGGAGGGAGGAAGGAAGGAAGGAAGGAAGAGAAACTGAGCAAGCCATGAGGAGCAAGCCAGGAGTTCCTCCATAGCTTCTGCTTCAGCTTCTGCCCTTTAATTCTTGTCCTGAATCCCCTTCACCTCCCATCCCCGAATTACTTTTGGTCAGTGTTATCCATAGAAAGCTAACTAGGACACAGACAGTGGGATCCGAGTTTAACCTTTACAGCCCTGGAGAAAAAGTCCTCAGCATATTCAGTCCCAGGGAGCCAACTGCTGCTAGCCTTAAGGATTCCATCCTGGAAAACAAGATGTATCACTACACCAATTTCCTTCCTTCCTTCCCTTCTTCCTTCTTTTCTTTCTTTCAACCTTTCTTTTTTATTTGTTATTTGTATTTTTTACATTATGAATCACTATCCCACCCATCTCCATTTCTCCTTCTGCCTCTGTAATCTAGCTCCAAAATAAAACGAAATAAAATTTAAGATAAAAAATGAGAGAAGGGGAAGAAAGGGAAAATCTCATCATGGAAGCTGCAGCATGACATAGCCACACAGTAAACCCCTTTGTGGTGATATGTTGTGTATTTGATAAAGTTTGCCTGGAAATGGGAAGACAGAGCCCAAACACATTTAGCCATGAAGGTCAGGGAGTGGTGACCCAAGCTTTTTAATCTCAGCTCTCAAGAGGCAGAGATCTGTCTGGATCTCTATACATTCAAGGCCAAAGAGATCCAGGCAGTGGTGGCTTTAATCCTAGCACTAGGAAAGCTGAATGAGGAAGGGAGCTGGGTGGAGAAAGCAGAGGCAGCAGCCCAGTGCTTCACCTGAGATCCCAGTCCTCAGGATGCAGAGACAGTAGACTGAAGATTCATGAGGAGTTGGCTTGGCGAAGAAGTGGCTTTGGTTTCTCTGTCTCTAATATTTCAGCTTTCTCCCAATATCTGGGTCCAGGTTTTATTAATAATAATAATAAATATAATTTGTGCAATACCCTTTATCAATAATACATCTTTCCATGCAGGTGTCATCATGAAGAATCAATGGTTTGGTTCAAGGCTTCTGGTCTTTGCTACTTACACTGGGCCCTCATTAGACTTGTTTTGGATATCCTGTTGCTGCCCTGTGGTGATCTTGTAGCCCTGGGTCTGCCCCTTCCCCTGGTGGGTGCTCCAGCAGATCACAGATGGGGTGGACATTGGGGTGTCAACACTTAACCCTGGTTCTTGGCCTGGATAGGTGCAAGGTTGGTTAGCCAGGCTCTTTCTGTCTTCATCACTGGGGTGAATTATAGTGTGATTATGTTGTTACATTGTGAATAATTGTCCCACCTATTGGTTTAATAAAAATACTGATTGGCCAAAGGCATACAGGAAGTGTGGGTGAGGCTACCAGACTAGAAAACTCCGGGAACAGGAAGAACAGGGCAGAGATGCCACAGAGATACCAGAGAAGCCAGTAGACGCAGAGGACAACTATGCTGCTTCAGAAAAGGTACCAAGCTGCATGGCTGAGCAGGCTAAGAATCATGGGTTAGTTTAAGAGCAAGAACTAGCAAGTTATATGCCTGGGCCTTAGGCTGATCAGCATAAAATTAATATAAGAGTCTGTGTGTTTCTGTGGGACAGCGGGTCAGAACTTCAGGGCTAGGCTGGAAAGGCCGGGCCAGAAACTTAATACTACAGTGAATTCTCCAGCATTTCCCTGGCTAGTTTACCCCTTGCATGGATGAGCAAAGAGGTAGGGTCATTTCTCCCACACCTTCAGCCTCAGGTCAGATCTACTAAGTTTCCCATTTGAGGATTACCCCACTTTTCAATGAGTAGTCTCCAAACAATCGTTCCCATTAGACTGTATATTTAATAGAGGAATTATAGATATGCATCTGTGGTTGACAAGTGCTCACTGGGTCTTACAGAGCAGTTGGTTATTCTACCCCAGAACTTTCCAGCCCATTTATTAACTTATGTCTGGCATATGAAGCCCCAGACAGAAACTATCTCTGGGTGGATTTGTATAATTTATACACAGATTCAAGACTTAATGGACTTTTTGCCTTTGTCATAATGTCACCAAAAAAAAAAAGGCAGAGTGGGGATGGCCTTCTGACATCGATTTTCATGTTTAAATGATTTCACAAGACTCATTTTAAATGTCCCAGGCATCTAAAGTTTTCAGCATCTTAGCCAATCTTGTTGTATGACCTCCAAAATGGGACAAGCAGGAGACTCTCTCAGCTGACGACACAGAACTGTCCCAGGAGCCCAGGAAGCCATGAATTACACCTTTGGTCAGCTAGCATCAGGAGCTGCAGCCAAGTATGAGCTCAGCTACTTTTAGAAAGCTGATTTTTATCAGGCTGAAGTGAGCCATGTCAAGACCTCCAGGAATTCCAACATGTGCAATGCTCAAGTCCCTTGGCTACTGTGATGCAGGGTTTGCCTTTACCTGCACATCTTCTCTCACAGACTTTAAATTGCTGCTATATTGCTAAGAATATTCAGTGCACAGTGTAGATGCATGCTGAATTGCATTGTCAGGAGAGTGACAGGATCACACGTGTGCATCTGTTAAAACTAAAGTTGTTTTCCTATTGACACACACTTGTAATCCTAGAACTTGGGAAGACACAGGTAGGAGCATTACCATGAGTTAAGGCTGGTCTGGGTTACATAGTGAAACTTTGTTTCAAAGACCCTAACATTTCATACAACTGTTGTAAGAAATGTTTATGTTGGAGAGAGGACTCTGGTTAAGAGCTGTTCTTGCAGAGGATCCAGGTTGGGTTCCTAGCACCCACGTGGTGGCTTGAAATCATCTGTAACTCTAGCTCCAGTAGATCTGATGCCCTCATAGTCCCTCATACACAAAATAAAAAAATATATTTTTTAAAATGTCATTTTGATTAAATGGTACTTAAAAATGTTTCAAAGGACCAGATAAATTTGCTAAAATGAAAAAAATTAAAAATAGTAACTATGATCAAAAGTTAGAATTTATGCCTATGGGCTTGACATGGTGGCACATGCTTTTAGTCCCAGCATCCTGGAGGCTTAATCTCTTAGTTTGAGGCTAGTCTGGTCTATCTAGAGAATTTCAAGACAGGTAGGGATACATAGTAAGATCCTGTCTTTAAAAGTATGCCTAGTATAAATTCTTCAGAATGTAAGTAATTTTAATGATAAATGTGGTTTGTGTATTTATTTTTTGCAGTGTTGGGAATTCAATGCAGACATCATTGTGCATGCAAGGCAAACACTGTACCACTGAGCTATTCACCTAATCCCTCGAGATGGTTTTATTCTTTTACATATAACTGTGTGCTTGGGAATATTAAGTATGCAATTTTATTAAATAACATTGTGTGTTGGTCTTTAAAGTGGAAAGCAATCCCTTGTCTCTAACTGGTTTCTCTTGGTAACTCTTGTAACCTTAAGCAACATGCATTTCACCTCACTCATGGTTCCAGCAGTTGGAAATGTTACCTTCAACCCTTGCTTTGTCAAGTAGAACTCTGCCCCCTTCTTGATTCCCCCACCATCAACACACACCATCTTATTTTAGCAACAATAATGTGCATTCCATGTGGGACTGTAGTGAAGCCTACTGTCTAATTTATAAGTTGGCACTAAAATGAAAACTCAGCATTTACGTTATTGTGACTTTGATATTGTTCTTTCTGCTTCTAGAAGGACAGATTAGATATTTCCTATTTCTCCTGCTAAAGACAACTAAAATCATTGCACAGGAAATATAAAACCACATACGAAAAGCCAAATGGTTGTGTGTGGAAAAGAGATCCAGTAGAGATGATGGAGCCTGGTGGCACTATGGGCTGAATTTCCTGGGTTTTATTTCTTCCTGGGTGATGTGAATTATCATTGGTTAATAAAGGGACTGTTTTGTTGCATGGCAAGGCAGCTTAGTGGCAGGCAGAAATTCCAAGCATAAATAAAAGAGGAAAAAGGGTGGAGTCAAATAGACACAAGTTACCATGGAAAGCCCGCAAGGGGTTTCCTATTTATTTATTTACTTATGGGGGTACTTGTGACACTGTGCCCTAATAGAGATCAGAAGGTAACTTGTAGGAGTAAATTCTTTCCTTAATCCTGAGATTCTTAGAGACTGAATTCAAGTCATCAGGCTTGGCAGCAACCATGCTTACTTACTTTTGAGCTATTTGTATAGTCCCAACAAAGGATTTCTAAAACAGCTTCAGATAGGCCCAGAAAGGCAAGGAAAAAACAGATGCAGCTATAGCAAAATATTAAATGTCAGGTGTGGGACACTTGCACCTATAGTTACACTAAATAGTGTCAAGGGCAGAAATTAACAGAGGAGATTCAAAGAACATGAGCCAGTCTCATGTGCTTGAAGAAACTCACTTCAGCTATCAGAAATGGATAGTTTGAAAGAGACAAAGAAAAAGTTTGCAAAGATATATCTGATGTAACATTAAAGGGAAACACGTGGTTACCATCCAATAAAGTAGGCTTCAGAGAGGACCATTACATAGCAATATTATAGAAATGTATTCAGAGACAGAAATATTATATAGTAATATAGAAACAGAAACCCCAGCAATCCTAATTCTGCACACCTTTTAATAGCTGTTATGCATTGAAACATTTTTTCCTGAAGAGAGGAGGTGCCTCATAAGATTAAGAAAGCTAGAAAGCTCAAAAAGTTTTAAGACTCCTCCCCAAATGTGGTGTGCTGGTTTGTTTAATATCAGCTTGACATAAGTTATGGTATCTGAGAGGAGGGAACCTCAATTGAGAAAATGTCTCTAGAAGATCAGGCTATAGGCAGGCTTGTAAGGGCATTTTCTCAGTCAGGGATTGATGAGGGAAGGCCCAGGCCATTATGGGTAATTCCACTGCTGGGCTGGTGGTCCTGGGTTCTATAAGGAGGCAGGCTAAGAAGGTCATGTTGAGTAAGACAGAAATCAGCACCCCTCTGTGGCCTCTGCATCAGCTCCTGCCTCCAGGTTCCTGCTGTACTTGAGTTCCTGTCCTGACTTCCTTTGATAATCAATAGTGATGTGGACAAATAAGCCAAATAGACGCTTTCTTCCCTAAGTGGCTTTGGTCATGGAGCTTCATTACAGCAACAGTGACCTAACTAAGACAGGGCTTGAGGAACTACCTCTATCAGATGGCAAGTCTGAGGGGGCATTTTCTTGGTTAATGATTGGTATGAAGGGCCTAGCACATTGTGGGTGGCCCCTTTCCTGGGCAAGTGGGTCTGATTGTAGAAGAAAGCAAACCACAAGGAATGAGCAGATAAGCAGTATTCCTCAATGACTTCTTCTTTTTAAAAAATATTTTTAATTTAATTACTTTATTTATTATGCACACAATGTTCTGGATATATGTTAGAAGAGGGCACGAGATCTCATTATAGATGGTTGGTGGGAATTGAACTCAAGTCCTCTGAAAGAACAGCCAGTGCTCTTAGCCTCTGAGCCATTTCTCCAACCCCTTCCTCCATGACTTCTACTTCAGTTCCTGCCTCTCAGTTCTTGCCTTGGGTTTCTGTCCTGATTTTCCTTCATGAGGGATTTTAGGCTGTAAAATGAAATAAACCCTTTTCTCTCTAAGCTGCTTTTGGTTGCGGTGTTTATCTCAGCAATAAAACCAATTAGACTATATAGAATCCAAAACAACAGTTCTATCTATGTGGGCTGTTGTGTAGCTGTTCTGTATGGAAACATCCCTTCTTCGTGAGAATCAGGATGCTCAGAATCCACTATAAGACTCACACAGGCCCCTGTCCAATAAGCATGGAGCAGTTGCTGGGGAGGAGGTGACTCTTTTGGGGGAATTGTCTGCAAGCTGAGCCAGGAGCTCGAGGAATCTAGCTCCAGATAGAAGGAACAAAGTTTAGGCCTCTGAGTAGGAAGAGCTAGGGGTATTGGAAGGCAGACCTCTCACACAACCTCTTGAAGCCAGCTTAGGGTTTTGGAGCCAGAGTATGTTTTGGGAACTCTGTTGAATGTGTGTTCTTTGGTGCCATAATATAAATTAACTGGCTAGATATGGCACACAGATGGGAGGTGAGACCTGTGTCTTAGGGAATTACCTGGCTGGACTGGAAATCTTCAGGAGATGTTGAACTCTGAGCAAATGACACTCCCCAGAGAGAGCATGAACATGCAGATGGACAGACAAACTGTCAAAGCCCTGAGGAGCTGGGAAGACTGCAGATGAGGCACGTGGAGTGTGTCCTAGGTAAAGTATGAAAAGACAGCTGCCCTCACCTCAGATAATGCTTTTATTCTCTCTTGGACAGTGACACAGATGATGGCAAAGGCCATTGGAAGTTTCACTGAAACTTTCCCATGTACCCAGCAGTGGAGAGCATTCGCATGTGCTCCTGGTAACACCTATGTGAGTGGGCATTAGTGTGCCACTAGACAGATGGGCTATCCCACACTGTCCCCGTGCAGTGGAGTGGACCTATCAGAACAGAACAAGGAGTCAGGCCAAGCTCCATCCCTCTCAGGCCTGTGCCCAGAGTGGATGCTCAGTAGTTCTAATGAGAAATACAGGAGTGGGAATGTCTAGTTCTGCTGTTATTGATGGCTGGGGTCTGGGCCAAGTGTTTTCAGGTTCTTTGTCTCTCATCCAGAGAACTGAAATAAAAGCTTATACAGATTTGCAAAAGTAGGCAAAAAACACTTCCAAAGCAAAGTGTTAGAAAAGGCAGATCATACTGCAAGAGAGCAATGGTGAAGATACTCAAGGACCCTGGTTACTGTGTGAGGCCTCCTCCCCCTTCCTGAATGAGAGGGAGACTTTTGGTTACTGAGAGTGTAGTGAGGGTGGTTTTAATTGATAGGTTAGGTGACATATTGTATTTCTACTGCTTTTTTTTTTCCTTTCCATGATGCATCCGATTTTAATCATGTGCAAACTCAGTTATGCATAGGAATAAGGTCATAAATAGGGAATGCTCCTTGAAAGTTTACTTAAAGACACATTGCACCTAAAACCAGCTCAGACTAGACTGGCCTGTATATATTGAGTATACATTTGAATAGAAAGTGTCCAAGTTTGATGGTTGTCAAGAGAGGAGAAACTTACTCCATTGTTCAGGGTGGGGTGTGTATGTTGCCCATGCAGGTGGGAGTCTGAAGTTGCTAACAGATTCCTAGGTGCATAGCTGGGACAGGGGTGCATACACACAGCACATTCAGGTAAAAGAGCTAGGCTTTCAATTGAATTATTAGAAGGGTGAAGGGTGTGCATAGTCCAACCCAAGTGAAGTTCCAGTTTCCCCTCCTTACAGCCATCCTCAAACACAAGAGGAAAGCCCTATACATGTGGCTTCAGCATAGTTCTGTGTGAAACAGAGCTCAAGCATTTCCATCTGTGTACAACCATTACCTGAGTGACACCAACCTGAGCTGGGTCTTGTCAGCACTGCCATGAGTGAGGCCTACAGAAATACCTGAGGGACCACTGCCAAGAGCGTAGGGTGGCACATGTCTTGTCTTTAATCCTAGCATTTGGGAGGCAGAGGCAGGCAGATCTCTGAGTACAAGGCCAGCCTGGTCTACAGAGCAAGTTCCAGGACAGCCAGAACTACACCAAGAAATCCTGTCTCAAAAAACAAATGAACGAACAAGCAGGCAAACAAAAATGAGTGTAGGCTGTCACGTGCATTAGCTGGGTGGCCAGGCTTTTGACCACCCACAATGGCTACTTGGTGTTCTTTCTGGGAACTGTTTTGTGTACAGCATCTACTTGGTTGCAGAGGATTGTACACAGTGGCTCCCCATAGTTGGTTTCTTTCTGGGCCAATGATGTGAAGGAGCTGGTACCGTGAGTCATTGGAAATAAAGAAGCAGGATCTGGGCCGGGTGGTACAACTCTGTTGGTAGAGTGCTTTCCCAGCTTGTATGAAGCCCAGGGTTCTTCTCTAGCATAAACTGGGCATGGTGGTGAATATCCGTAATCCCTTGGGAGATCCATGCAAGAAGGTCAGAAGTACAATGTCACTGTTGGCTACATAGAGAATTTGTGGTCAGCCTGGGCTACACGAGACTCTGTCTCAAAACAATCGAGCAAAACTCAATTTGGAAGCAATTAGGACAAGAGAACCTCAGTGTAACTGTTTTGATTTTTGAATATTGACAAGTGCCTTTTAGAAATAAAGAATCAGTCTCTAAAACCCCTTCCCCCAACGCCCTCCCCCCCCCAAAAAAAAAGAAAAAGAAAAGAAGCAGAATCCACAGACATGCATTGCACACTGGCAGCACATCTGTGTCTATGATTTTAATGCGACACAGCTGGGGACATTAAGGTCTGCATTTGGACTGATGAGGAGGCTCAGTGGACAGTGGTATCTACACCAACCCTGACAACTGAGTTCAAGCCCCAGGTCCCAAATGGAGGAAACAGAAAAACAACCCCCATACGTTGTCCTCTGACCTCCACACATGAACTGTAGCAGACATGCATGCATATGCATGCTCGTTAATGCACATACACACATACAAACACAAATTTTTATAATTTTATTATTTGAAGAAAGTGTCTGGGGTGAATAGGCCAGGAGTCTGCCTGGGGAGCCCCTCATTCCTGAGGGGACAAATGAGTTTATTATGCATTATCCTTTTCCCACATCAAAATATCCTCCGGCCTTTGGCTCCATAGACCTATACTGTTTGAAGCTGCAAAGAATCTACTACGCAGTTATATTTTTTTGAGACAAGATTTCACATAGCCCAGGCTGGTCTTGAACTTTTGAACTCCTGATCTTTTGGCTATCACCTCCAAAATGCTGGGATTGTAGATGTACACCACATGGGCTAAGTGTGCATTGCATGCCCTGGGACTGGAGCTATAGCCTGTTGTGAGCCACTATGTGGGTGCTGGGAATCAAACCTGGGTCTTCTGCAGAGGCAGCCAGTGCTCTACACTGCTGAGTGTCTCTCCAGCCCCACATCAGGATTGCTTTTAACTAGCTCTTCTGGATTAGACCTCAAGTCATTGAGGTGAGCTGGGATGCTGGGATGCCTCTCTCCGCTGGCTTGCTGTCTTCCTTGGAGTGAGAACAGCAGACTTCTCTCAGAGGCCATTGTTTTGGATGGTTAATGTCCTCAAGCTCTGTGATATAAACCTGTCATGAGGAGTTGTCATTTGGTTTACTGCGAGGCCTCTTTGAGCCATAGGTTAATATATTAATGAAGATGGTGGCTGCTACCCTCCATTAAATAATGACCATGAGTGACTGGAAGGAAAACATCCCCGTGTCCCTCGGCAGCATGAGAGATTGATGGGAATGGATTACCCTGCCAGGAGAGCGCAGAAATATGACAACCTTTTATTCCTCTGCAGCCTGGGTGAGGGTGTCTTCATTTCTGTGTTATTATTTTACAAAACCTTTTACGATGATTTGGAGCTAAAAACACATTAAATCATATATTTAATTATATCGAAACAGGACCTCGAGATTCTGTCACTAATCTAGCTTAATCTTGACATCTCTGCCTCTAATATTTCACTTCTGTTCGGGTCATATTAGTCAACTGGGCACAGGCAGCAGTATTTATTTATTTATCTTACTAGTTTATTTTGGTAAAGTAGTAAATTTTAGAATTTATATTAGAATTATAATAATTCCTCAGTTAATATGCAGCTCACAATCACATGCAGATGATATTTTGAAATATGGTCTAACTCCAGTATTGACATCAATACTCCTACACTTGCTTTTTCCATTTTTTCAGGGCAGCCTAAGTGGTTTGGAAGTGCTCTAGATTTTTCCTACACTGCCCTTTTTTTTTCAAGATAGAGTTTCCCTGTGTAGCTCTGGCTGTCCTTGAACTCAAATATTCACCTGCCTCTGCCTCCCAAGTGTTATAATTTAAGGTATGAACCACCACTGCCTGGTTAAACTGCTCTTGTTTAGAGTTCCTCCTGGGATATTACTTCTGGGGCCTGGAGTGGTCCAAGAGTGCAGCAGGCATTGTTATAACCAGACGTGTTGTCCTGTACTCAGAATTCCCCAGAGAGGAATCTGAGTCTCCTTTACTCCTGCTCCCCAGTCTTCCTTCCTGGTTGAGCTCCCTTGAAGCCCAATGCTCCCTCCAGGGCTGCCAGCTTCTCTACTGGTAGAGCCAACACACTGGCTATGTATGGCTCTTCCACACACTCAAGAATAGATTCCTTACTGTCAAAGTTTTTTCGAGGTCTGGCCCTGAACTTAGCTTCACCAATTCAGAATTTCACTGGAGTGGAAAACCCAAAGCTGGTCTCAGGGTCTTCATGCCCGTGCCCATGAAGACATCATGGGGTGTGTTTACAGCCTGAAATGATTATAAGACCAGTGCAGTGGGTCCCTGCTACAACTGGCATCTAGCTGCCTGTGTGCAGGTCTCCATAGAAAATATAAACACCTTGAAGACTTTGGGCTCAAGGCTGCAACACCCAAGAGCTAAAGGGAAGGAATTCTGTGAAAACAGTTGGCTGACTCAAGAGTGCTGGGTGACACCATGCCAGAGGATGCAGGCTCAGGATGTGCAGGTCTCGGTGGGGGCCATGGAGTCTAAATCTACCAGCACCTTCCACCCAGGACTGCAGTCTCTCTTCCTGATGTTTAAGGAACTTCCTTTAGCTGTTTTTTAGTGGTAGTTCTGAAACAAATCCTTTAATTTTTCTTAACTTTTATCACTAACATTTGAGATAAGGCCAGGCTGGCTGGAAATTTGTCATCTGGCCTCCTGAGTGTTGGGACTAAATATGTGTACCAAGTCTACTTCACTCTTTTTTGAGTGTAGGAAGGCTGTTTTAATTTTTTTGTGAGGGGTTTATCCCCTAGCCCTGGCTAGCCTAAGCAGTTCTGCCTCAGTCTCCTGAGCACTAGGATGGCATGCATGGGCCGCCACACGCACTTTGGTGTGTGTATATATAAGTGTGTGTGTGTGTGTAATTCTTTGCTTATTATTTGAGAATTTTATACATGCATATAATGTATTTTGGTCATATTTACCCGTCACATCTTCCTTTAACTCCTCCCTAAGGTACTTTGCAACTTCACATCTTTTCCCCCCATTTTTGTTTTCCCATAACCCACCGAGTCTAATTGGTCCTGCCCATACACTCTTGGGAGTAAAGCCACCCACTACAGCATGGTTGATCAACAAAAGACCACCTGGTAGAGAGAACTAAGCCTCCCTCCTTTAGAAGTCAACTGCTGTCAGTAGCTCCTCAGCTAGGGGTGGGGACTGATGGGATCCTCCTCCTTCTGTGCTGGAATGTTGGCGCCACATCTGCTGTGAGTCTGGAACACAGCATTCTCTCTCCCCACCACGTCTCCTAAACACTGTTTTATCTAGATCTTCTCCATCCTCTTTTGAGATGGTCCCAGAGCCTTGGGGGAGAGGCTTCCTTCACTGACAGATGTCTCGTGGAAACAGGCTTCATTCTCGTCAGGTCCCATCAACAGAAGGTGCTGTCCCAGCCCTGACCTTGAGAGGTCTCTGCCTTCGTTTTCTGCACTGTGTCTCCATGTTGATTTCTTGGGTTTGTTCTTTTGGAATGTGCTTTGCGTCTTGAATCTGTTAGGTTTTTTTAAAACCAAATTAGTTGTCTCCTGACATTATTCCTTGAATATATGCATGTTGTTCTTGGCTGGGACTGATGATCCTAATGCTGGGTCTTTTGTCATTGTCTCACTGGTTCTGAAGATCTGCTTTTCCACAGTGTCTTGAGCCTCTTGGTTAAGTGTGGATTCTAGTCCCCAAACCTCTCTTCTGCCACCAACACCAACCCTGTCTGGTATGTTTCCTGTGTTGCTTATTGTATTTTCAGTTTTTATGATGTCCATTATTTTTTTTTCTTCTTAAATGATAATCTTATTTTCTTTACCAGAGTTTCTAGCTTTTCACTTGCTTCCAGGGAACTTACAATTATTCACAGAAACTTTTTTTTATTGGTTTATTAACTTATTTTTTTAGTTCTTGGGATCAAACCCAGGGTGCGAGATACACTAGGTATATAGTTTACCACTGAACTGCACCTCCAGTCTCTAAAGCATTTTTATTTACTGCCAGTTCAGTTTTTTTGCCCTGTAAACCTGACCCCTGATGGGTCTTGACATTGACACTGTCTGATCCACATTCCCCTTTCAGGCTGTGATTCTCTTGGTTCCTGACATGTCATATTTTTATTGCATCCTGGTCATTTTGGCTACAATATTAGAAAGCCGGGAGATTGCGGGGAGGTTGATACCTCTGTGGACAATTCTCTGTCTTTGAATATAGAAATATAGAAACTATTGAACTGGGCCTGGAGCCCAGACTCACAGCTATGGCTACACATCTCCTGGGTCCTTCTGGGGGATGAAGCAGGCAGCTTCGTGTCCAGACCTTGCAGCACTGAATTGCTTCCTGGTTCAGGCCCTCCACAAAGACCAGCTTGTCTGTGCAGTCACTACTACATATCATCATCACCTTTTCTCCCTTGTTTTTTGAGAGGAGGAAGGTGAAGTCTGAGGAAACCATTGCCTGTGAATTGAAGCCTTGGATCGCCTTTGGTTTCCAGAAACTCTTTCACAGGACTCTTTGAGCTGGACACTATTTTTGCTAATGAGACAGAAGCTGAAGATTGGAATTTTTGCAAGGTTAGATGCTATGGTTTCTAAGCCAGCTCATTTAATTATTGTCCAGGACCAAGGCTGTCCACCATACCAGTCTGTGCTCTTTAGTATTATCAAATGCTTAGAAGGAATTATCTGCACTCGAATTCCATTAGAATAGACCACTCATCCTTTTAGAACAAAGCTTGTCCCATCTAGTACTGAAAATTAACCCAACGAGAGTCGCAATACTTCTGAAAGAAGTCTCCCAGAAGAGGAATGGTGGTTTTTTTTTTTTTTTTAATGATTTATTTATTTATTTTTATGAACCCGGGTCCTCTGGAAGAACCACCTGTGCTCTTAACCACTGAGCCATCTCTCCAACCCTCTGGGTTTTTAAAAAAATATTTTATGTCCCAACTATAAACACAAATAAGGTGGCTATAAAAAAAAATCACCTCTCAATGTTACATATTTATTTGGCCGATTTTCACAACTTAGCTTTCTAATTAAATTCTATCACACTACCCATCAGGAATTTGATGACTGTAAGTGCATAGACATTGTTAGAACGAGGTGCATATTGAAGAGGGTGGTGTCATGGAGTGCAAACACACCCTTCTCAAGGCTGGCTGTGGATTCCTTTCCTTGGGTCTCTCTCTCTCTCTCTGTCTCTGTCTCTGTCTCTCTCTCTCTCTCTCTCTCTCTCTCTCTCACACACACACACACACACACACACACACACACAGAGATACAGACACACACGCAACACATACATACTCACTCAACACACAGACACACACACACAACACACACACACACACACTTGCACACACACACACGCACTTCTGAAGGCTGATGGTGAGACAGGTTTGAGAACTCAATCTTTAACTCCTATTCTGTTAGTTTTGTTTACAAGACAGGGTTTCTCTGTGTAGCCCTGGATGACCTTGAACTCATAGACCTACCTGCCTTTGCCTCTGCTGGCATCAAAGGCATCCACCTCCATGCCCAGCCCTCAGTCTATAACTCTTAAAATTAGCAAACAGGCACTAGGATGTAGCACAGTGGTGGAGTGTTTGCTTAGTATGTACAGGCTCTGGCTTTAAGGGATGAGATACTTTCTACTTTCCCGCAAGCTGTTGTTGTTGGTGGGTGTGTTCCAAAAGACCCCAAATAATATAGCCTGTTGTCATTGTTCTTGGTGGTCTACTGGAACTAGATGGTAGGACTCTACTAATAGGGACACCACACACACTTTTTTTGGGGGGGGGAACAGGCTTTCTTGTAAAATAAAGTTTCTGGCCTAGACTTTTGGGCCTAGACCCGAAGTTTGGACCCGCTCTCAGCCCTGCTGCTGCTTAGCCCCAAATAATCACACAAAAACTTATATTAATTTCATGCTGATTGATCTATGGTTCAGGTATATTTCTAGCTAGCGCTTTCAACTCAATCTATTACCATTAGTCTGTTTAGCCATGTGCCTTAGTACCTTTTCTCAGAGCAGCATAGTTATCTCCTTTCCTCTGTGCCTGCTGGCACCTGTCTTGCTCTTCCTGTTCCCAGAGTTTTCTTAGTCTGGTAGCCTCACCCATTTACAATGTAACAGAACATAATCCCACTACAGTTTCTCTGTAACAGCTCTAACTGCTCTGGAACTAACTTTGTAGACCAGGCTGGCATGGAGCTCACAGAGATCTGCCTGCCTCTTGAATGCTGGAATTAAAGGCATCGTCACCACCACCACCTCCACCCGGCTACACACTTTGATCACAGGCTGTGGAGAAATCAAGTTGGTACTAAGAAGATTTTATCCTTCTAGATAATGTTTTTGATGCTGGAGGGTGTTATTCAGGCTTCAGGAAGGAAAAGTCATCAATACTCATACCTGCCTGGGAACCCTGTGAGCTACCATAACAGCCAGCCAAAGTATGCTCATAGATGCTACAGTGGTACAAACACATGGAGGTAACCAATTGCCTTCCAACTTGATTTAAGGTGTACTCCAAATGAAGAAAAACATGCCTGATATTCTGCTATATAGACATAGTATCAAACTTCCTCTAAATGTATCCCTCTATCCATAGGTTATTGAAGTTTTCAGACTTGATCAGAAAAGTGTCCTTGTGTAGTTGATGGTGGCTGATGCAGGAAGTCACAACTGGGCAAACTGCAGAGAAAAAGAGTCTGCAGAGTGCCCAGCTGGAAATGGGATGTCTTTATCATACCTCCTTCCCAGGGCTCAAGGACCATTTTGGGAGAGAGAGTAGACAAGTTGTAAGAGCCAGAGGTCTGGAGGACCTGAGCGAAACAGTGTCTTATGGACATAACAGGACTGTTGTACATATGAACTCACAGCAGGTGTGGTTGCGTGCAGAAGATCTGCATAAGACTGAGCCAGGTTGCTTTCCACCATGGTGTAGGAAGGGGCTCATGAATATCCATCCCTAGCTTAGGAGCTATGAGCAGCTGGCCTATAGGAGGAGGGAAAGTGTGCTTTCCTTAAAGGTGTGGCCCCAGGTAGGTTGATCATGCTTCAGCCCTTTAGCTATGAATAAATACACAGGCAACACAAATTTTATTTGGTGAGTTTAAAAGAAAAAGAGGATACAATTTTGGGAGACATGGAGGGTGGAAATGGAGGGGTTACAGGTAAATACAATCAAAATACATTATATGCATATATGAAGTTCTCAAAGGTTAGATTGAAGTACTCATATATATACACAATATATATAAATATATTAGATTATTTCATTTTTATGTGTATGAGTGTTTTGCTTGAATGCATGTCTGCTGACCACCATGGTCAAAAGAGGGCATTGGATCCCCTGGAACTGCAGTTCTGGATGGTTGTGATATGTCATGTGGGCACTGGGAATTGAACTCAGGTTCTCTACAAAAACAATAAATGCTCTCAATTGCTGAGTCATCTCTGTAGCCCAAAATAACTATATATTTTAAAGGCTCTGGATTTGGTCCTCAGCACTGCATAAACAAGGTGAGGTGGTACATGTTTGCAATCCCAGCACTCAGGAAGGAAAGGCAGAAAGATTAAGAATTCAAGGATATATGCAGAGTTCTTGGCCAGCCTGGGCTACCCCTGTCACAAGCAAATGAAAAAAAAAATTCAAACTCCATAGTTACTGATAAAGTCACATGCCAAAAAAATGAAGCTGTCTCTTGAATTAATACGTGTAACCAGTATGTACCATTTGGCCCAGATCCCACTTCTCATTCTCTACAATACTTTTCACACAGAATTTTTACTTGCTTAATACTGTAGCTGCACTGTCAGATGTCTTGGGAAAATACCAGCTGTAAGGTAGCAATGCAATAGAACAATTACAACTATGTTGAGATACAAACCACTGCCTCTAGCTGGTTTTCACACACATATATATTTTCCTAGCTTCCTAAACAGATAAAACCAGGCTTCAGCAGGGACACTGTGTCATCAAGGTGCTGGCACAGGTATAGGCTTAGGCCACATCCAACGGTACAAAGTTTTTAAACTGAGAAACCAAACACAGAACACCTTTGCTTTGGTGACAGAGTCATACACTCTGCAGATGTGAGTAGTAAGCATTGCAGTTAGACCCAGATCGTGACTTCAGTTGGGTTTTTCAGATCAGCAGTTTTCAGTACTTAATAAACATCTATCCAAGCTGTCAGCTCAGCGAACACACCTACTTCCCTCTTCAGAACACCAAAGTGCATTCTAGGAGCATCTGAAATTCATAAATTGTGGAATGAATGTTTTCTCACACGCTGGCTCGATATAATTCATGCAGGGATTAATTCTCATCCTCAGAACCCTCCTCTGCCCTGTGCATTATAGGAATGTCAGGCTGGATTTATCTGAGAGGGTCTCGGAAGGAGGTGTTATTGATGGCAAGTGAATCTCCAGACAGAGGAAATAGAAAGTACTTCTGAAAAAAAAAGGAAGAAAGAAAACCCTTTTTATTTGAAAGGACTATAAATCTGCAAATAATCCCTAATTCACAAGCAAACTGTTAATGCAATAAGTTGATGGCAGATACATTACTGAAGAGACCAAAAAATACATAATTATCTTTAAATCTACCATGGCTAGAAGTGGATCGTAGCTTCAAATTAGAATTTGTGTTATAATAGTAAAAACATACAATAACATTTTTTTTGCTTTTTTTGAGTTTTAACTTTTATCCTCATGTATAGAAAGACATATACAGATTGTTTATAAATTAATATCCCAGACTATTTAGGAAGTCCTCAAATTTTCCAATCATAGCAAAAGCTGACTTTGATAACAAGAAAAATAAAAATCTCCTTTTAAAAATGTTGGCTTGCCTTGTTGTTGTGGTGTTTACTTTTAATTCTATCACTGCTGGGGAGGGGAAGAGACAGGTGGATCTCTGTGAGTTCAAGGCCATCATCCTAGACTAGGTATTGAGTTTCAGGCTAGCAGGGCTACATTGTGAGCCTTTTTCTTAAAAAAAGAGAGAGAGAGAGAGAGAGAGAGAGAGAGAGAGAGAGAGAGAGAGAGAGAGAGAGAGAGAGAGAGAGAGAGAGAGAGAGAGAGAGAGAGAGAGAATGGGTTCAGCAATCAGCACTCTTAACTTCAGAGATATCATTTCTGGGTTAAATCATATATTATGTTCCCTAAAGTGGAATTTCCATGGACTGAAAAGCTATCAGAGGCTGGGCTGTGTACACAGGAGTGATACAGCTGTGGATCAGAGTGTGGTCAGCACAAAGGGATATTTGTATCTGTATCCTTCCCTGTATCAACACATCCATCAATACATAACTATATATATTATATACATACATATGTATAATACATCAAAACAGTAACTATATATCTCTGTATAAATAGTATGTATATCCATGACTATAATTATGTCTTTGGTTGCTGATATCTACACCCACAGCCATATTTAGGACTGTCTCTATAAGTTGGTCAGTATCATTAACTTTATCTCTCTTCTCTCTCACACAGTTTGTGTTCATGAGTTTTTTCCTGTGTGTATGCATGTGCACCAAATGCATGCAGTGCCTGAGGAGGCCAAAAGAGGTGGATGGATCTCCTGGAATTGGAATTATAGATGGTTGTAACAGATGGATGCTGGAACTGGACCCTGGGTCCTCTGATATAGCAGCAAGTGTTGTAAACCACTGAGACATTGCCCCAGTCCATCTCACACACAATTTGTTGTTCTGGTGTTAGACTGGTCTGTTTGTCTCTATGCTACAACCATGAGAGTAGATGAAAGAGTTATAGGCTCAGCCTAGGATGTGCAGTTTAGAACTGGCTCTGTAATTTGTTAGCTGTGTATCCCTTGTCATAGTATCCAACGTCATTGCTTTTCAGTTTTCTCTTCTGCAAATAACGATCACAGTCCTGCTTTACTTGTTGGGTTATTGTGAAACTAAGTATGTGCATTGTGGAAATCTGTAAAAAACCATATAAAAGTTAAACATGATAATTGACTAAACTTTCTGGGTCTAGTTTGGAAAGTAAAATAAGGTGAGTTTTCGTTTTTAAAGCTTCTTCCACCGAAAACCAGTGTGATTTATTCTGAGTACAGATCCCCTGAGTTAAGGTCAGCTGAGTACACTGAAGAGCGGTACCTTTCCAGCCAAGCTTGATCTCAGCTAAGGCAGGTTAGGAAGCCTTAAATGTAAATATGGATATGCAACATTAGCTTTGTTTCAAATTTTTTCTATACTCTTAATTCACTTTGGCCATTTAACCTGCAAGCTTGGAACCCTTTCAAGAAGACAGCACAGGGGCTTTGGAGAATATCCAGCTCTGCATGTGGCACTCGCGCCTCCTAGTGGTGCTCACAGCCTGTAAGTGTATTGTTACTGCCCCTAAGCAACACCAAGGGCTGCACAAGAAAGGCCACTCTCTCTCTAGATCAACTAAGGAACTGAGTGGTGTTAAGCAGCTTCAGCCAGAGTGCCCCCTTGTTCAGGGTGGGAGACTCCACCTTCTGTTACTGCTTCTTAACGCAGAGTGGGGAGGGTCACAAGCTCACCTCAGACACAGGTTACTAAAGCAGTTTTACACGTGTTATACAAAGTACTTGTTTGGCTAACGTTTGCATTAGTTTTTTCTCTTTTCTCTTTTTAGGTCGGGCTTTATGGAGTCCAGTTAGCTTTGAAGTTGAACTTGAAAGGTATCTAAGGCTGGCCTTTAATTCATATCCTACATTCAAAGCTGCTGGGTTTGCAGGTGTCCTTCCTTCCTCACACTGTGTTAAATTTTTAAGTGTAGATTTACATACAGTATTTTGTTTCATTCAAAGACTTGTTACAGAAGTGTACAAATGAACCACTTACTGTTGAGCCTATTGGAGGTTTGAACTCTTAAACCTACTGCCAGCAAGTGTTTCCTAGGGGCCCCTGTGAGAATGCTGCTAGAAGCCGCAAAGAAATTACAGGCCTTTGCTTTTCAAGATTTGAAACTGTGCGGAACAGAGCTCTCCCCTCTTATAAAGGGAAGGAGAGAGTTTATTATAAAGCCAAATCTTTGTGGCCATGGCCTGGGGTCAGTCAGGTTTCCATGAAAGACAAGCCCCACTGAGAAAGTGGGTACATGAGATTTTATTAGTTATAGAAAAAGGAAGTCACAGTCGAGGCATTTACCAAATAAACTGGTGGAGAGGACAGGTAGATGGGTTACAGCAAGGCAGGGGACACTGTGCTCTAGGTTTCAGATGTTAGCTGACTGCTCTATTAATATTAGGGTTGGGAGAAGATAGTGCAGTCTGCTAAGAATGGATTTTAAAAGTTTTGCTCATCACAAAAGGATATTAGGTCAGACACAGGAGCCAGTAATGATTGGCTATTAAGGAGGCTAGAAATAACCCTCGATAATTTGAGTCTGTAACATTCTGATTCTTGACAGACATGATTTTCTAATCAGTGAGTCTTCAAGACAGTTTGGGTTTTTTTCCCTCTCTAGGAACTTTAGTTTCTAAAACTATAGTAGAAGATGTATTAGGGTTCTCTAGAAGAACAGAACTGATGGAATCAACATACATATATATGTTGTATGTATTATATATAAAATCAAATATATATGTTAGAATGGCTTACAGGCTGTGATCCAGCTAATTCAACAATGGCTGTTTACCAAAGGAAGGCCCAAGAATCCAGTGGTTTCTTAGTCCAGGAGGCTGGATGTCTCTGTTGGTCTTCAGTATACACTGGAATCCTGAAGAAGTAGCTCTATGGCCAGTGAGAGCAAGCAGCAAGCTTCCCTCTTCTGTGTCCTCTATCTAGGCTGCCAGCAGGAGGTGTGGCCCAGGTTAAAGGTGGATCTGTCTTAAAAGTGGGCCTCCCCTCTTCAAATGATTTAATTAAGAAAGAAATTCTTCACAGGTGTTCCCAGCCTCTTGGGTTTTAGTTAATCCCAGATGTAGTCATGCTGAGCACCAAGAGTAGTTACCACAGAACACAAGCCACATACGACCACTTTGGACTGTGCCATATATTCCATTAAACTACAAAAAGCAACACGAAGTTCTCATCTAATGCTCTGTTTGGTCTTGTTTGTCTTTATGTCTCAAACAGCATGCGAGAAAGCAAACTCCTATAAAAGTGACCCAGCTCTGTCCAGAGTGAATGGCTTTTTATGTTTTTCTAATCATAAAGGCTCACTGTGTTCCCACCTACAGCTGGGAAGTAGTTCTTTGTGGGGATATGTTTCATATTTAATAAAAACCAGTCTGAAATATCAGAGAAGAGATCCACCCACAGTCAATCCAGGAGGATCAGAGAGTGGTAACTCATACCTTTAATCCCAGCACAGGGAAAGACCAGTAGTGGTGACCTACGCCCTTAATCCCAGCAGATCTGAGTTTGAGGCCAGCTTGGTTTACAGAGGGAGTTCCCTGCTCCCAGGCAAGCAGTGGTGGTGCCACGCCTTTAATCTCATTAACTCGAGACAGAGGAGATCTTTCTGTGTTTCTGCAAGTTCAAGGCTAACTACCAAATAGTAGTAGCCCACACCTTTAATCCTAACCTAGATGTGAAACAACTGGGCGAAGAGGGTGTTTAAGGCAGGTGTAGGAAGACAGATGAGGCAGTAGAATCCATGATGAGCAAGGCTGAGGAAGCTGGAAGACAGCTGGGTGAGATCTGACTGTGGTGTTTCCTCTCTTTAATATTCCAGCCTTCCCCTGATATCTGGCTCTGAGTTTCCTTTACCACAACCAGAATTCATACAACAGTTCATGTCTGCTCTCTGATGGCATTTGTATACACTTTATAGGGTTTGCAGTTCACTTGCAAGTGATGTGTTGTGTGAAGCTTTAGTCTGGCTGCATCTGACATCTTCCTACTCAAGGTCTGTACGGGCACAGTCCAAGGACTGCCTGAACACAGGGGTTAGAGCATACTCCTTGGAGATTTGGTTTACAGATGGCAGGGCTGAGAGTGGCAGGGAATGTTGGAATGGCATAGCATGTGGGCACAAAGCTGATATGGATCTTTCCATCGAGGGTTGTATGCTGCTTCAGTGAGACTCTCCAGGCCCGTCTCCCAGGCTCCATGAAGGTGCTGAGGCTACAATGAGGAGCTGGGAACTGGTTCTCAACAGTGAACCAGGACCGTGGGAGGAGAGATGCTGCTGAGCTTTGTGTGCTCTGACCCTGTGATAGAGAGATGACTCTGGAGTGGGGAGAAGCCTATTCCCAGAAATTCCTTCACATGTGTCTGTTCAATGATTTGGATTGTAACCTCAAAACCAAGAGCTGATAAAAACATGTTCACTCATCTAAAGACATGCTTCTCTTTGGCCAGGAAGGCTCAGACATTGCAAGCATGCCATTGTCCAGCTCAATTCCAACCATGTGTCATCAGGGCTTGGGGACAGGGGCTAAAGGAGAGACTAATGACATCAAGTTTGTCTGGAATGTAAACATTTGGGAACAACCAGGAGACCCTGAGTCTGGAGCAGGGAAAGGCCCAGTCAGTTTATGCCCCAGCCCTGACTTTACCTCCTTCAGCCTATCTCAAGCTGGAGGTCAGGCCTGGAACCTCTGGGAAGCTCCAGACCTGGGTTCCCAGGGCTTCAATGAATGTTTTCCTATGTCTTAGGGCAAGAACCTGAACCTGTTCCTCTGCCTAAGAGCCAACTCCAGGTGATTCCAGACTTCCCAAGTCTCTGACTTCATGCTTAGTAGATGCTCCAGGACTAGATAGGCTTTGGGCTGGCTGCCTCAGAGGAACTGCATGAAGCCCGGTTAGTCTTTACTCCACCCAGCCAGGGGCCAATGAGACTAAAAAAAAATTCCATGTCCTATTTTCTGTCCTGCCTTGTCCTGGCCCTTTCAGCCTACTTTTTGGGAACATTTTGCGCTTTGGGAAGCATTTTCCAGGAGCCACCTGGATACCAAACCTCACTCCAAAGGACTTTCCAAGGTTTGTACAAGTGTGTGAAGAGCTGAGTGAAGTATACCTGGGCATTGTTTAATGGGACCAAAGCCAGTAAGAACTGAGAGTTGTACCAGAAGTTTCTGGCCTGGCCTACCCCCCAGGTCTGGACCCAAAGTCCCACAGCTGCTTAGTCCCAAATAGTCACACAAAGGCTTTTATTAATTACAAACTGTTTGGCCTATGGCTCAGGCTCATTACCAACTAGCTCTTACAACTTAACCCATTTCTATTAATCTACATATTGCCACGTGGCTCTGGAGCTTTACCTGTGTTCCATTACATCTTGCCTTCTGGGCAGCAGCCTGCAGCATCTCCGTGACTCTGCCCTCTTCCATCTTCTCGCTGCTTGGATTTTCCACCTGCTTCTAATCTGCCTTGCCACAGGGCAAATCAGTTTATTAGCAAATGGTAATAAAGTGTATTCACAGCATACAGAAAAGCACTGCACATCAGAAGGTAATCAGAGACAGGTTAAATAAATGCAGCCACTCTAGCCAGTGAACTACTGACCAAACATGAAAAAGTATAAGATCTGCGCACTATACAAGGGAAAATAACCAAGGTTTATCAGGAAGCATGTTTGCGATCACACTGAGTGTGTATCTATGTGCAGAGATTTCCAGAGGAACTTTACCCTCGGGTGCTGCTCAGCGCTCAGAAGTGGCAGATCCCAGGGGAGGAAAGAGAGGCACAACACTGGAATGTGGCTCCCTTACTGCTCCTATCTTTCTTCTCAGGAAGTATACTTCAAAAGCTAGTGGGAAGTGGGAGTTGCCAGCCCATCTCATAGACATGCTCTCCTTCCTGGGGCATTTATGAGCCAACTGTCCAGGTGGAGTGTTTTCCAGCCAGAGAGAGTCAGAAATTGGCTTTGGAGTGTTCACTCCCAAGGCATATGCGAGAACTCTGGATGGGCATGCCTGAACTCACTCTGTCCTGAGGGTTCCAGACAGAGGAGGGTTAATCAGTCACTCCAGTGCTTTTTAAACCAACCTGGGTCTAAAGGACTCCATAAAAACATCCTGTCCTTTGTCTGACTCTGCCCTTCTGGCCTTGAAGCATCCTGTTTTTCTCCTAGATCATGTATCAAGTTGCCCAGTTTTTTTGCTCATCCTATTAGTGGACTTCCTACCATTCTGTGTGTGCCCCTAGGAGCCCAGTGAACTCTCTCCAGAGCTGAGTCTCTCTCGACCAGGCATTTGGATGTCTGTACTTTCCAGAGCTGACAGAGGAGTAATAGGATGCCTGAACAAGTCTTTTACCTTAGGCACCATGAAATTTGCTTTCCCAGAGACCCTGTGCTGCAGTACTACAGGGTCTGCACCTGGCATCACTTCAGACATTAAACCAAGCCAACCACACAGAGTCGGCAGTACCAAACTGACCACATATGTTCTGGTCATGCTTCTTTGCCTCTTCTGCTAGGAGACTCTTGACCATACATCCTTCTTTTCCTTTTTTGATGACAGATTCTTGCCATGTCTAGCTGGTCTTGAACTTGCTATTTCATTCAGGTGACCCATCCCCCAGGCTCGGCCTCTGCTTTGCAAGAATTAGACATCTGCTGCAGTTTGTGGCCTTTATCCTTCATTATCCTTCAATGAGAGTCAGTGATTGAAATTCACACTATTAGCCTTAACATAAAACCCTTTTAAAAATCAGAGACGGACATCAAAGGTAGATGTGGAAGTGTAGGGCTAAGATTCCAGTGTGTGTGCTCCAGAGAAGCTAGCTAACGAGGAGGATCCTGAGAGGGATGCATAGATCTCCCTGGGAAGGAGAAGTCGATGAGATATGCTGGAGGTGAGGGGGCAGTTTAAGGCAGGAGATGAGGATGGAGATGAGAACGTGAGAGAACGAGCTGGAATAGGGATGGAGAGGGAGAGCAATGAAAGAGGTGTCCTGATAGAGGGAGACATTATGGGGTTAGAAAGAAACCTGGTGTTAGGAAATTCCCAGGAATCCACAAGGATGACCCCAGCTTAGAATACTAGCAATAGTGGAGAGGGGGCCTCAGCTGACCTTCCCTGGTAATCAGATTGATGACTATCCTAACTGTCAACATGGAGCCTTCATCCTATACCTGATGGAAGCAGATGCCGAGATCCACAGCCAAACACCAGGCTGAGCTCTGGGAATCCAGTCAAAGAGAGGGAGGAGGGATTATATGAGCAAGGGGGTGGGGATGGGGGTCAAGATCATGATGGGGAAATCTACAGAGACAATTGAACCAAGCTCATGGAGCTCATGAACTTTGGACTGACAGATGTGGAGCCTGCATGGGACCGGACTAGGCCCTCTGCGTTTGGGAGACAGTTGTGTAGCTTGGTCTGTTTAAGGGGCCCTTGGCAATGGGATCAGGATCTATGCCTAGCACTTGAGCTGGCTTTCTGGAGCCCATTCCTTATGGCAGGACATCTTGAGGCAGAGTTGGGGTGGGGCAGCTTTGTCCTGCCTCAACTGAGTGTACCAGGCTTTGCTCACTCTCCATGGGAGGAAATAGGGGGTGAGGGGGAAGGTGGGGGACGTTGGGAGGAAAAATGAGAAGGGGAATCTATGATTGGTATGTAAAATGAATAAAAAATTGCTTAAACAAATAAATTTAAAAAGATTATAGTATGTGCACATAAGCTATCTATGATTCTCGGAGACAACTCAAGTTCTGGGTTCATGCATTTCCTCTGATCATTTCTTGTAAACCTCAGCTCTTATGGCTACCTCAATTCCAAATCCCTGACCCAAATTAAAGCTCCTTTCTTCCAGCCTAAGCATTTTTGCTTTTGCTTTTTGAGACTGTCTTGATATATAGCCCATGCTAGTCTAGATTTCTCAAGCCTTCCCTTCTTGTTAGCCTTCTGAGTTACAGGATTTCAGAAATGCAGATCATCATGTAAGACTTTCAGCATCCTTTTGTTCTTGGAAAACTGTGAGCATTGTGATATATATAGCATTACAAATGTCAGTACACTCTCCCCTCAAATCTCAATGTTTCAGATGATGACCAAGAGTTGAGTTTTACAAAAGTTTGTATACCTGATGGCTTATGTCACTTAGTTATGACAACCATACCTGGTGAATCTATCTATCCCCCTCCTCCTCATCTTACTGATGATGAAACAAGAGGCATAGAATAGATAATTTTTTGACCAAGGTCAGGCACCAAAAAGTGAAGCTGGCATTCATACTCCATGCTGGTAAGACCAGGAGCTTACCTAATCTGCCCAGTGATCAAAACCTCAGGTCATCCAAGCTCACCAGGTGTTGCTCAGCACACAACACAGTATGACTCTGTTTACCTAATGGAGTCTCTGAGCAGATGGGGCATCAGTGCTGGGGCAAGTGCCCATGATGTCATTGAGGATGACTGAAGAGTTGGTACCCCAGTGCTGTCTAGAAACCAGATGATGCAATTCCTCATTCATTCCTGACTCTGTCCCTGATAGGCCTCCTCTTACTTCCTCCTTCCTGAGGTCTGTCACACATCTCCCCTCTCCCCCTGGCTGAATTTGCTGTCTACTTCTGAGGAGCAGAAGATAGCTCTTACATACTGATTCAGGCTGATTTGTAACCCTCAAACTCCAGGGCATCAGATGCGACTGACTTTGGAGACAGAACCCTTCCCCTACTTCTATGTAGCATTGCTGTTCTGGAACTCACTCTGTAGACCAGGCTGCCTCAACCTCAGAGATCCATCTGTCTCTACCTCCATAGTGCTGGAATTAAAGGTGTGTGCCTTCACTGCTTGGGTGGAGACAGGGTCTTTACGGAGGTAAGTTAAAATAAGATAAGAGCTGTCTGTGAACCACTGGGATGGATGTTCTTCGAGAGTGAGGAGGTCAGAACACTGAGGGTGATCAGGTATGGACTGAGTACAGCATAGTAATAATTAGGAATCAACGGTTATAAAATATTTATTATCATTTGAATGCACGATTTAAGTGTGTAAGTTTATGAAATTTAATTTTAGAGTGATGGTTGGGTTTAACAACCAGCTTGCAAAATTCCTAGAAATTAACCACTAGCTCTTACGAGACAGTGCCAGTGGCCACTTGAAATCCTATTGCCTGCTTACCACCTACTGAATTCCAAAGTCCCATTTTTTTTTTAAAGTTTAGATTTTATGCCTGGGATATGCTGCATCTTCAGAGAGCTTTGTACTGTTTCTGGATGAACATGTCCCTCCCTATTATGAGACTCCCCATCTGGCACAGTGAGGACTCCCTCCCACGATGGCAACTCACAATACAAAATACTTCCTTTGCAGTAGAGGACTCAGCCTCTGCTAAGCAGACATGCTCACCCCAGTCCATCATAGTAAGCAACGGCTATATTCTGGGTCCAGAAAGAAGCAAAAGTGACCAGTGTCAGAGAAAGGGAGTGAGCTGTGTGACTGCAGGTAGGGGTGGATGTGTGGATTGTAATGGTGCTCCATCATTCTTACCCATCTTTCCAGACGTGCTATCCACACAGCATTCTAATTATCTTAAAAAAAAATAAACTTGTAACTTTTATAGTGGTTTCAGATTTATATAAAAATGCGAAGATAGAACAAAGAGTTCCCATTTTTTTCACACTCAGTCCCCACTGTCAACATCTGAGTGTCACAGCTATGAGCCAATTGAGATACACTGTTGATCTGAGCCACTTCTGCCCTCGGACAGTATCTCTGACTTCTCTTTTTAATGGTCCTTGACAATGCTGGGGAGCCCTGGTCTGATATTTTGTAGTAGATGCTTTCATGGACCATGTCAGTTCCCTTTCCTGCCTTAGCCTTTTACTTAGACGTACCCAGCTCTACATGCAGAAATGTTGGTCATCTGAGAAACATTTTATCCAATATGGTAACACAGGGTACTTGGCCTATTCCCTTGAACTTTCTCAACAGCCCAGGTACCATCTCTCCTATTACAGGCCAGGGAATTAATGCAAGATGTGATGGCAGAAGCATTACTACAAATCCTGAATGACACTGACTGCCCATTAGTCCATCAAGTTCAAGGTCAGCATATTTGTGCCCAGACCAGATAAAATAAAACCAACCAACCATGACTAATGGACTAACCTTGAACCCACCTGTGGTGGTTTGAATGAAAATAGTGGCATTATTGGGAGGCTTGGCCTTGTTGGAGTAGGTGTGGCCTTATTGAAGGAACTATGGGGTGGGCTATGAGGTTTCAGAAGCTCAAGCCAGGCCCAGTGGTCACTCTGTCTTCCTATTGCCTGCTGATCCAGATATAGAACTCTGTTCTCCTTTTCCAGCACCATGTCTGCCTGCATGCTGCCTTGCTTTCACTGTGATGACAATGAACTAAGCCTCTGAACCTGTAAGCAAGCAACAATTAAATGTTTTCCTTATCAAGAGTTGCCTTGGTTATGTGTCTCTTCATAGCAATAGAAAACCTAACTAAGACACAACCCCAGAAAAGTCACTAAAAGCCTGTTGTCTCCTTTGCTCAAGTGAGCAGCTGATTACTTCCCATCAGTGATAATTTGTTTGTGTCAGCTGGCCCAAGATGAGGCCCACAAGGGAGCCTTGCCTGTGTGTCTGTGTTGCCTGATTATGTGGCTAGGCCCCCTTTCTACGATTTCTATGCCACGTGTTATCATTGTTTGAAACAAAGATCTTGGAGCTGAGTATGCTCATTTTTACTGGGGAGTCATTGCTTCTGGGCCCTTCTCAGCTGACAGGCAGAAGAGAAGCTTGTATATGTCCAGAGGCACATGTGCAAATCTATAATTGCTTTTAGAGCAATGAATTTATGTTTGTGTCAAGATTAATTTCTTACTGAATCCTCTTGGTTGCCTGTCATTTTCTGTCTTCAGTGAGCAGTGTTTGGTTTGGGGAAGCCTGACTCACTGTTTGCTGGTTTATTGTCTTTGTGTTAGGTGTGGTATTTTGGAAGTCATTGCCTAAGCCAGGGTAGTGGAGACATACACAGGGTTTCCATCTCCCAAAGAGCTTGCTCTTCACACCTAGGTCCAGTTTCTTTTCTTGGATACCTGCTCCAGACTTCTGTGAGCCTTTGGATAATTTCCAAGGTGCTGATGGTATTGATTCTGACAGCTTCTGCCTGTGTCGAACAGAGGAGGAGCATTTGGAAGTCCTTATTCTGACATTTTTGCAGATACCATTTTAAGTTAATTGTGGGGTAAAGGAAAGAGAAAATATTCTTTTAAAAAAGAGATTTGTGTGTGTGTGTGTGTGTGTGTGTGTGTGTGTGTGTGTGTGTGTGTGTGTAGGTGTGTAGGTGTCCATGGAAGTCAGAAGCAGGGTGGCAGATCTCTTGGAAATTAACAGGTATTTTCAAGCCTTTAGATGAGGGTGCTGAGATTGGACTTGGATCCTCTGATAGAGCAGTGAACACTCTTAACTGCTGAGCTATCTCTATAGCATGATACTCTTTTAATAAGTCTCATTTCTGTTTCAATTCATACAGGTTTAATTTTTTTCTTGTAATAAACTTGGGAGCTGGGTTGTGGTGGCGCACGCCTTAAATCACAGCACTTTTGAGACAGAGTCATGTGGATCTCTGAGTTTGAGGCCAGCCTGGTCTACATTGTGAGTTTCAGGACAGCCAAGGCTACACAGAGAAATCCTGTCTTGAAAAACCAAACCAAACCAAAGCAAACCCCAAACCAAGTACTTACAGACTTTTCCAATATTTTTAAAGACAATTTGACTTAATTGTTTTTCTTGTGTGTGAATGTATATGTGTGTGTATAAGTGCCTGTATTTTCATGTCAACTGTGAGTGCCTGAGTCTCTTAGCTGTTTTTGTCAGAAGTGAAAGCTGAAAAATCAGGGAGACCTTAAAGATATGAATGAAACAAGGTGCAGCCAAACAGTTGAGTAACAGAAGCAAGTAGGACTGCAGGCAGATGGGACCTGCAGAGGCTATAGGTCAGGCCACTCCTTATGAAGGACATGCTGCTGTCCTCTGAGGACAGAGTCAGTTTAGGCATGCCTCCAGTGGAGAGTGAAGTGACTCGATGGGGAGAGTGGGCTGGTGGGGGTGGCTGCTGACCTTCCTGCTATGGGAATGAGATATGGTGGGATATGAAAACACGGGTGACTCCTCTGCATCTTGGCTGTGGTTAAGACTTTCAGCTCCTTCTGGCTTTATACTTTTGCCATTCCTCTGGTGGCCCATGGACATTTATGCTCCTCTGTTGCATAGATGGCTTATTTGATTATCTTTTTGATTTGTTATTACCAGCTCCTTCTATTTCTTTTTCCTTCCTGTCTTGTGTATGCTGAAGTTGGAAGAAAAAAAAAGAGTTAAGGTGCATTAAGGAAAGGATATATGAGTGATTTCAATATGACTTGATGAAAATGACGCAGGTCACCCGCAGTAGACTTAGTGTCTGTTTCTAATGTTTCCTTTATAAAGTGCTCAGTTCACTTACACCCAAATTGCATCTCTGTAACTACTGAGAGGGCTTAATGCAGGTTTTTTTGATGTTGGTTTTGTTTGTTGTTGTTGTTGCTGTGTGTGTGTGTGTGTATGCAATTGGAGGTCTCACTATGTAGCCTAGGCTAGCCTCATTATTTGCTTATTTAATTCTTTCTTTACCCAACAAAGACTCACTGACCTGCTATTGTGTGTCAGGGCCTGGATTGTCTTTGGTGTTGAAAATAGCAAATGAATCTCTGTTGTGGTGACACTGACAAAGAGAAACAGATCCATGAGCCAGTAACTTTCATCAGGGCTGTTTTTCCGAGAATAAAATATCAGGTTGGGCTCAGGCACCGAATTAGCTAGTAGGTCTGCCATATACTCTGAGGTGATAATCTTGATAAAGACTTTGATGAAGTGTACTCTGAGAAGGGGGCATGTCCAGAGTAAAGGTGGGGAGTTTGCTAAGATTGAGGTAAGCAGTGGTGGTGTGGGGTCTCTGTAGGTGTTGGTTAGGAGTTAGAGGGTAAGGCTGAGATGTGAAGCCATGAGAAAGGCCCATCTAATTGACTTACTTATTACTCAGAATAGCTGGGAGGTCTACGAATAGATGATCCAGATTAGCTAGGATGGTGTGTCTTGGACCACTCAGGGCATGGTAGAGGGTGTGGGGAGAAGAAGCTGCAATTAAAATGACACAGTCCACAGTCCTATGGGAAAGTGTGGAATTTGGGATGACCCTCAGCTTTGACACCAAGCAACCATGGCCCGTTATGTTCTCCCTGTCCAAGAGAAACACGTGTGAATACCAGACTTCCAAGTTAACCTGTGGTACACTTTGAAAATGGTTTGTCTTCTCTGAGGCTCATGTTGAAATTTGATTACCTCTTGTCAAGAGGGAGGGTTACAGGGTAGTGCTCTGGTGTGTACCTTGATGTCTTTTTAAGGGTATGAATTATTTTCTGAGGGGGGTCTGACTTAGATAGATGACTTTGTTATAAAAGCTAGCTCAGTTTTCTCACTGCATGTACTTATGCTTTTTTGACATGACTTGGAGTCAGATGAGACCCTCTCTGGCATCATGTTCTTGGCTGGATAGCCATTTTCTATGAATTGAAACTTTCCCTCCAGCAGGAAGCAGAGAAGATTATGCTGCCAACAAGCAGTATGGTCAGGCATGTATACCACTTCTGGTACCAACTTCTGTCTTAGTCAGTGTTCTATGGCTGTGAAGAGACACCACGACCGTGGCAACTCTTATAAAACAAAGTGTTTAATTAGGACTCGCTTGCAGTTTCTGAGGCTTAGTTCATTATCATTATGGCAGTATGTAGACAGACACGGTGCTGGAGAAGGAGCTGAGAGTTCTGCATCTGGATCCACAGGCAGCAGGAAGAGAGAGATACTAGGCCTTGCTTGGTCTTTTGAAATCTGAAAACCCACCTCTAGTGATACACTTCCTCCAACAAGCCACACCTCCTATTCCTTCTCAAGTAGTACCACTCTCTGATGACTAAGTATTTAAAGATATGATCCTATAGGGACCATTATTAATCAAACTACCACAGAATATACTCTAAGGATTCGATATCCTATTATAGAGACCTTTGCTCATCCATGTAAATTGCTACTCTATTCATAATAATAATAAGTTAGAAATATCCATGATATCCATCAACTGATGAGTGGATAATGAAAATACAGAACATTTAGACAATGAGATATTATTCATTGGGAGGACTCTGACTAATGCAGTTATGGATAGATGGGGCAGAGACTGGAACAGGAGGAACAAGTAGAGAGAGCGAGGGAAGAGGGAAATGAAGAAGAGAATATGGGGGAAAGACAACTAGAATTAAGGGCCATTTAAGGGGTAGTATGGAAGCTTAATACAGTAGAAGCTTCCTCAAATATATACATATATGGAAATAATCTAAACAAAACCACCAAATAATGGAGACAGCCACAACTGGCTATCTCTTGACACCAAATGAAGCTCTAGTACTAGGATTGGGTTACATCTTGTTGAGATGTTGGTCAAAGGAGTCCCATGGAAACCCTCAAACAACACAGGCGGTTGCCAAGACTCTCCAGAAATTGATGGCCAGGCCCCATCACTGAAAATATTGACAAGACTAATTGAGCACAGAGAATTTGAGCTGGCACCTACATAGAGGCTTCACCCCTTCTACTATCTTTGGTACATAAAGGTCCTATCATGCTATCAAAGAAGAAGTGTAAACACCAACCCAGTCACAAACCTTTTGATCTACAATACTGTCTGACCTGGAAGATATGCTAATAAAATATGACAAAATTTTTGTAGGAATAACCAATATCTGATTTGACTTAAGGCCCACTCCTTGAGATGGAACCTATACCCAGAACTGCTTAGGTAACCAAAATCCTGAGATAGATAGCCCAGGGACCTGGGAAAAAACTAAATACTATTGTTCATTTTTTAAAAAGTAGCAATAAAATGACTCCTAATGATATTCTGCTATACTCATAAATCAGAGCCTTGTTCAGCCATCAGAGAAGCTTCCTCTTACAGCAGCTGGGGACAAATACAGAGACCCACAGCCAGACAATATTCAGAGAATGAGAGACCTTGGAACACTCAGCCCTAAATGGGATGTCTCCATCAATCTTCCCCTCAGGGTCCAGAGAGCCCAGTGGAAGAGGAGGTGGTGGAAAGAGTGTAGGAGCCAGAAGAAATAGAGGACACCAAGAAGACAGGTCCACTGAATCAGTAAGATGAACACACATATGAACTCAGAACCTGGGGCAGCATATGTAGGGCCTGGATAGGTGTGCTCCAGATAGCATTCCATAGCGGAAAGGAGAAGTGGACATAGACCCTCATCCCTAACCCAGAAGCTATCTCTAACTGATAACTACTTGCAAATGAAATTTTAGGTTTCTTGGAGGCTCACTAGGGAAACAAACTGCTTAAGGGTAGGCTTTATGTCCAGCAGATGGCCAACAGAAAACAAACTCTTTGCACCTTTGGAGGTTCTTTATATTATAATGTGACAGGACTTTAAATGTCTTTATATTATAATGTGACAGGACTTTAAATGGCTCTTTACATATATAGTATGACATCCATATGAGGAAGTGTGGGTCTGTTTCTTGTGCCTTTTCTTGGGCTCATTTCCTTCTGTCCTATTATGTGTTTTATCTTATTATATTTTATTATTTTTTCTTAGAAGCCTGTTTTTTGTTTCTGGTTTTGCTTTTCCTTTTTTTTTTTTTTAAAGGACTTGGGTTTTAAAAATTATTTTTATTTTATATGAATTGGGTTTTTTTTGCCTGCATGTATGCCTGTATGAGGGTGTTGGAACCCCATTGAGCTACCATGTGGATGCTGGTAATTGAACCCGAGTCCGCTGGAAGAGTAGCCAGTGCTTTTAACCACTGAGCCATCTCTCCAGCTTTTGTTTTGTCTTTCAAGACAGGGTCTTTAGTGTAGTCCTGACTGCTCTGGAACTCACTCTTTAGACCAGGCTGGCTTCGATTTTATAGGGATCCACCTGGTTCTGCCTCTTGAGTGATTCAAGACAAATGGAAATAATCAGATGGGGAAAAAACAAAGCCTGCCAGGCATGCCTGTTTGTCTTCTAATGAGACAGGAAGGGAATGTCTTCTAATCAGAGGGATGTGGGAAGGACTGGAAGGAGCAGAGGGAGGGAAACTGTAATCAAGATATATTATGTGAGGGAAAAAGTACATTTTCAATAAAAGGCAAAAAAGAAATTGCTTTATTAAATATTTAGTAGATACATTCTGTGTATTATACATAATGCATATGGTGTAAAGAATAACAATATGACAGAGTAGTGGAAAACCCAACTCCAATTTAAAATATTCAGCGTCAGCATCAAGTCTTTAGAGCCACAAATACCTCTTTCCAGTTCCTGCTCTAACCCCCTCCCCCATTTCAGAGATTTATCATTCCCTGCTTTCCTCTGGTCCTACTGCACATTTTGTCACCAAATTATATATTTTTCTGTTCTGTATTGTTCTGATGTATGTAAGTGGGCTCTTACCTGTTTCTTGAGGCTTTCTTTTGCTCACCACTTTCAGAGATCCACCTGATTGTTCTGTGTGCCTTTGGAGTTCTGCCCCAGCACATCATATTTCATGCACATTATCATTTCTCCACTGTGGGTGGGCGGCTGGGCTGCAGGAAACTTGTTCTCAGTCTGGAATGGCAGGTGCAGCTTCCTGTTTGTCTCTCCTGGTGCACACATGTAGGAGCTTCTCTGTGATAATGGACAGAAGTGCAGTTGCTGACTGATTATTTCCAGCTTTACAAGACAAGCCTACATTATTTTTTGGAGACACTGTATTGGTTTACATGGAGCCCAAGAGAATTTCTTGGACCCATACATTCTTGACAACATCCCAGAAGACATTTTTATATTTTTCTACCAGGTGAGTGTGATGAGTTGTACGACTTTGTTAAGCTTGTTGGTCATGCCCTTCTGATATGAAGCTTAGTATACAGTACACAGTGATAGCTAGGGATTATTACTCCCTCATTTTAGGAAACTCGGTCCACACCTCACCTCACTTGCTTTACCAAAGCCCCCTCTCTTCTTAGGCGATACAACTCTGATTCTTTAAGTGTTAAAAGTCTCTTGAGCTTTCTCTCTCTCTACTCCCATCCTATATGAAAAGAAATCTTGCTACTGACTCTCAACACACACCTTCTCTTCACACCTCTTATCATTTGGGCTGTCTCCACTTGGATTTAATACACGGGTTCTAATTATCACAGTGAATCTCATGGCTTCACCCTTACCTGCTCTCCAGTCTCCAAACACAGTAAGGACAATTGTAAACATCTCAGGATGCTTACTAACACCTTCCAGGGTAAAATTCAAAGCCCTTATAGTGGTCCAAATAGTCTTACAGGACAACAGTATTAGGAATTTTAATTGCTTTTCCTAAGTTTAAAACTTACATTTACTTATTTGCCTGTATGCTCATGTGACAGGGTATACATGCGGAAGTCAAGGACAATTTCTGAGAGTTGGGTTTTCTCCTCTACCACATAGATTCTGGGGATGGAATTCAGGCCATCAGGCTTAGCAACAAACGCCTGTATTGGCGAGCCATTGGCCAAATTAATCATTGCTAACTGGTGTATATTCATTGTATATCACTATGGGGACCATAATGGAATTTCATTTGCACTTCTCATCCTTTCTCCTCTCCCTCTGGCAAGTCCTATTCCATACCCAGACGGTCTCACTTTTACTTACATGCTATGTATGTATATACGGTTTCAATATAAAATCCCTGATCCACAAATGAGTAAAAAACATGTCACGTCTGGCTATATCTGACTTATTTTACCTAAGATTAATCTTGAAGAGGGATGTTGAGGAAAGGTTTTCATTAGAGTAGCAGAAATAATGGGCTGCCCAACTCCAGCTTGCCCAGAGTTTCTTTTGACCAGCTGCAGGAGTCTCTAGGGACCACAGGAAGTACAAGCTCTGAGGCACAGGCCTTTCTCCAATAGTGTCATAGTTTTGACTTTCCTGTTGGCTGGAGCATGTCACACAATCAGGGCCAGATTCAAAGGTAACTGCTTCTCACTGGAAGACAGGCAAAGCCAGATGGCAGAGGGGTGAGGTGCCTGGCGGGAAGTGGGAAGTTTGCATCCATTTTTGAAGCCCATCATCCTGGGTTAAGTTTCAAAAGTGCTAAAGACAGCAAATAACCAAATAAAAGGTGGGTAAGCCTCCACGAATAGCTCTGTAACAGAAATGTGAAGGTTTAAATGATTGTCGTAACCAATTGGAAAGATGTGAAATACTGCATGCTTTCACTTTTTGGAATAGGTGCCCAACTGCCACTCCAAAAGCTGATGTATTTATACTTTCATTTGGACAGATTTACCCATCATCTAGATCAGCTCAGGTGGGTATTTAACCTATCTCTCAGAATCTGAGTATCCAGAAAAAAGAGACAAGTTCTTTAGGGTTGAGACATTTAAAGACATATCAAAGGTGAACTGGTTTGAATTCAACCAGCTGGAAATTGTTACTGAATGATCACCCTGCTGTATTTGGAACACAGGCTAGGAGCATGTCTCAGGTACTCCAAGATCTAACAAATGAACCCAGAAACAAAATTACAAATAATCCTTTAAAAGTTGGGTGGTAGCAGAGGCACACACCTTTAATCCCAGCACTCAGGATGCAGAGCAGGCAGATCGCTGAGTTATATATACAGTATAAGTTTTAGGATAGCCAGGACTACATAAGAAACCTATTTCGAAAAAATCAAACCAACCAAATACTCCTTTAAATTACAATTTTAAAACAAAAGAATTGCAGAATAGAGAGAAATTACAGTGTTGGCAATTTAGCATTGCTCCAAATAAGCGCGTTAAGGCCTACAGAGGGCCATGAACCTGAGATGCCCTGCTCACTTGCAGGGTTGGGGACCGCACTATCTCTGACCTCCAGAAAGGCAACGGTTCTCTCTTATCTTTGCAGGGAGGCTGGGCTTGTGCCCAGAGAACTGCTCTGCAACCGCTTTCCAGCTTTGTGCCTGCTTGGGAGAGAATTTCTGTAGTAGACCCCAGTCTGGCCCAGGTCTTCAGGTTAGGCGAATCTAGTGGCTGAGCTCAGATGCCGAGAGGCGGGGAGAAGCAGGGTTTATCAGCTCTGGGTCATCCAAAAGCTTCAGCAAGCCAAAGCACCTGTGCCTGGATCTCACCACGCCTCCGAATCTCGCCCCCACCAAGGGTTCCGCCTTCCTTTCTGGAGCCTCGGCACCACCCTTATTCCTCACTCTTAGCAATGGATAGCAAGACTGGATCCCAACCCTGCAGGTCCTGCTACAAGAGTTTGGCCCTGCCTCACTGGCACACAAGACTAACTTCGGTCCTGGACTGTACAAACCCCGCCCCCAATTACGCCAGCTACGCCCTGTGGCGCCTAGCGACCCTCGGCCCAGCGTCCCAGGCTCCGAGGCGCGCATCTTTGACGTGTGGCGCCCTCAGAGTGACGCATAAGTCCCGCCCCGGCCTCAAGCCCCGCCCAGGCGGTGGCCGTTCCCCGCCTCCCGTTGCCTGCGCCTGTTCTCCCTGAGCTGAGGCAGCGGCTGAAGCGGCGTTTTCCTTGACCGCTGCAGTTTAGGTGGTGTTCCCGTCCGGCATCGAGTAGCTGTGCAGCCCCGGCGCCCGCGGGCAATGGTGCGGTGGAGCGCGCGGACGCGGGCGGCCCTGCGGTGGGCATGAAAGAGGATGGAAGGGCAGGACGAGGTGTCGGCGCGGGAGCAGCACTTCCACAGCCAAGTGCGAGAGTCCACGGTGCGTGGCCGGGCGGTTCCCCTGGTCCTGCGCCGCGCGCCGGACCCGGGAGCCGCAGCGCAGACCTGCACGGTCCCCTAGCTTCTCCCCGGACCCCCCGCCCACTGTGGCCTTTCAGCGCCCCACCGGGTCTGCTGAAGACCGACGCCCCGCGTCACTTACGTCCTCTGTCACCTGCGACAGGGTCACCTGTTCCCCATCTCCTCACCTAGATCCCTCTCCTGTCACCCGCTGCCCTCTCCCTCGCGCCACCTGCGCTCCCTCTCCTCCTCTCTGTCTTGTCTTCATCTTGCCTCCTCCCTACACCTGCACTTCCTGCTCCCTCCCGTCACCTTTATCTTCCTCCTTTCGCCTCTTGCACCGCAGCCACTCCTGTCACCTGTGTCCCTTCCCCTCACCTGTCCTCCCCTCATCTGTCCTCCAGTTACCTATGCCCACCTCTTATCACTTGCAGCCCTTCCAGTCACCCATGTCCTCCTTTTCCTGTCACTTCTCCTGTAAACCCCTCCCCCCCATGTGTTCACACACCTCGTCTGCTCTTCTATCACCTGCTTCACCATCTCTGCTCTCTTCTTCACCTGAGTTATTCCACATCTCCTGCTGACTCTCAAGGTGTAGGGTGATGGCTGGCTGCCGCTTTTCCTCTAGCCTGGTGTGTGGTACCTGAGCTGAGCTGGCTGTGGCTAAGGTGTTGACGGTGCAGACTGCCTGGCTTCCCAAGCTTCCAGCTCTCCAGTGACTTTGGCCTCTCACTCACAGTCCCCGGAGGGCGCCCCCCCCCCCATTCCACCTAGCCAGGACAGTTGAAAACTTCCAGAAGAGGGAAGAAGACAGGTCTCTCCTGAAGGGTGAGAGCAGAAGCCCACAGTGCTCAGAAGCTGTTGCTCAGGAAAGGATGGGCCTGCTTTATCCTGCTGCTTCTAGTGGGCCAGAAAGCCAGCTTGCTTCCCTAAATTTTCCTTTGATGAGCACCTTTCAGGATACCCTACAGTGTTATAATGGGTTTGTTTGTGTCTCCATAACTCTGTAAAGTATGTCCAAGTTACATATTTGTATCCACCCCTTTTAGCTCACTGAACAGGAAGAGTTCAGTCATATCCTTTGTTTGAGGTGAGAAAATTCTGGATCAGAGTAGTCCATGTTTTGCAGTTACTGATTTTGAAAATTGAGAATTGGCTTGCCAGATCATACAGGAAAGAGTAGGTGCTTAAATCTGTGCTGGTAGAATTTGGTGTGGTACATTTGGTTTATTTTTATTTTTTATTCTTTGAGTATTTCATACAATATATTTTGGTTATATTCATCCCCTCTCCCCATCTACTCAATTTGTGATGTTAAAAAACATTTGAGTCAAGTTTGTGCTGGACTTATATTTTTAGGCATGTGGACATTCATTGGAGTGGTGTTTACCTATCAGGTACCACACCCTTGAAGAAAAGTGACTCTCCCTCTCTCAGTACCTATCAGTTGCCAATAAGTCCTCAGTTAGGAGTGGGACTTAATGCCCACCTCCCCTCTCCATGCTGAGATTTTGTCTGGATTGAGCTTGCCCAGGTTTTGTGTGTGTTCACAATTGCCCTCAGTTCATTTGTACAACTGCCCTGTTGTAACTGGAAAATCCTGCGTCCTTCTGGCCACTTACTGCTGTCTCTGGCTTTTACAATCTTCTTGTCCTACTCCCATTCATATTTTAAGCCTTAAGAGGAGGGAGTATGATAGAGAAGTATTGTTAAATCTCTTATTCTCTGTACCTGGACCTCTGGTAACAGCCATATACACAGAAAGCATCTCTGGTAAAGGTTGAAAGATACACTAATCTGTGGATAGAACAAGGTCTTTAGGAGTCTGTTTACTATGTCCATTTAGCAGTATCATAGCAGTAGGTTCTTTCCTAGGGGCTATGGCTTGTCTAGCCACAGATTCTTGTCTCCATTAAGAGTGTCAGGTATGGGTTTTCTTTTGTGGAGTAGACATTAACTGCAGTCAGACAGTGAGTGGTTGATTACTCCCACAACATTTATGCTACTAGGAAGGAATCTATACTTCTGTAGTGCTCTAGATGCATTTCTTATTAAACATACTTGACTAATCATGGTTCAGATGCAGAAACAGACTTTTACTACCATGCCAGAGGCCATCTTTCCTCCACAGCTATAAGAGTATCTGCTGCTCTGGCTTCTAAGCACATAGGTTAATTTCTTATTTATTTTAAAAATATTTATATGTCTGAGTGCTTTGTCTACATATCATGTATGTGCCTGTTGCCCATGGAGGCCAGAATAGGCCATCAGATGCCCTGGAACTGGAGTTAGAAGTAGTTGTGAGTTGTCAAACATGGGTCCCCTACCATTGAATTACAGTGCCAACCCAGAGAACTGGCAGGTTCACTTACTCCCCTGGCTCCGGTGCATCTGGTAGTGGGTATCAGTTAGCTCCTGAGAGTTCTGTCAGGCTGGATCTGCTCTGGCAGACTCACGAATCTGGAACATGGCCACTACAACAGCACAAATCTGCCCCTCAACTTCTGAAGGTTGTCTTTGGGAAATTCCAGTGAGCATAGGTGGATATTTTTTAATGGGTGGTGATAGACTGAAGAGCTTGTTTGTGATTATTCCTTGTTTTTTGTATGTGGATGGATGTCTAGTTATCTCAGCATATATTGTTTTCCTCATTGTATTGTCTGTGCTTTGCAAAAGATCAGTTAACTGTATTAAATGGTATATTCCTAGTGTTTCTATACTGTTCCATTGGTTGATACTTATCAATACTATACAATTTTGATTACTTAAGCTTTATTTTTACTTTACAGAAGTCCTTTGATTTAATTTTTTTCTTCAATTTATGATTATTCTGGGTTTTGTCTCTCCAAATAAACTTAAGAATCAATTTGTTTCTTATCTACGAAGTAAATTTGCTTAGATTTTGATTGTAAATCATTAAGTTTGTAGATCAAATAGGAAGAACTGACATCTTCCTGTTCATGAACATGGGCTAGCCTATCTCCCATTAATTAAAGTTATTTTTAGATGCCTCTCATCAGAGCTTAATGGTTTTTCTTATCAATATTTTGAATGTATTTTGTTATGTTATAAATATTTGGTTAAAATTCATTTACATATCTCTACTTACCTACCTACCTATCTACCTACCTATCTTGATTTGCTAGTGTAAATAGTTTTACCTTAAATTTCATCTGGGCTGGTAGTACACTCCTTTTTTGTTGGTTTGTTTGTTTTCAAGACAAGATTTCTTTGTGTAGCCTTTGACTGTCTTAGAACTAGCTCTGCAGACCAGGCTTGCCTTGAACTCACAGAATAAACCCTGCTTCTGCTCCTTCTTAGTGCTGGGATTAAATGCCCAGGTTCTTTTGTTTTGTTTTGTTTTGTTTTGTTTTGTTTTGTTTTGTTTTTGGGGTGTGTGTGTGTGTGTGTGTGTGTGTGTGTGTGTGTGTGTGTGTGTGTGTGTGTGTGGTGGCACACATGTTTAATCCCAGCATTTCCATAGAGACAGGAAGATTTATGTAATTTCAAGGCTAGTCTGGTTTATATGATGAGTTCCAGGCCAGGCAGGGCTACATAGTGAAACCTTATCTCAAAACAAAAAGCAAAACAAACAGCAAACCCCAAAACCAAAACTAAGACCAAAACAAAACAAAAATTTCGCTTGTCCATTCAGGCATATAGGAAAGTGATTGCCATAAGTATATTAACCTTCTGACCTCTTGCTAGAATTATATATTAAGCTCTAGGTTCAGAATTTCTGTACAGCTAGTAAGTCATCTATTACAAAGACAGTTTTAGTTACTAATTTAAGTCCTTTTTCTTGTCATCTTGCACTAATTAGGATTCCTAGACTGTGTTGAAGAATATGAGAAAAGATTGCTTTGTTGTAGATCTTAGAGACATTTTGCGTTTCTCATTAAATGTGTTAGCTATTGATACTTTGTAGATAGGTATTCTTTAACAATTGAGGAAGACCTCTAATCTTAGTGAAACACGAATTCTAGTTGGTATTTAATGAAAACTCAGAGCCGGATATTGGGGAAAAGCTGGAATATCAGAGAGAGGAAATAGACCGCAGTCAATTCTCACCCAGCCAACTTCTCAGGGGAAAAGCTATCTTCCAGCTTCCTCAGTCTGCCTCCTGGTTGCTGCTACAGAATACCACACCCTCTGCCTTCGCCTCCTTAAATATCTTCTTCACCCAGTTGTTTCACTTCCAGGTTCAATTCTGCATCATAATTCTAGAGTTAGGATTAAACTATTGGTAGTTAGCCTTGAACTCACAGAAACACAGAAAGACCTCATCTCTTGGAGTTATGGGATTAAAGGTGTAGTTCACCACTGGGCTCTCCTGTGCTAGGATTAAAGGCGTGAGCTCCCAGTCTGATCCTCCTGGTTTGACTGTGGGTGGATCTGTTTCTCTGATATTCCAGACTGGTTTTATTGAATATAAAATAAATCACCACATCTTCGGGTTTTAAAATTTATTTTTTACGTACATTGGGGTTTTGCCTGCAAATATGTGTGAGGATGCTAGATTGGAAGTGGAGTTACAGACAATTGTGATATCTCAGACTGGTTTTTATTAAATTTGAAACATATCCCCACAAACCTCATTGTGTAACAGGATGAACTTGAATTTCTGATTGTCTACTTCCATTTGTCAAGTCCTGAGATTATGAGTGCCATTATTCCTGGTTTAAAATATTTTAAAATCATAACTATTTAGATTTATTTATTTATTTTATATACATGAGTGCTCTATCTGTATGTATGTCTTTATGCCAGATGAAAGCCTCAGGTCCCACTATAGATGGTTGTAAGCCACCATGCATTTGCTGGAAATTGAACTTGGGACCTCTGGAAGAGCAGCCAGTGCTCTTAACTGCCGAGTCATCTCTCAAGCCCCAATCACAACTATTTAATGCATATAGTTTGCCAGTGGTTGGATTTTACTTTACTTTGGAAAATGGTCTGTCAGATATTCTAGGCCTTAGCCAAAAAATTAGATACCCTAACATTGCAAAAACACTTCGGGTGACTGTCGTCTTTTGCTCAATTTTGAAAGTTGTTTGCTTGCACTTCCTGCTTACTCAGATAATGTATTTCCCTTCTCAGGTCTTGGATGGGGTTGAGGACTAGGCAGTTACAGTTACTACCATCTTAGCTAAGAGGATATAATGTACTAGATTCAGATTCTTCAAGACAAGACAGCTTTTGGAGTAATCTCTGTTTCCCACTCCATTACTCTGGACATGTAGTATATGTTACTACCATCTTAGCTGAGAGGATATAATGTACTAGATTCAGATTCTTCAAGACAAGACAGCTTTTGGAGTAATCTCTATTTCCCACTCCATTACTCTGGACATGTAGTATATGTTACTACCATCTTAGCTAAGAGGATATAATGTACTAGATTCAGATTCTTCAAGACAAGACGGCTTTTGGAGTAATCTCTATTTCCCACTCCATTACTCTGGACATGTAGTATATGTTACTACCATCTTAGCTAAGAGGATATAATGTACTAGATTCAGATTCTTCAAGACAAGACAGCTTTTGGAGTAATCTCTATTTCCCACTCCATTACTCTGGACATGTAGTATATGTTACTACCATCTTAGCTGAGAGGATATAATGTACTAGATTCAGATTCTTCAAGACAAGACGGCTTTTGGAGTAATCTCTATTTCCCACTCCATTACTCTGGACATGTAGTATATGTTTGTGTTTGACGTTGTTCTTCTTGGTTGTGGTTTTACTTTGTTGATGTTACTGCTGTTTCCCTGTCCTGGACGCTACTTGATAATTGTTCCTATTGTATACAGTTACATATTTAGGTTTAGAACTTTCTTACTTAGACAGAAGGGGGAGATGCAGTGGAGAGCAGGTACTTACACCTAGACCTAAAGGCATGACCTCTTGACCAACGTAGATCTGGGGAGCACCTATGGCTTCTGGGCACCAGTATTCAGAGCGTGGCTAGAGGGTCAGTTTAAGATCCAGGGTACACATCTGCAGCCTCTTCTTTCTCATGCCATTGGATGGAGGACTTGACCTGCAGAGTGAAGTCTCGTGGAATCAGTCCAGCCTTCCAGAAATGGCACTGTATCTTTCCTCTTGTATCAGTGAGTGCTCCCCTTTGATAAATAAGTAATCCTTCTCAGTTGCTGTGATTGTCTGCCTGCATGCAAATTTCATGTAATACTCCATTGTGTAAATGTACCTCATTTTCTTCAGTAGAAGGACATGTAGGTTGTTTCCAGGTTCTGGCTATTATGAATAATGTTGCTGTGAACATAGTTGAGCAAGTGTCCTTGTGGTATGATTGAGCATCCTTTGGATATATGTCTTGATGTAGATTGATTCCCAATTTTCTGAGAAACCACCGTGCTGATTTCCAAAGTGACTGTACAAATTTTCACCAGCAGTGGAGGAGTGTTCCTCTTATTCCACATTCTCTTCAACATAGGCTGTCATTAGTGTTTTTGATCTTAGTCATTCTGACAAGTGTAAGATCATATCTCAGCGTCTTAGAGTCGTTATGATTTGCATTTCCCTGAGAGCTAAGGATATTGAACAATCCTTTAAGTGTATCTTGGCCACTTGAGATTCTTCTGATGAGAATTCTGTTTAGATCTGTACCACATGGTAAAATTGGATTATTCAGTATTTTGATGTCTAGTTTCTTGAATTTTTTAAAGTTTTTATTATTTATTTATTTTATATATAGTGTTCTGTCTGCATTGCCTGCAGGGCAGAAGTGGGCACCAGATCCTGTTATATAGATGGTTGGGAGCCACCATGTGGTTGCTGGAAATTGAGTTCAGGACCACGGGAAGAGCAATCAGTGCTCTTAACCTCTGAGCCATTTCTCCAGTCCCAAGTTGTTTATATATTTTGGAGATCAGCCCTCTGTCAGATGTTGGGTTGGTGAAGATCTTTTCTCATTTTGTAGGCTACCATTTTATCTTATTGACCATGTCCTTGCCTTACAGCAGCATTTCAGTTTCAGGATGTCCCATTTATTGTCAATCTCAGTGTCTGTGCTACTGCTGTTATATTCAGGAGGTGGTCTCCTGTGCAATGGGCTCAAGGCTACTTCCCACTTTCTCTTCTATCAGATTTCGTGTAACTGGATTTATGTTGAGGTCTTTGAGCCACTTAGACTTGAGTTTGGCGATAGATATGGATCTATTTTCATTTTTCTATATGCCACCATACAGTTATGTTAGCATCATTTGTTGAAGATGCATTTCCATTGTATATTTTTGGCCTTTTCAAAAATCAGGTGTTCATAGGCATGTGGATTTATGTCAGGGCCTTTAATTTGATTTTATTGATCTATGTGTATTTTTATGCCAGTACCAAACTTTTTTTTTAAATTTTTACTTTATTATTGTAGCTCTTGAAGTCAGGGATGGTGATGCCTTCTGAGGTTCTATTATCGAGCAGGATTGTTTTGGAAATTCTGGGTTTTCTGTTATTTCATATTAAGTTGAATGTTGTTCTTTCAAGGTGCATAAAGAATTGTGTTGGGATTTAATGGGGATTGTATTGAACCTGTAGATTGTTTTTGGTAAAATTGCCATTTTTACCATGTTAACCCCATCTATCCAATAGCATGGGAGATCTTTCCATTTTCTGAAACAGTTTTTGGCTTCTGATACTTTCTTTGATTTTCTTTCTTCAAGGACTTAAAGTTCTTGTCATACAGGTCTTTCACTTGTTTGGTTAGAGTTACCCCATGGTATTTTATATTATTTATTGCTATTATAAAGGGTGGGTTTTCTCTGATCTCCTCCTCAGCTCCTGTATCATTTGTATATAGGGGCTTTTAATTTTTTTTAAGTTAATCTTGTATCTATCTGAAGATGTTTATGAGCTGTAGGAGTTCTCTAGTATAATTTTTTGGGGTCACTTACCTGTACTATCATATCATCTACAAATGGCAAAAGGTTGACACCTTCCTTTCCAGTTTGTATCCCCTGGATCTCCTTTTGTTGTCTTACGTCTCTAGCTGGAACTCTGAGAACTATATTGAATAGTTATGAGGAGAGAGGACAGCCTTGTCTTGTTCCTGATTTTCGTGGGATCACTTTGGGTTTCTCTCCATTTAATTTGATGATGGCTGTTAGCTGTATGTTGCCTTTATTATATTTCTTTTTTCCCTGATCTCTCTGAGACCTTTATCATGAAGGGGTGTTAGATTTTGTTAAAGGCCTTTTTAGCATCTAATGAGATGATCACGTGTTTTTTTTCTTTTAGTTTGTTTATATGATGAATGACATTGACAGATTTTTGTATGTTGAACCATGCCTGTATCTCTGGGCTGAAGCCTACTTGATCATAGAAGATGATTTTTTTTGATATGTTCTTGGATTTGGTTTGCCATGAGGGAGATTGTTCTGTAATTCTCTTTTTTTGTTGCATCTTTGTGTGGTTTAGCTATCTGGACAACTGTAGCCTCATAAAAAGAGTTTGGTAATGTTCCTTCTGTTTCTATTGTGTGGAACAAGTTGAGAAGTATTGGTTAGCTCTTTGAAATTCTGGTAGAATTCTGCACTGATACCATCTGGCTCTGAGCCTTTTTTGGTTGACAGACTTTTAATGACTGCTTCTATTTCCTTAGGGGGTTATAGGTCTATTTAAATTGTTTATCTGGTCCTGGTTGGCATTTTTCAATTTTAGATCTTAAATAAGATAAACAGTAAAATTTCATGATATTATACCTGCTTGCATCTAAGTTTAATGTTATACCTGGGATTTAAGACTATTAACTTTTGACAATACATATTAAACTTAGGTCATTGGGACTAGGTCCCTTAGTTCCAATCAGGTTTAAAGGCATGCACCTCTCAAGGGCTTGGATGACTTTATCCACAGGCTAGATGTCCCTGAGAAGTGCTGTGGGTTTCTCTGGGAAGGGGGATAGCACGACTGTTCTCTGGAAGCAGAGAAAAGCTCCTTGTCTTCAGAGCCCTGCCTAGCACTGAGCTTGCTCATGTTTTGTCAACTGTATCTCACCTTTAGTGGTGAGTTGCTGCAAATATGTTACTTGCTTTTTTGCTTAGGGATTTGCTGTTGTTCCTGGAGTACAGGGAGATTAGAAGGCACCATCATAGTTTGCTTTCAGTTTACTTAACTGTACGTGAGAAGAACAGATGTGTTCGCCTAGAGGAGAACCTGTGTGTGTGTAGTCCTCCTTGGGAAACCACAGCGACTTGTAGTCGTTCTTTGGTTTCCATCCTGTATTTTTACTTCGGCCAGTGGCTTTTATTCCATGTGTGCAGCACTTATGGTTTTAGAATTTGTAGGCTTATCTGCACTCTTAAATATAATGCTTTCCCTTGGTTCCCTTCTTTGCATTCTGGCTCCTAGGGCCTTTTGTTTATTAACTTTCATCATTTATCATCTGTTTCTGTATGAACTCTCTAGAACTTCTGAAATTCATTTCACTTTTAAATGCCATTTAAAAAAATTCTAATTATTTTTGGTGGAAACCTCTATTCTTATTTTGGGGAGAGTGCTGAAGGTCTATTCTAGTTTAATTTTTTTTTATTTGAGAATTTTATATGTGCATACAATGTACTTTGAGCCTATTCATCCTCCATTCATCTCCATAACTTCTCCCAGATCCACCCTGACCTGTTTGCAGCTTTGGTTTCTTTTATTCCTTTTCCTGGTCCCTTCCCACCTCCCCAACCCCCCACCTTAGCTCCCCTTTTCTTCCCATCAAGCCCAGTTTGTGCTGTCCATATACTTGTGAGTATGGGCCATTCACTGGAATGTGGTTGAACTACTAGTGGCATACCCTTAAAGAAAACTGATTGTTCCTCCCCCAGGAGCCTTTTAACTTTCTTTAGTTCCTCAGCTAAGGGTAGAGTCTTGAGAGCCACTCCCACTCCATTCAGGAATCAAGCTGACTGACTTGATGTTACACAGATCTTCAGGCAATCCAAACTGCTATGAGTTCATGAGTGCAGTGAGCCCATCATGGCCAGAAGACAGTTTTTCTCCGGTCCTCCAAAATCCCTTGGCTCTTGTAGTTTTTCAGTTTCTTCTTCCACTAAAACATCTATTCTACTGTCCTTGTTTTTTTGATTGAAGCCAGACTTCTGCTCTGGCTCCTGCTCTTCTGTTCCTTATCCTGTCCTTGGCTTCACTGTCTTCCAGTCTTCTTGGGCCTCGCTTTGTTTTACATTTTTATAAGCCAGTGTTTCTCTAGTTGTGGTCAAGGGCTTCCTGGGGATGGAGTTAAACCTGGGAAATGATAGAGCCTGTGAAGAACTTGTGGAGTAGGACTGGAAGGGTGTTCAGCCCAGGAGTCAGAGGAGCGCGGCTGGTAAAGGCCTAGAAATGGGAAGCTGGTAGAGAAGCAAGGACACTATTGTTGCTGCATGGACGTCAGGGAACCTAGGACTTGCAGTTTGGCTGTTGGGCCATCACTTCCATTGCCTGGGTCCTGCTAACCAGTAGGTATGAAGTCTGGTTAGTGATAAGAAGAATGAATGAGTGATGAAAAGATAGAAACCTGTGGAAGTACAAGCTATTATTTTGAAGAGTTTGGCTGGAAAGAGGGAAGGGGTAGGTTGGAGGGGTGCAGGAAGGCAAAGGAAAAAGTGAATGTTGTAATATGGTGAGAAAGAGACCTTGGTGGGTGGAAGCCAGGGGGTGAGGGAGATATGCCATGCAGACACAGTGGGTGGGTGGCAGAAAGAGACACATCTTACAGGCTGCGCCATGTGGAAAGCTTTATTAAAGGCGGGGAAGGTAGAAGGGAAGAATGAAAGAGGAAGAAAGGGAAGGCAGAAAAGGGAGGATGGGAGATGCACCCAGCCTCTGGCAGGAGGGGGGAGGGTAATAGGGAGAGAGAGGGGAGGGGGTCTTTTCTTGTAAATAATCTTATGTAGAATGACATCAGGACTACCTGAACTGCAGGAAGTGGGTCAGAATGCTAACATTCCTTTCTCCCTTTTTGATTATTATAAAAAGGTGAGTTATGGGTAGTGGGATGGGCTGGGGTGGGGGTGTAAGGGCATAGATTTCTTGAGACTGCTTCCTGTTGAGTTGGGAAGAAGTGGGGGAGGAGAAAGTCAGGGTCATGCATAGCTGGAGGTGTGAGTGAAGAAGCATTCAGTCATCCTGGAGATTAGTTGTTGTCCTAGAGACCTCTTGAAGGAGCTGAGAAAGAAAAATAGGAGAAAAAAATAGGTTATTAACACCAGCCCTCTGAACAGGGCTAGCCAAGGAAAGAGTGATAACTGCCAAAAAGAGTGGAATGGGAAAGTGCCCTGATTGTATATAAGAGAAAAGGGTGAATGAATGGGACGTAAGAGCAGATATGTCCTCCATTGGGACATCTTGGAAAACCACGTGCCAGTTGCTGGGTAGGTGCTCCTTGAGTTTGGAGAGGTACCAGCAGTGAAGTCCCAGGAGCTTGGGGAGATGGCACACCAAATTGAGGGATGGTGTGTTCTGTGAGTACTAGAGCCAGCACACCTGCTGTTTCTCTAGAGGTGGGAAATGCCTTTATCTATCCTGTAAGAGTGTCAACAGATTAGGAGATAATGGAGCTTTTATGAGTGGCACAGGGGTGAAGTTAATCTGTTAGTATTGATTGGTGTAGTGGCTGGTGGTATATCTGGAGAGCCCCTGAGGGTGAGGGTTTTACACAAGTCTTCCAGGAGGGTTGAACTTGTGCAGGAACCTGTAGGTGTCTGTAAAACAACACAACAGATTTATATTTTGGTGTTATAGAAAAGGCTATGGCTTTGGGTTAAAAGGTATGAACATTTTTTTTAGGGCCTGGCTTCAGCCCAATGAAGCACATCTTTAAATATAACCAAAAGAAATTTACTGAATGGAAGTGGTTGAGTGAGTGAAGGAGAAGAAAAGTGGCTCCATACTCCCTCTAATGTTAGCCTGTCTCTAAAAGCTGGAACCATTGAAGTCTATATGAATAAAGCACACTTGCCTGCATTTTTAACAGGAAACTTATTAATGAGCTACCAAAGTGCCGGTGGCACTGTAAAACTGGCAAGTCTATTAAATATCCTGGGCATCAAACACCATCAGATCTGAGAAAGATAAATAAATAAACAGAAATGAGTCAGCTTTCTATCTTCATATAAAGGTGAGGCAGTAGAGTCTCCAAAGTCCTGAAATATCAGAGAGATAGAGAAACAAACCACAGCCACTTCTCATCCGCCAACTTCTCAGGCCTGTCTCCACCAAATCTTGATTCCAAACCTCTCTGTCCTTAGTCCCCCAAAGAAGTCTCTGGGAAACCTGAAAAACCTCTTTTTTCTCCCCCCATCCAGCTATCTTAAACTTCTTTCCACATTCATAAAGCTGGGATGTGGGTCACCACTCCTTGACCTTCAGGCTTGGCCCTGTAGTTGACTCTCTGGTATTCTGGATTAATTCTATTAAGTATGTATCACCACATGGATGTGTCTGCCAGCTGAGACAAGTTTAAACTTGGAACAGAAGTTAAAATTTATAATAAAATTTATATGGAACTTTTAGGCCCAAAGTATTAATGACTGGGAAGGGGAGGAGTTCCAAGGCCAGGAGAGCCTCAGGTTAGCCTGATGAGAAGTACCTTTAAGTTTTATATTTAGAAGACAACTAGAATTTTTGAAATTTTAATGTAACAATGTCATAGAAAGAGAAAGTAAATCATCTGTTTGTACCTTTGAAACTGGTATTTATATCTTAAATCATTTTTGGAGATCCTCAAAACTTGCATAGACTTTTATATCCTCAAATCTTTATATATCTTAAAATATTTTTAGATCTTTAAAACTTGTATGAATTTTTATAGGCTTGATTTTTATATATAAAATGAGCTGACAAGTTGGTCATAGCCTTATAAATTTAAATATCTTGAAAACTGTTCTTAAACAGGTTTAAGAACATCTCTCAGATGTCTTTCTGCAATATCAAAAATAAATTACCCTTTTTATTTTAAGAGAAATAAAATATGGCATGACCACTATCAAACTATTATTATCTGGCTGACTCTCAAATTACTAAGTTTAGCTGCCAGAGAGAGGTATGTTTTTGTATATACAGGCATTGAGGTGGAGCTTTAATATCTTATTTAATTAACCCATTTGTGAATTTTAATCATATCTAATAAAATTATGAGTCTTAGGTAAAGACTATCTACATAGACCATATATAGACAGAGTTGCATATGCATACAGACCGAATTAAAGCTGGCGTACAGTCACACATAGAGGGTTAAATTAAAGTCACATGCATACACATAGGGATATACTGAACAGGAGTTGAGTAAATAGGAAGGGAGAACCAGTGTGTGCTGAGCGGGAGGAAGCTGGCTTCTCTGATTTCTGACTCACACGTAGCAAACTCTAAAGCTGTCTGTGAGAAAGAAAGCAAACGTTACAGTGGAGGAGGGCCAATCAGAAAGCAAACCTACTTAACCTAGCAAGTAAATTCAAGTGTTGTGCTTACCTGCTTTTCCTTCTTTAAAACTGAGGATACTGTAACGGGCTGTTAATAGACAGTAGCTAAATTACAGTGTGTGCAGTAATGCTTGGGCATCTTAGCAAGCACCAGCAGCAGGTCAGTGGGGTACATACCTTGTCTGAGGAGGAGTTGTGGAGCAAAGGATGAGAGGTTCAGACATCTGAGAGCTGGCTTGAGAAGCAGAGACTGTAGTGATGCCATGGGACTGATGTAGGATGGGTCAGTGTGCTCAAATGGAGAGGCAAATAAGAGGTTAGAGCAGAGGCTCGTGACACTGCCTTCTCCCTCCTCCTTCACCTCCTCTCAGGCCTACTCCTTTCTCTTTCCAGTTCTTCTCAGAATCGACATCAGCCAGGTTTTTGTCTCCACTACAGTTCTGTCAAAGTTGCAGTGACTTCCATGGTGTCTAACCCACTTGTCAACTGCTTCGTTATCATTATTATGGCCCTCCCCCTCTTCCCTGTCTCTCTTTCTCCTTTATTCCCCACCTCATTTAGAAAGATTTTCTGTCGTTCCCTTAGCTTCACAGTTACTCCAGCATCATTCCATTTCCCTCTTCTGGTTTTTTGTTTTTGTTTTTTGACTGCTGGATTATTCATTCTATCTTGTGTAACTCTTCTCATCTTTAAAACAAGCCTTGTGACTTTGAATTCCTCTCCACAGTTCCTTTGTCTTGTTGTAGCATTGGAAGAACTCTAGTGCATCTCTTTTTGTTTGCACGTCTCCAGCTCTTCCTGGAATCCACTTTAGTCAGGCTTTTGTCTCCATTAATCCAGAAAAACAGCTCTTGTCAAGGTTGCAGTGACTTCCATGGCACCAAATCTGGTTGTCAATCCTCTTCCTCATTTTGCTTGGCCTGTCAGCAGTATTTGACACTGTTGTAAATTCTTTCATATGGTCAGGAGATGTGCAGGCCCTTGGTGCCCAGCCCTTGCTAACAGCTTGTCTGGCAGTCTCTACACTGAATTCTCTTGTATGCCTGCTATTGTATTTTAGCCTTAGGACATTGTGTGCCATCTGCTGATTATTAGTTTTACTTAGCTTGTAACCTAGCCTTTCCCTCTGAACAGTATAGATTTATATACAGACCTACTCCCTCAGCTTTGCACCTTCACAGTGTATGCCTCAAACCCAGCAGACCCGTTCCTCCTCCAGACCATGCCTTTTGTAATCTTCCCTGACTCAGGAATTGGCAGCTCAGTCTTTCCAGTTTCTCAGGACTTGTGTTTATTTTTACGAACCCTCACTGGTCTGCTTTCAGAACATTCACACCCATCATTCCTTAGTGCCTCACTCCACAGCTCTGAGAGATGTCTCTTCTGCATTGTTTTCTGTTCAGTTTTTTTTCTTCCCCTGGTCTCAGCTTCTGTCTTGGCAACTGGGGTGAGTTTCTTCACTGAATCTGATCATGTCACCCCTCTGTTCACAATCTTACATGGATTCCTGTCTCCCTCAGGGTCAGAGCCATCCTGTCAGTTACCATCAGCTATCATGTGTAAGTACTAGTTCCCTGGACTTCTATTAATCCCTAGGCACACCTCTTATTCTTTCCTTTGGAACATACAAGAGCCATCTTGTTTCAGGCCTATGACATTATTGTCAGTATTAATGGCACTCTATTTTCCATGGCCTATACTAACCATCCTCAAACACACTGTAATTTAGTTCTCTGTTATCTATTTGTATTGTTATTTCTCTCTCTGGAATGTAAGTGTCATAAGCATGCACCTTTGCTCACTAGTATCCCCAGTGTTAGGGTTCCTGGATGTAGTAGGGCACTCAAATCAACCCAGGAAGCCTCTCAGCTACCTGACGCCAAGCTTTACTGCCAAGTTACTTTTTTCTTGCTCCTGGAGCCCGACTTCTTTTGCATAGTAGACTGTTAACTCTTCATATTTCTTTACCATTTGGTTTTCTTTTTCACCCATTTTCTGTGCTTCAGAGGATTTCAGGAGGAGGCTGTAACTCCACTAATGTCTTCTTGTTAGCCTGTGTTCCTAACAGTCGTCAGGCCTCCAGAGCAGTTGTGTTAGGGTTGTCTTTCATCACTCTCCCTCATGTATGAGAATGCCCGCACTCACTTCATAGTGCTCCTCTCCATGCAGATGCTCCCTAGATTCCAGCATTCTGAAAGTTCTCATGTTTTATTCCCACATGCTCCATAAACTTTATGATGCTTTATTTTTAGCATTTGGCATTTGATGGATACTCTGTTTCTTAGCCTTCCCTGTTCACCCATTTGTTGCCTCAACTCTGAAAAAAGGAGTGCATTGTAAGCATAATGATCTAAATAAAAATGGGCAAACGACCTGAGTGGACATTTCTCAAAAAAAAAAAAAGATATACAAATGGACAACAGGTGTATGAAAGTGTACTTAGCATCTTTTGTCATAGAGAAATGGAGAGGAAGACTCACTTCATACTTGTTGGAACAGCTGCTTCCAAAGAGCAAGAGAGAAGTGCTGTTGAGGACATGGAAATCCTTGTGTACCACTGGCATCGAAACAGCTGGCTTACTCTCCAGAATGCAAAACAAATATGCCAAGTGGTCCATCTCTTCCATCCTGAAATCACATTCAAAGGAAATGAGTTGATTTTGAGAGACACTGTACTCAGGGCTCACCATGTCAGGTTACAGAGACAACTGATGTGTGTGACAGTAGATAAATGGGTAAAGGAAATGTGATAATCCTTACATGTATCATTTAGCCTAAAGGAAATTGTGCCATTTGGGACAACAAGGGATAATCTGGGGCTATTCTGTCAAGTGACATCTGGATATATAGAAAAACAGGTACTAAATAATCTCATCAAATATAAATAATTTGAGCTCATAGAGGTAGAGAGTAGAGTAACAGTTCAGGGACCAGAAAGGGAGCTGCTGGCTTGAGCCATGGCCAGTGGACACCAAAGCTGATGAGTTTGTGAGTTTGTCCTGCTTTGTGACATAGTGATGTAGGAGGAACAGTGCACTGTAAGATAAAAACCCTGATAGTAGATTCTTAGTTCTGACCAGTAAAGACGCTGAGCTGATGAGTTCCTCCTCCACTGATTAGCACAGTGGGGGAGAGCCCTGTTGAGCCAAACCTCAGGTGATTTTATTAGACAAAGTAAATGGAATTTAACTTTAAAACTTAAACTACAGCTGAATAATTTTAGTTTTGGGGTGTATTTATTGAAGTTATTTTTATCCACATTATCTGTGATGCTTCTTTTATGCTGAAGCTTCATGTGATTGATTCTGTCAGGTTGTGTTACCAGCACATCCTTTACATGATATTGAAGCTTTTAGCATGCCTCGCTTTTCAAGAGGGCGATGTTTGTTTGCTGGTTTCAGTTTTCAGAATTGTTGATGATGGCTTGGCTCTTTACTCTTCCATATGACTTTGAAAACTATCTGATGAAGTTATGGAAAGAGAAACTCCCAAGCGGGCCTTCTCACTAAAATATTACTAAATTAGAATACTGCATATCTTCTTCAGAACTGACCAGTTCATATACATTAATATTTTATCAAAATGTTTCATTTGTGAAATGTCCAAAAGTTTATTTTCTTTAGATACAAAGATTGTGTCTTTTGTTAGTTACAAAAATAAAGGCAAAAATGTAAATGACTTGTTACATTTTGTTTCAGATATGTTTTCTTCTTTTTGCCATTCTCTACATCGTTTCCTACTTCATCATTACAAGATACAAGAGAAAATCAGGCAAGTAGAAATAGTTTTGTTACAGATTTCTTCAGAGCTGGGTGTGTGAAGTGGTATATGGGTTCTACCCACACAGTGCAGTGCAGCCATGCCCAATATGCTGGTGGCTGAAGTAAACATGCCTGGTACCGAGAACACTAAAAATAACCCCCAGGGAACCTGACTATGCTCAGGGGTCACCTTACTGGACCAGAGTCCGTCCTTACCACAATTCTCATGTCCAACTAAGAATAGTGTTGGCTATTTAGTACCTGGAAATCCCGAGTTCATGAGGGTGTTTGGTTCCTTCTGGCTGGTTCTGACTGAGCATCCTGTTCACCCCAGCCCTCTTATTATCTCACTACAGAATTTCCCTGTCATTTCTTTCTCTCTGTCTCTGTCTTTCTCTCTCTTAAGAAAGATGCTATTTGTTTATTACTTTTGTTTTTTTGTGCTATGGGTGTTTTGCCTGCATGTGTATTTGTGCACTGTAAGCATGCTTCATGCCTATAGAGGTCAGAAGAGGGTGTTGGATTCCCAGGAACTGGAGTTACAAATGGCAATGAGCCTCTATATAAATGCTGAGAATCAAACCTGGGTCCTCTGCAAGAGCAGCAAGTGCTCTACACTGCTGAGCCTCTCTCCTGCCTATTTTCCTTCTTCAAAGCAATGTAGAATTTACAGTATTTGTAATTGTACTGGTGTTTAATTATATAATATCCTTGTATTATTTCATTTTGTTCTGAGTTAATCTTTTTCATGTCTTTATTACTTTTTAATAGATGGATCAATTCACACATTTTTGGTTAGAGTTTTATATATACTCTAGTACAGGCTGTCTTACTGCCTTCTAATTCTCAGCTTTTTTTTTTTTTTTTTTTTTTTTTTTAAAGCCATAATATTTTCTGTCTATGGTGCTGGGATGATGGTCGATGCTGTATGATATTTAAAGGTTTTATGTATTAAGGATTCTTTGATACAATATTATCAGCTTAATGCTCATCAAACTCAAGAGAAATAAAGGAACAGCTTTTGTTGCAGTAGGTAGTTTTAGAGCTGTTACCTGGCTCTGTGACTATTTGGAAGTGTTCCTTGGATCATGTAATCTGCCAAATATGTGAGGATCTTCAGATTCAAGACAGTGCCTCAGTTGTTTTAAAGATACTTAGTCACATGGCTTCACATGTTACACACATAGGAAAAAGGATAAGGTTTTAGTGAAAGACAAATGGATTGTTTAAGGGTAAGTTAAGGGTGATGCACAGGAAAACTGTAGACTTAGATGATCTTCAGATTAATCCAGTAGTTTCAAGGAGTGAGAAAGGCTATAGACCTCCATGGTGGAATAAGATGGATGTGGATAAGGAGATAGTGAACCCCCCCCCCCCCCAACTTAATGATGGATTACGTGTGGGAATATCAGGATGAAAATTAATTACGTGTGATTTTTGTGTTGTAAAGTTATCTTGGGAAGATTGTAATTCATGAGACACTACAAAGAATGGCCAAAACTCTCTACTGACACTGAGGCAAGTGGGCCCCCAGAGCTTCAGGTACCCAAGGAGAGCCTTTCAGGACATGAGACAGATGAGGAGCTGGAAGGATGGGGAGGGTTTTGCAGTATCTGTGTACTTAGGGAGTCTCTTTGGCTGGTAAGTTTATAAGCAAGGACAAAAGAGATGGGGTTGAGAGGCCCGAGAAAGGAAGAGGGAGAAAGGAGGTATTCTAATGAAGTCTGCCTGGCACTTAAGGAGACACAGACAGTGATTTTTTTTTTCTATTTGTAACTTGGACATTGCTTTCGAATTGTTGAGGTGATGCTATCCAAGGTTGTTTATGATGGTTTAAGAAAGTATTAGCATTTAATTTACTAATGAAAATGAAAGAAAAGTAGGTAAGTTCTAAGAGTATGACATTTTATAATAGAAATGTGTCAGAACATTTCATTCACAAGCATCTTATCCTGACATTGTCTACCTGCATTTCACAATCATTCTGTGGTTCTCAGTTTTATTTTCTTGAGACTGTGTTTGTAAAATTTTGATTTACATGTGTCAGTTTATCAGCATTTTTCAAAAAAATCACAACTCACTTTGTACCCACTTAACATGTTATAATGAAATTTACATTTGGGTCTTTGTTGAAAACTACAAAATGCTCCTTGAAAGTCTTTTTTTTATTCTGTAATTGAATTTTTAAAACTATATTTTTGTATACTTTTTAAATAAATTTATGAAAAATTTTGTTGGAGATAAAATAGTAACACTATAAACATTTTTTTTCACAGATGAACAAGAAGACGAGGATGCTGTAGTCAACAGGATATCGTATGTATTTGTCTTAGTTATGGTTACTATGGCTGTGAGGAGACACCATGACCACACAACTCTTATAAATGAAAGCATTTAATTGAGGTGGCTTTCAGTTCAGAGGTCCAGTCCATTGTCATCATGGGGAGCAGGGCAGCCTCTGGCGGATGTGCTGCAGCTGAGAGTGCCGTAACAACTCAGAGATGCAGGAAGTCAGCTGAGGGAGTTTGAGAAAGAGACCTCAAAGCCCACCCCCCAGTGACCCACTTCCTCCAACAAGGCCATGCCTCCTAATAGTGCCACTCCCTTTGGGGCTGTTTTTTATTTCAAACCACTACAGAATTCTAAAATTTAATTGTTCTGTTTAGTTTTGAAGTTAGAGTCTGAAGGAAATTATTGCCTAAAGTACTAATCCTTATTAGTCATATTCTTAAAAACACATGTAAGCAAATACACATGGTTCCTCTACAACTGATTGTCTCTTGCTAAACTGTGTTATTCAACTGAGTGTGGCACATGCCCATAATCTTAATAATGGTGAGGAGGAGTTGGGATAGTCAGAAGTTCAAGGCTAGCTTCAGCTACATAGTAAGGCCAGCCTAGGCTACATGAGACCACATTCCCTTGTTCTGCTAAGTGCTTATTTAAAGAAATGGAAGATTTTATCTTCAGGAGATTTAATGAGGAAAAGAGCTTAAAAGTGGAAGAGTTGTTTGAGAAAGACCTAGTTTGGTATTGAGGGCACAGGCTTGCAGTCTTGGCACTCTAGACATGGAGGCGTGAGGATTGAGGGTTTGAGGACAGCCTGGGCCACACAGCAAGACCCTGAGAGAAAGGGAAAAGAGTCAGTGTCAGCCATTTGCTTTGTGTTCTGAGCACACTCTCTGAAGCAAGCAGCAGGTAGACTTCCTGGTCAGATTGACACATTTACCTGTTGAGAGCACAGAGAGACCTTATTGTCTTGTGGGTTCCTTATGTGTTTGGAGGAGATATGATAGAAATGTATTTTAACTTTGGAAGTATCAAACTGGATGGCAAACACTTAAGTTCTTTCTATTAGATTTTTCCCATTAAATGTGAAATCTGGGACTGGAGAGATGACTGAGTGGTTAAGAGCACTGGCTGCTCTTGTAGAGGACTTGGTTTGATTCCATATACCCACATGGTGGTGCACAGCCGTTCCTAACTCTAGTTTCAGCAAACCCAAAGGGTGGCATGGTCTCCATGAGCGTGTCAGTGTCGCCATAGATAAAGAAAGTGTCCATGTGAAAGGGAGCCTTCTGGAGGTGGTGGAACTGAGTTGGGGAAGGAGGGTGTCTTGAGTGTCAGGACCATTCAGTCCAGAATGGGGAGCTGCCCAACAGGAAGGTATATAGCTGTATAGAATTGAGATCAGTATGGTAGGAGGCTTGATTAAAGTCAGTAGGAACCAAAGGGAAAAAAGAAGACAAGTGATCACTGAGTTGTCGGTTTGGAGTTGGTGTTGTGTCATTGCAAACACATGGTCTTTAACACCCATGAGTATGCAATATAAAAGTGAGTGTGGCCATGTGTACATGCAGAGTGCACACTATATGTCTCAGCTTTGTCTGCCTCCTGAAGATGTCTCCTAATAGCAGAGATTTGATATAATGCCCAGGCTGTTGCAGTGGGGTTTCTTGGTCCCGGGGCGGCCAGAGGCCCAGACCCACAGACCTGCGCGCCAGACCCATTAGCTGCCCGCTGCTGCTGCTCAGGCCCCAGAAATGACTCAGATGCTTATATTAACTTCATGCTGTTTGGCCTATGGCTCAGGCACATTGCTAGCTAGCTCTTACATCTTAAATAAACCCATTTCTATTAATCTGTCTGCCACGTGGCCTGTGGCTCACCTGTGTTCCTTATATGTTGCTTCTTGGGCGACTTGCTTGATCTGCCTGACTCTGCCCCACTTCTCCTACCTATGCTCTGATTTCTCCTCCTACTTCTTCTATGGTGCCTGTCATGGCCCAAAACAGCTCCTTTATTTAAAGATTGATATTCACAGCATACAGAAGGCATTCCCACATCACTTCCCCCTTTCTGTCTAATCAAAAAGGAAGGTTTCAATTTTAACATAGCAAAATTATATATAACAAAATAGCCATCAAGCAAGAATTACAGTTATAATATCTAGTCTATTTGTATTTAGCAAAATTAAAGAAAATATTCTTATTATCTACTTTATCTTTATGAATCTAAAGTTTCATATCCAATATACCTTTCAAATGACTAAGAAAAACTGTACCTATAACTATCTAATCTTCAACTACCAGGCTATATAGAGTTTTCCACTAAGTAGAACTGGGACTCCTTAAAGGAGGATAATAGAAGGGCTGGATAGGGAAAGGCCAAGGCTAATTTTATATTTGTACAGAATATAAGAATATAACAATTATTGGGATATATTAAAGGAAACAGTCCTTGAAGAGTCTTTTGTCACACCAAATTGGGGACAATTTAAATATCAATATAAATAATTATTGTAATGAATTTGAAGCCACTGAATATAGTAGTATAGTATCTTGAGCCCATCCTAATAGAAACCAGTAGACAAATAGATTGGAAGTCTGACAGAACAGGTTTCTTTTATAGTTTCAAACTTAGCTTTTCCACAGAACACTAATGGAAAGGAAGAGTATCTTAGAGCAGGGCATCCTGGTAGTCACTGCCTTGACCTGGACCAAGAAGACAGGGTAAGTAGAGGACAGCATCCCCAGGTCACCTGTGGCTTGCAGGTGACTAAGCAGAAACCTGTGATAGTCCTCCCTGTGGACATCAAACAACACCTGTCTCAGGCTGATTTCCTCATTTCCCCGTCGTGCAGCCTGCCTTCTGCACATTGGGAGACACCAGTTTTTGCCCCCAGCCTCTCAGTTGCCTCTGACTCCTCTCTCCAGCTTGTCAGGAGCCACGTTGGTTCTGTGTTCAGGCCTGACTTGTCTATTGTTGCCTCTTCAGTTCTCCTTACTTGTTTTATTTTCTCTAGTACACTATCACTTTTAATATATTATGCAGTACCCATTTAATATTTTAGTGTTTTTTGTCTGATAGCATTAAGTGATGTTTCACTTAGAAGTTGTGTGAAGGCAAAAACTGTACTGTTTGAACATGCCAGGTACAGTGCTGGCTCAGAATCAAGTGTTTGTAAGTATCTGTCTAGTGAGTGAGCATTCCTGAGAGATTCCTGGGTCAGTCTGTGGTGTGCACTAGCAGAAACCCTTTCAGGTGGTTACTTGTAGGTGATCCTGATGGCTATACATTCCCATTAGTTAGAATCACTGGCCAGAGGGAGCACCTGGTGGCTGAATTCACAAAGCTGCCTTTAGTGATTAGCCATATAAAGGTGACAGTCACTTTTCTTACCAGAGTGATGAATTACCAGGCGGAAACTGATGAAGGAGGAAAGGTTTGTTTTTCTGCAGTTTCATAGTCCACAGTGTGGCAGTATGTGTCAGTATTTTGTTCCCTGCAGATGGACTAGACAATAGAGCAAGCATACAGGCTGGACCCAGAGGTGGGTGGAACATAGCCAGCCAGGCCCACTGCATGGACATGTAGTAGTTCTTAAACGGCACAAATTGTGGAATGTGCTCTCAAACCGTAAACCTGTAGGGACTTTTCAAATTCAAACCAAAACACTTAGGATGGTCCATTTCACAGAGTGCTCAGATAGAAAGGAGGGGTTGCTGAAGAAGTTGTAGTTTTTTGCAAGAAGGAAGTACTTACCTACTTGAACTATCCAAGGTCCAACATTCAAGGTCCTGACTCTTGTTTGCTACCTGGAAGTGTGTGTGGCAGGCTTGTTGAAGTAATTTACTATGACCTGTAGATGGTGGCTTTCTGGGCCACTGGTAATATTTAGCATCTAAGTAGGTTCACACACCTTCCTGCTAAAGGAGATAGTCACAAATGGCAGATAGCCAAGGAAATATTTTTGGTTTATTACTACCATAATCACAGAAGGCACAATATTTTATATATTTATGTATCTATGTATCTATGTATCTGTGTATCTATCTATCTATCTATCTATCTATCTATCTATCTATCTATCTATCTATCTATCTATCTTACTACTCTATTTTAGAAGGTGACATTTCTGGGAAGGTGTTTTTGTGATTGCACAAGCAGTGTTCTACTATGCCTTTTCAGTTTAGGGCCTTATTTTAAGGACCCTTTGTCAGTATTAACTCTACATAAACCTTTTATGAGTGGCTCTTTGTAGGCACAAGAGTGGTTTTCTGCTTTCTGTGTAGGTCTGTCACAGTAACAGAGTGGAGTGGAGGCTCCATAGCTGTGAAAGAGCAGCATTATAGCAATGGTGACATATACATTAGATTTTCTGGGCTACTTGCTGATTTATCTTTGTCTAGTAAGTGACTTCCTTTTGTCAGGTCATGGGTTCTAGTGTTGGATTAGTAAGTTATGTTGCCCTTGTGTGTGGTCAGTGTGTTATGGGAGATGAGAGGAAAGGGGAGCTGATTTTACTGAGAGAAACAAAAAGGTAGAAGGTAGGAATCTAAGGACACATGATAAGCAAGTGAAATTTGAGGTCTGTGCTACTGTTCAGGCACATGTGCTATGTGGAGTGTTGTAGGGATACTATGCAGTGTTGTAGAGGCACCCTAGAGAAAGTAGCCTGTGGGCAGGGGCCTGGAAACCACACAGTCCTTTGAGGATTAGGGAACAGTGTAAGATGAAATGTGTCCATCCTCGGATGGTGAGTATTGAGATTCAGCCTTGGCTTTGACATTGGCAGGAATGATGCTAATTAGGGTATGGTCCTCTCTGGGCTGGAAATGGCCACCTACTCCATGGGAGCAATTTTTCTGAGTACTTTTCTAGGATATGTGATCTTCATTCTTTGCATTAATTCATGATGTTCCTGTGTTTGAGTTGAGTTTTGCTTGGGGTGTTCAATTGGTATACTTTAAGCAGTTGGCCTTTGATTTAATAAACCCAGGGGTTTATCCAGGGTACTCGTGGCTGTGTAGGCATGCATTTCTGCTCTTTGCCACAGAATGGCATTGAATGCAATGTTACTTGATTAAATTTGTGGTAGGACAATTACTATGACTTTTTTGTTTTTGTTTTTTGAGACAGGGTTTCTCTGTGTACCCTGGCTGTCCTGGAACTTGCTCTGTAGACCAGGCTGGCCTCAAACTCAGAGATCTGCCTGCTTCTACCTCCCAAATGTTGGGATTAAAGATGTGTGCTACCACTGCCTGTCTCTACTACTATGAATTTTTAAATTTTTTTCTTACATTTATTTTCACATTCTTTCAATATTAACGTTGGTGTTATAGATACTCAAGTTCTATCTTTAATAGTAGTTTCCTTTGCCATCACTGCTTCTGTGTCTCCTGCCTGCCTTCTTTCCTCTCTCCCTTTCTTCCCTTCTCTCCTCTCCCCCACAACCCCTTTCTTTTCTGAGACTGGTCTCATTATGTTGCTCTGGCTGCCCTGGAACTCTCTGTGTAGACTAGGCTGGCTTGAACTCACAAATTCACCTTCTTCTGTCTTGCTATATATATATTTTAATTTTTTTTTAAAATTGTGTTTGTTATAAATAATTTAGAGCTTTTCAGGAAAGTGAAAGTCCCTCATGATTGTATTCTGTCCTGAGGATTGTTATAAATAATGCTAGATTTTGGAACAACACATTTCCTGATGATATGTAAGCATTTCTTGGTGGGAATAGAATAAAGAACTTGTATTTATTGTCATTTTTTTTCAGGTTGATTTGTTGACCTAGTTTATTTTAGATCCTTTTTACATATTGAAGCTGCATTACTTAAGAAGTATTGAAGTAGTGTTTGAAATATTGATTAGTTTATTTGTTACTTCTCTGATATTTACTACTATAATTTAACCTTGTTTAATGGGATATCAGGGGCTGGTGAGATGGCTGTGTGTTAAGGTACTTTCTCTGTAAGCCTGGAGACCTGAGTTCATTGGAGAAAATGGACTCCACGTAGTTGTCCTCTTATCTTACATGCATGCCACCCCTTTCTCTCTCACACACACTAATAATAATAATTTCTTAAAGCTGTGCAGCACTCTCTTTGGTATGATCTTGTTATGGATTTGACCTGGTTGCACTCCCTATGGCACTCAGTTCCATATGTGTAATGGGAATGTAACTCACTAGCTGTTGCTTTCATGTTGACTCCTTCCCGGCCCCCAGTGATGATGCCTCTTCTCTCCTGCAGGCTGTTTCTGAGCACCTTCACTCTCGCAGTCTCAGCTGGAGCTGTTTTGCTTTTACCCTTCTCAATTATCAGCAATGAAATCCTGCTTGCTTTTCCTCAAAACTACTATATTCAGTGGCTAAATGGCTCCTTAATCCATGGTGAGTATATATTACCTGATGCAATGGTGACTATTGCTTGAATTTTTAACTACACTGAAAGTTACAGGTTTACTCCTTCCAGTGGAGTACTGCCCCGTTAGGGTTTCTATTGCTGGGATAAAACACCATGACCAAAGGCAATGTTGGGGGGCAGTTTTTTAAGATTACACTTCCGCATCAGAGCCCATCACTGAGGGAAGTGAGGACAGGAGCCTGGAGGCAGGAGCTGATGTAGAGGCTGTGGAGGAGTGGAATGCTGCCTATCAGCTTTCTTCTCAAGACATACTCAGTCTGCTTTCTTAAACACCCCAGGACCACCTGCCTAGGAGTGTTACTGTCCACCCATATTAATCACTAACCAAGAACATTTCCCACAGACCTGCCTACAGGCCAATCCTATAGAGGAATTTTTTAAATTAATATCCCCTCTTCCTACATGTCTAGGTTTATGTCACGTTAACAAAAAAATTAACCAATACAATCTTTGAAGTTCTCTGTGAAGTCAGAAACCAGCTTTCACTTAACATTGCTTAGTTTTAGTTGGCTATTTTCCTTTATTTAACTAAGAAACAGTTCTTATGTTTAAGTTTTGCACTCATGTGCACGTGCATGTGTGTGTGCGTGCATGTGTGTGTGTGCGTGTGTGCATGTGCGTGTGTGTGCATGCATGTGCGTGTGCATGTGTGTATGTGCGTGCGTGTATATGTGTACATGTGTGTGTGCATGCATGCTTCTGTGTGTGTAAATAAATGGTGCATGCTTGATTTTAGGAATATAATATAAAATACCTGCCTTTATTAGGCACTGAGGATGTAATAACTGCCTTAGGATTTTAGTGTGTATTCACTAGCTATTCTCTCTGCTAGGGAGCCTTTTATGGTGTCAGACTGGATTATGGTTTAGGAGCTTGAATAGCTTTCTTATGCTTCCTGTCCATTCTAATTTTCTTAGTGTTGATTTTTTTGTGTCTAGTGTTGTTAATTATGGTCCTATTACTGTTGAGCTATTTTATTATGTTTATATAATTTTATAATTATATTGTTTATGAACCCCAAAGGCAGGCAAAATTGGGATATCTCACTCAGATATTTTTGTGTGGACACAAATCATTACCCTTATCCTAGTGAAGATGTTTTATAATAGTGAAGACAGTCTATGAAACCATATCTTGAAGGATAGTCAGTGGCAAATGTTTATATTCCCACCCCCGAGATAGGGTTTCTTTGTGTAGCCATGGCTGTTCTGGAACTCTCTGTGTAGACCAGACTGGCCTCAAACTCAGAGATCCACCTGCCTCTGCCTTCTGAGTGCTGGGACCACCACCACCCTCCAACTCTATTTACTGTTTTTTAAGCTAAAGGATTTCAGATTTTTTTTTTCTAATTTAGGAGCCTTCTTTTGAGTTAATAAAATGGTAAAATGTCTTCTTTTAACAAAAGTTGTCTTACTTGCCACTTGCCACAGAAAAGTTTGTATCTAAAGGTACCTGTGTGTTTTATTCTGTTTCCCTAGTGATGTTTGGGGGTGCAGTCACTGCTCCCTCTAGCACTACCCATAGTGTTGCTGGCTGCTGGAAAGGCCCCCACTGCCTTGGCTGTGAACTAGAGCTTCCTTTACAGTTGCTGTCATGATGTTTGTGCCCAGGCCTCCAAAGATTGTCAGTGCATCTGAAGTGATCATCAGGGTCATATAGTTGCTGTGAACCAGCCAACTGTCATCTACAAGTGCAGTTCTGTGTCACACAGGAGTAAGAAAGTATAGGAGGCCCTTTCTGTGGATGCTGTTGCTGAGAAGATGGCTGTGGGTGTAAGGAGAGGCAGCTGTCCTTGTAGCTGTGACCTTCTTTGCTGAACACAACACTAGTGTGTGCTCACTCTAGAATGAGTAGGAATACCAGAACATACAAAGCAGGAAATGGCATTGGCTGTTTCTGTAGTACATGTACAAACCATGTGTTTTAGCAGATGTAACTTGGAGCTTTTCAAGCACTGTATCTGTGCTTATTATTTTTCTGCTCATCATGGTCTTTGAAAACATTTTTAGAGCCTATACTAGAGCTCTGTGAATATTCATTCACCCAGCAGCCTTCAGAGTTATCTTGTACCTTTCAAGAGTGAGGCCACTTATTCTCCAGTGACTTCCAACAGATTTGGGGTGAGGGCTGCACATTCTCTGCTACCGAGCAGATTTATTTCCTGTGGGCTTTTACTTAAACTGTCTCCTGTTGGGTATCCAGGGGATCTTCACAGTGACTTTTCAGATTCTCATAATTTACACAGATAATTAGGATCAAAATTATTAGGCCAATAAAAATAATTGCCATACTATTTCTTAGAAATACTTACTTATGTCCTTCTGACAGATGATGCCTTTGTTTCTAACATAAACCCAGCAGCATCAAATATTGATGTCTTTATTGCCAAAGCTACGACTAAGAAGTAATTATCATGATTATCATTAGAAAAATTAGTGATCTTTTAATTTTAGTTTGTCTAGACATCTAGATATAGATAATTTGTCATGTTCTTTCTCTTTTCTGTTTTTTAATATTGAAGTATGTGATTTCTTTATGTAAAAACAACCTCTATAAATGTTTTTATCATTGCTATTTTGATTTTGTATGCTCCAAGGGGATCTGGAGTTTTTATGTTGTGTTGCCTGGTCATTTTCCTCCCTTGGATTCTCTAGTTGTTTTTCCATGTAGAAGATGCCCTCTCGCCATGGATGTTAACAGAGGCTTGTTGGTACTGACCAGTTGGTTACTCTGCCTGCTTTTATGGAGTAGTTTTGTGTCTCACCCTCACAGTTCACTCTTCTAGTGCTACCAGCTGACTAGCCCCTCTCTGGTGCCTTTAATGACAGCCTTTTATTTTAGAAGTTATCCCATGTGGTGATATTTTCTGCATCCTCTAAGAAATAGAGCTTGCCTGAAGATCAGAGGACAGAGCCAGCCAGAGTTAGCCATAGAGGCCAGGCGGTGGTGACACACACTTTTAATCCCAGCACTAGGGAGGCTGGCATAGGAGGTGATGTGGCTAGACAGAGAAGGAGGGTAAGGCAGAGGAGACAGGAGTTTGGCCCTGCTCTTCCCTTCCTTTTCCACCTGAGGCTTTGTGGAGAAAGGATCTTTCCCATTTTGTCCTGACGGTTCAGTAGTGGTGAGAAGTTTCTCTAGTGGCTTGTTCCTCTGCCTTGGCGATCTTTCACCTTTATCTCAATATCTGGCTCTGGGTTTTTATAGATCTGGCTTTGAATTTCAGCTCTGGGTTTTACTGTTAGTAAGCTTTTCAAGTTTTAGTGTTTTATCCGAAGAATGAGCAGAACAAGAACTAGTTGAATGCATTTTTATGCATGGAGAGTAGAATGTGTAGGGAAGAGCAGCCATCTAGAGAAACCCATCCTGGCTCTTACACCACAGTCAGTGAAAGAACCCAGAGCTAGTGAAAGAAACCCACCCTGGGTCTAAGACTGGAGCCAGTGAAAAATTCCTGAATCCAAAACCAAAAAGAAATGTAGCCTGACTCTGAAACCAGCACCAAAGAAATACACTTTGGCCCTAGAATCAGAGCCAGTGAAAGAAATATGCCCTGGCCCTGAAATTAGAGCCTCCAAACCCAAAAAAGAGCCAGTGAGAGAAACATTTTTACCCCCAAACCAAAACCAAATCAGGGTTAAAATATCTGACCAATCCCCACCCTGGATTCTCCTCCACCCCCAAGAAGCTCTATATACACTCTGCTCCTGCAGCCCTTTCCCTACTGTCTTCTCCCATCCCTGGCTGAGGCTGCCACATTCTCCTGGGCCCTTCCTTCCCAATACATCTCCTGGATGAGGTTTGGGTGAAGATCTTTTACCAGAGCAGCAGCAGCAGCGACAAGCCTGGATGGAGATGAGCTGAGGGAGTGAAACTGTAACATTCACCCAGGGGATCTTCCCTGGCTGGGAACAGTTGTTACACTCCCTGAGCAGAGGGCAGTGGAGGGGGAGTGAAGTCGTTACAGTCTGGGAAACCAGAGCAGGACTATAAGAACTTTGCTGGGGTGGTCCTCCTGTGCAGGAGCAGGACTGCTAACACTGGGGAAGCCTTTCCCTAAAGCAGGGCTGTAAGCTGCTACCTATCTTACTCTGGCCGGTGGGTTCATTGGCTCCGGACTGCCTGAACACTTTTCCATTCGAGCTGCAGTGCTCAGTATACCTGGGTTCCTGACTGCCAGGATCTCTTTCCATCTGGGCTGCACAAACACCTACAGAACATATATAAAGTATAAAGTGCCTGCCTTGTCTAATGCCTGCTCCAGGGAAGAGGAAGTAAATAGCATTTTCTCATGAGTGCACTGGGTGGTAAACAGTATCTGGAGAGAGAGACCCTGTTATCTACAGCTGCCCTCTATCCTTTTGAGTTACCATGTCTTCTCTATCCTCTTGATTGTTAATACCTCTCAGTCCAGTGAGCGCTCACATGGGACTCAGGACTGTAGAGCTGAGCTAGCCACAAATCTATAGAGACTCCAAGTGCTGCAGATTAAAGGAGGCCCAGGCCCTTCACCTGTCAGCTGAGAACAATATACGCAGACAGGAGGAAGCCTTGACTATTTGGGCCACTTCTAAGTGAGACAACTTGTTCTCTTAGGACCTGCTTATGCTGGATCACATATATATCATTTCTGTTTGATGATTCAATACTTTTACACATTCCATGTTTTTTGGATTAGGAGTATCATAAGATATTATTTTATGATAGGCAGCTCAGGCTTATCACGGCCCCAAGATGAAGCATTTAGTCTTCATGAAAGTCCAGTGTCAGGCCAAGAGCTGTTTCTCAAAAGGCAAGTAGTTATCCAAAGAGGATAACCGTCATCGTGACTCTTTGACGTAGCCTGCCTTACAGCTTAAGCTGGAACAGAGGAGGCAGAGGGACAAAATGGCATCATTGACATGACTGAAGTAGAGATAAAAGGCTAAACGGTAGATGGAAAACTCCATTTGTGTCTTGTGCACTGTTGACAAGTTAGTGGGGAGATACTACAGAGCTTTAGTTCCATGTCAGGGTGAGCAGTGCTACAGTGTAGGACATGCTCTAGAACGAGACAGAGGCAGTGGTTGCACAACATTTGGAATATGCCACACACCATTGGAAGTCTTAGCTCAGAGTGACTACTTTTCTGCAGTGTGTGTTTAAGATTAAAAGCCAACGATGGTAATGTTTTGAAAGAGAAGAGAGTGGAAATAATTTGCCCATTGGAGGTATTTTTCTCCAGTGGTGCCTAGTGTTTGCTGCACTTTAATTTGCTGGTGCAGAGATACACATTGAGAATGGAGCCTCAGTGTCTGGCTGGCCTCTGTGAATACCACACTTTATTTTGATGTATCAGGAACAGTGAGCTAGGGATATCATGAAGAAACAGTGCAAAATCTATTTTTTCTCTCGAAATCTGTTTTTAAACTCCAGAGAAAGCCAATCAAACTTAAAAGGAAGATATATTTGCTTATGAATAGTTACTAAAAGATAAACCTTACATTTTATTGTATCATTACTAAATGATACCAATAATTTATTAGTGAATTGACACTGAAAGTTC